>CM077094.1:141032791-141487105 GCA_039513925.1 Platanthera zijinensis
CGCTATACTACCCTAGCTCTAATAGAAAAGGAAGAACTAGAACTCCTCACTTGTTGAACGAGAAGAGCAAAGCGAAGAGAATAGTGAAGCGAGGCTTCACTCTTTGATTATACATATTGCATGTTACTTGTGCATGCTTGCATGTGTGCAGCGACCCACCCCAAAGTTCGTTGTTATGCGCTTTGTGATCAGTTCATAGTTGACCCATTTGCTTCTCTGACTTGTGCTTAGTGCAAGTGCCTCAAACCGCAAAGGAGTGTAATAGTCTTAAATCCCTTTGCAACTTGCAGTGATGATGGATACCTTTATATTTTGTAATCTGGCATGTGAGCCGACATTAGATTGTTTAAATGCACTTACAGTGCATTTTCCCTCTTTTTCGCGCCGCTACCCCCTTTTATGAGTCATCGTCCTCTTTTCCACTGGCATGCTATTATAGTTGATGTAAGACCATAATGTCCGTTGTATTGTTTTTCTAAATGTATTAAACGGGCATTCATAGTGTATTAAAAAGCTTATTTGCTTTCGTTATTCTTTCAGATGTTGTTCTTGTGCCTTTTAGCCGAGAAATGAAAGCATAAAAACTTACTTTTTCCATTGACAGTGACATTCATTTACTGGACTATTTCTGAAGACAGCGAAATCTTCTATTCAATCACTGCCATTGAGTCAAGTTCGAATTCCAATCCAACACTCCACCTACTCCTCCACATTAAATCAGATCTCAACAATAATCCAATCAGAATGGAAGCTCAACCTGTCGTGGGACAGCAAGAAAAGGTTGGTGGTATTTGGGCACATAATTTCCTAGAGAGCACCGAGAGATACATTCCTGCAATTGAGAAGAGGCCCAGAGAGCTAGGTAGGAAGATAAAAGTCACCTATTACAAGCTAGATGAAGGGGCAACAAATGAATTCGCCGGGACTTTCTACCAAACCATGATGGATATGGCAGGAATGGATGAAGAAATGGGCAACCAGATGTGTGCTTATGTGCTCTCAGCAATCAATGTATGGTTCCCTATGTCCGACACAATTGAGAACTTCATGAGAGGCATCAACTGGCAAATTCAGATATTGCATTATCCATCCCAACAACCTGAAAACATGAGCATGTCCATACCCGTCACATGGAGGGAAATTCTAGTCTCATTCGCGCAGGTTTTGTTGATATTCTTTAAGAACATATCCGATGTCAACTACACCACATACATGCTTAAAGAAGTCCAGGCTGTCCGATCCTTTATCGGCTACGAAGATGCACGAGACAATGTACTCGCCCTACCTCTTGAAAGGGCGAAGGTCATCAGACGTGTTCTAGGACGTGACTTTACGCTCAGGAAGGAGCTTCTGGAGTACATTCTCACAGCAAAGAATGAGACTTCACCATTAGGTAGAATGTGCACATACCTGTCTGAAATCTTGGCTTGGACTGACATGACCCATATATTATTCATGTTCAAGGAACTAGTCTTAACATTATCCCCCGTCCTGAGATCATCAGAGGTTGTGGCAGAGGTCCGCAACTTGGCTATGGCTATTCTTTCTACTCTGAAGATATCCCATCCTCAATATTACAAAATACTGGTCCCAGTCGCTGACCACATAGTGGTTGATCGCAACAAGTTTCCTGTTCTGATAGAAGTGTCCCGCAGGCTGAAAGAAGGCAAGAGTATGTCTGCTCAGAACTTTCAGGGTTCTGCAGATGTCAACCCTGACATAGTCAATAGACTCTTGGCACTCCATAGAGGCCAACATAAACCGATGTCGAAGGTCGAAGGTCGAGGAAGAACCATTTGAATTCTTTGCTGGAACACTATCTACTGCTAATGGACATCGGGGCCTGATGAACAGCTATATGGACGAGGTCTGATGACGGGATTATGGATAGTGGGAGCTAAGGCTGGAGGTCTGTGAGTTTTTTTGCATGGTTGTTCTCTCCTCTCATCTCTAGTTCCCTGCAATGTTCTGTCTTTTCTTTGGTTTTGGGTGTTGTTTTGCGTATCTAAATTTGTTATTGCTGTACTACTAGTCCTTCATGTGTGTGAACTTGTGACTCCTCTATCCATTTGGTTGAAGTAACTAAGAAAAAAATGCTAAAAGGTTGATTGTATGTTGTATATTGTGGGGTCCTAACTGACACATATTATATTGTGTGAACAGGTTGAGTGTTGCATAGAAACTCTCCCATGGACCTTTTGGGTAAGGCACCGCTGCCTGGAGCAAGATCCAGGCAATGGATCTATATTTGGTGTTGAGTGCGCCACGTGTGACGTTCGACTTCTTATGAGGGTATGTTTATGTTCTAATATCATTTTAGTGGTTAATAATAAAATAGTTATGAGCATTTTTATATCCAAAAAAAAATATACATTACTAGAACTCTAAATCCCCTATGATGACAAAAATATGGAATTGAATGTTTAGTCCAAGAAAAAAGAAAATTTACAGCACTTTGGGTTTTTATGTTGATGCATTATGTTCTAAAGCAATGGGTGACATGATTTCTACTTGAAAATAGCCAAGGTTTATTGATCTGTTGTTCTTAATTTCCTGTACAAACATTGGGTGACTACGAATTTAATATTAAAGGCTTAATTATGGGTGAGGCGGTGGAGTTGGTGAGGCAGTGCTAGCGATTCGGCTTGATCTGGCCGGAAGATCGTGACTAGAAGGAGTTTTTGGTAGCGATTGTGTTCTTGCTAGGTTTGTCTCAGCTTAAATCTCTCACTGTGAGTTGCCCTCCTTCCTTACTCTCATCTTCTTCAGTATAAACTTTACGGAATGCAGTTTTAGTTTGCAAGCCCTCTATTGTTAGGGTTTTATGACTTTCATTAGGGGTTATACAGATTTATTTCTGGCTTGTCGCTGGATTGACCGGTGATATTTTTGTGTGCATGTGTTATGGCCGGCGATTGTTATTCTTGATTTCTTCTAGCCGATCTTCTGAAGTGAATGAGTTCCTATGTTTAATTTTTGGTACTATTTGGGTACCTGAGTGACTTTCTATTGCTGCTCCTTTCCAGTACTGCAAGTATGGGCCGGTGATAGTCTGTATAGGGCTGTTGCATGCTTGTGATACAATGATCTTGCTTTATATCCCTAGTATAACTCCACTAAATTTCTATGTTGCATAATTTTGAGATGGGGGCTGATACATATGTATAATCTTTCACATTTTTCTTCCTGATTTGGGTTTGCATTTGACTGAGTATAGCTGGACTGTGAGACCTAAGAAATCTGTACAGTGCTCATATTATTCTTGGAGTGTCACCTAGAGGTCAACGTCATAGCTATAACGTGATGCAACTCCGATTTAAATGCCCCGTACTGATACAAATCCTAAACAGCTATCGCGAAGGATGTCATCCCAAGATAGATATGACGATGACGTTGGGCGTGACCCCGGGAAGGAGAAAGTGCCTGTGAGCTTTATCTTATTAATTGATGCTTTATTTACTTGTGATCTTACATTAATATGGAATATAGTATACTGTGGCATGTAATAAATTCTCGCTATTATGTATGGCCTAATTTTAGGCAAACAGGCCAAAGAACTTCTGAGGGGATAAAGTAATACTTAAACTTCATATAATTGCATAGACACGTGGTATTGTTAAGGGTATGATGGAAATGATATGTACATAAATGATGTTAACGGACACAAAGTCAGTCGGCCGAAAGGCAAAGACGCGTGATGCACGTACTGATTTGGACACTGAAGCCCCTAAGGGGTTGGGCCCAAAGATAGAAACATCGAAATGAAATACTTAGGGTATTGTACAATACCCTAAGTAAATTGAAGTAAAGTAGTTATTATTGGTACACTGTTAATTCCTTTCCTTACTTTCTTGTTCCAACTGTAGATATGATATTGGAAATGTTCATGGTTACATACTCCTGCTATCATTGTTCTATTCCCTTACAATGACTAATCTTGCTAATGATTTATTTATAGCATGTTAAAAAGATAATTGCTTGCTTAGTCTTTATAAAAGACTAATGGTTTATAATTCTAAATTTTTAGGAAAAGAAAAACAGCAAGTCAATCAACGCTAGTGCACTATTTGGAGCATATGAAGTGATTGAACTTATATGAATGTTTCTTTTTGAGACTCTTTGAACAATTTTGGTGTTTGACATATTATGAAGTAACTGTTGCACCGTACTTTGTTATGAAACTTATACCTGTGGCTATAGTAAATGATGATGTTAAAGTATATATGTTTTGTGTTTATATATATTGCATGTTATTATGTTAAGAAAGATATGAAAATAAATGTTTTGTTTTGGACTTGTACATGATGTATTGTACTCGTTGTGATTCAAAGGTATTTAATATGTCATAATGATTATACAAAGAGAGAATGAAATTGTGCGGACTAAGGGCCGTTACACCACGTGGAATGGACGGTGATGTCCGAGCGTGTGTCGCGACTCGTTAAATGGGCTGTTTTAGTCCCACACCGCCTATCGTGCTCCTTAGTCCTTGGTGCATAAGCGGGGTGGCCACTCCTCCCCTAACCGTGTGGTTTTGGGGAGTGACGCCACATTGCTTTACATTTGTCTTCATCTTGCACCATCATGGTTTTGGGGAGTGACGCCACATTGCTTTACATTTGTCTTCATCTTGCACCATCACTGGAGATCCAGCGGCCTGATGGTCACCGGCCCACCATCCACCTTGTCGCCGACCTCCTACAACCCAAAGGGAGGTATCACTGTCCCGCTCGGGTGTCTCCACCACGGTCGACAATCAGAGGAAAATATGAATATTAATGTGAATGGCCCTGATTTTATTAACTTGCCAAGCTTATGATTGACCCATGATAGACCGGTCCATCCATTATGGGGCCTCATGGATTAGCTGAAGGGTAGAGTAGATTATTAGCCAGATTTTCTTATTGTAACCCGGTCAGTATGTGTTGTTAGTCACGGGGTATTATCTTCTAGGCTTCTATTTATACCTTGTACTTGACTATTGGACATTCGGTCCTGGACTGTGTTTGTATGCGTGTTTGCATGTATCTCTTACTATTTATTCTATGAGGCTACTGCCTGTATGGATGATAAACTTTTGTTATGTAGTTTCTTGCTACTGTTCCACTTTACACTATTTTATGCACGGGTTCATACATATGAAAGATAATGTGGATGCACAATCAATCAAATAATCTATTTTTTTTTTGGATAAGAACCGATTTGATCAAAATATGCTTGATTATAGCTGGAATAAAGGAATTGTCCTTGTGTTCTGGGGGACTATCCCTCTGACTTACTGCCATATCTTCATGTGAAATTTCTATAATAAATAGTATCATACTGTAGGCACAATTTTCAGACATCATGACTTGAACAGAGTTCTATCTATTGAAATGACACGGGTAGGTTCTTACAATTCTCTTTTTTATTTAGGCTCCGATTGGAGGGACAGTTCATGCGGTCGTAGCCGCTTGACCGGTGAAAATAAGTCCCTCCAAACGAAGCCTTAGGCTTCCTTTGGTGAGGTGGTGGCGGTCATGAATTGTAGTTTGTAAATGCTGGTTCTCACATAAAAAAACACATGTTTTTTATGCTCAAAATTAGTTTATTTTTTTGGTAGCGGTCATAACCTGTCTTGCCGAACATACATTCTATCATAATAGTGTTTTTGACCAAACTCCCGTAGCAAATTAGCTGCCGTGCCGAACGGAGCCTTAATGGGGGTCGGCCCCTTAAGCACGGCATGTCGCCCGCTTAGGTTGCCTCTTGGAGCTGGACAAATTATGTCAGATACATTTCACATGGGTTTTGTGCATCATTGATGACTCTTATACAAATAAATCACTCTATCAAGCACCAAAACTTTAGGCACTGTATTTTGTTGGACGGATTGTTGACCACATTACTTAATGTTGGCTTAGAGGTGTAAGTCGGAACCAACCAAATCGTCTAATTGAATCAATCATGTCAAATCGTACGATTTGGTTTGATTTTAATAGGCTGCAGTTCGGTCACGGTTCCAATTTTTGAAATACCGCATGATTTGGTTTGATTCACAGTTTTGAATGCTGAACCAAATCGAATTGAACCAAAATGTGTCAGTACTTACATTAACATTAGTAATTTAATACCATATTATATTTGATTTGTTTGGCGTCACTCTAGTAATTTAATAAAAACTTAATTTGTGTTACATTTTGTTATTAAATGGAGTTATGCATTGTTTTTCTTGTCACACAAGTTATGGTAATTTATGTTTCTCGTATGAGTCACGCAGACCGCAACTCACTCCTCGCGCTAATGTATTCATTCATACTTTTTTAACCATCAAAATCAAATCAAATCGAACCATTTTGCTCGGTTCCAATGGTATAAAAAGTTCGGTTCCACAATTTTGAAACCACGGGTGGTTTGGTTTATAATTTTACTTAGAAATCAAACCAAGTCCAACTGTTGCATCCTTATAAATGGGAACACTCATTTTTGTTGTTGCTGTTAAGCCTCCAACACTCTATTTTTTCTGCTGTTTTCTTCACCTTGTGCCAAGGAAATACTTTATTGCCAACAGTGCCAATCGACTCTTAAACTTGTGGACTTCATTTTTTTCTTCGTTGACTCTCCAATCCTGATGAAAGGCTTCGTTGTAGTTGGGAGTTGGGAGGGGGTTGAATTTATCATTGTGTAAGACTGCGTTTGGCGCAGCTTATTTGCTCCGATGAGTTTGGACAAAAACGTCATGGTCATAAAATATATGTTTGGTATGACAAATGTTACTCCGGTTACAAAAATAGAAACTAATTTAGGAAATAAGATTTTGATATGACGATGATGTTTTTGTCCAACCTCACCGGAGCAAATAAGCCGCGCCAAACGCATCCTTAGAAGCTTCTTATTTAATTCATAGCATCAATGTCTAACCCAATTTATTCTTGAAGTTGTCTTGGCATCAATATGTTGTCTAGAGCTCGTCATCATCTTCCATCTTTTGTTGGCATCCTTCCGAATATCTCGTGCGCATTATGACCATATAGTTTCTTATTGTGACGATGTAACAGCCACGGGCCACGTGGCCAAATAATAGTGATTAAATGATATATAATTATCTAATTAGTGTTATAAACAGGGGTCATTGCTTGTAATTGAGGATTATGAAAAGAAATAAAGTTTTTGGTTTGTCTTTGCGTCTCTTCCCAGCCCCCTTCATGGCCTCGTCTCTCCTATCCCGCCCATCCTCCCAGCATTTTTTCTTCTCCCCTATCTCCGGCCACCTCATCTCGGTCATTCCCTGTATTTTTATATCTTCAATTTTTAGGTCCGTACAGACAACAAACAAAAAAAATGTTTATAATTTTATCTTAAGATATGTTCAATATGTGCAATATCGCTGTGATAGTGTTCTCGTCATGCTCCATAATGTCCAACCAAAGAACAATGTTATAAAACACTGGCTTTGGTGATAGCATGCAACTTTACTTTGAGATGACATTGTGTTTAGAGATTGATGAGATATTTTTTCTCCTAAATGTCAAAGCGGCTAGTTATCTTTTGACAATTCTTTTTGGTAGGAATCCCCTAATATCATGGGAAATCTGGGTTGGTGATAGCAAAAGCACCCACCTCCTTTGGTGGAGAAAGTAGGGTTTACCAAACTCAACCTCACTAGCGAGCAGCGAGATGACCACAATCATCACTAGCCCGCAAACGCGAATGTGCGCTGCCACACCACCTCATGACCCCACCTGGGCCCGTGGCTGTGCGCGCACTCGCCCTTGCACACGTGTGATTGCCTCCCCGCAAGGCCGCGCGCGCGCCACTGCCCTCAGAGGCTACGCCCACTTCGCGCAAGGCCGCTCGTGCCCCCCCCCCCTCGTGTGCGCCTCACAAGCGAGGCTGCACGTGCCCCGTGTGCACGAGGCCGCGCGTGCCGTGTGCGTGCCCTATGCCCGTGGGGTCGCGCACCTCTCGCGCCTTGGGAGCGGGGAAGCGTCGCGCGCCTTGCGCGCGGCCGAACCATGCCGACTGCCGAGAGGGCCACAGTCGGCCATACGCACACGGTCGCGAAGTCCGTGGCCGGTCCTCCAACGCGGTCGTGAGGGCCGCGGTCGGTCCTTCGCGCGCGATCGACCCTTCGCATGGTCGTGCCATGACCTCATGTGCTAATGATGAACAACCATCGAGCATGCAATTGAATGACTCGCTCGCGGAGAAATTCACGACATGATTGTCAAAGATAAATAAATGCATTCGTGAGCGATGACCTGTCACCCTTCCAAGACACTTCTCTCTCTTTTTCTCTTCCCTAAGTTGTAACGAGAAGCGATTTGTCGTCCTCGATTCCTCATAAAGCCCTTTACAACCAACAATAAATTGTGAAGTTCGATCAACACCAGTCCCGACCGCATGGTTTTTCACTCCTTTCTGAATTTTTTTTCGTAAAAAGCTACTTGCCGACTGTCTCTTTCTCTGTGAATATTTGCGCACTCGACCGTTCATAAGCTAAGACGGTTCAATTTAGGTTGGTCTACCAAGGGCCTCGAGTGGCCCGCAACAGTTTTACGCCGTCGTGGGAAAGTGTTCCCAACATTTCCAGAAGATTCAAACGACAGTATCCCCATTATCGGACTTCATTGCTCAAAGTGCTAGTAATTGATCCTAACAAAATATGAAAAAGAAGAAGTATTTAAACACTTGTCACTAGTGGTTAGATACATTGTGTTTTTAAGCAAAATGCTAGTATTCATAATAACTAGGGGTGCAAATTTTGCCCGGGCCTGGTTGCTCGGGACAGATCTGCCTGGGTTTGTGCCCGGTTAGACCTGGCTAGGTTAGCCTAAGAGGGCTCAAATGACCCTATTATTTAGGTAAGACCTAGCTCGATGCCCGACTCGGGCCAGGCTCAGGCCCGCCAGGGCAATAGGCCCGCTTATGCCCAACGTTGAAATGCTGGGCATTGAGCCCAACATTTAATAAATGTTGGGAATTCCCAGCATTTTTAAAATGATGGGCAGCCATGCCCAACATTTAATGTTGGGCGTGGCCGCCCATCACTTTTAGCGGCAGCTAGTTTTGGGGGGTTTGTTTGGAACCGATTTTGTGGGCTCATCAGGCCTTCATATATTGCAAGGGTCCGGGTTTGGCCTGGGCCCGGTTTAAGTAAGGCCTGGCCTGGATCCGACAACAACAAAACCCGAACCAGAGAGTCTAGGCCTGACATCCCTTATTTGCACCTCTACTAATAACTTCCTGACATGTTATACTCTTAATTTTTATGCCCTCTTTAAAATGTTTTGAAATTCAACTTAAGCATGTTACTTAAGAAATCATGTTGATGGTCGTAAATAGGAATGAGAATATTACAGTTGATGGAGTTTCCCAAAATAGGTTCAGACGAATCGAATTGGCGCGACCTCGACCGACTCGCCGACATAGTTCCAACAGGCCCAGTCTCACGCAATTTCGAGTCCGTTTGGTTTTATAAATAGACGTTAAGACACTCGTATGCACATATAGACTAACCACACCACCCATCATTGGTGCGAATAGTAAAATTCTTCGTCAATGGTGCAAATAGTAAAATCATCCAACATGGGTGTACAAATAGTAAAATTTCACATAATGGAATAGTAAAATTCTTCATCACGAGGCGTAAATAGTAAAATCCTCTAACATGTGGGTGCAAATAGTAAAATTCTTCATCATGGGGTGTAAAAAGTATAATCCTCCAACATGTGAGTGCAAATAGTAAAATTCTCCATCATGGGAGTGCAAATAGTAAAATTCCTCATCATGTGATGCAAATGGTAAAATTCCCCATCATTGGGTGCAAATTATAAAATTACGCAATATGTGGTGTAAATAGTAAAATTCACCGATTATGGGGGTGCACATAATTGAATCCCATAATGGTGTGTCCATAATAAATTTTCTAAAAATGTGCATCATAAGACATTAGACTGCAAATATTGAATAAGGTGGTTACGGTCTGTGAATAGCTACATAACCACCATAATCACTCATGGGGCCTATAAATAGAATCTCAGTCTCTCCTTTATGATCATCTTCTCCTCTTCTCGCTTCTCCTCCTACGCACGTAGGACCTCACTCAAAGAAATTCTTGTGCTTTTGAAGAATCTTTAAAAGATCTTTGAGCGTCTGCAAAGATCCCACGAAATTTTTGATCTCCTTTGAGCGCTCTTGCGTGTGTTCCTCCTTGTGTGTGTTCCTCCTTGTGTGTGTTCCTCCTTGTGCGCATTCCTCCCTACACGTGTTTCTCCATACACACATTGCGCCTGACGCACCTTGCGCCCGACGCACCTTGCGCCCGGCGCACCTTGCGCCCGGCGCACCTTGCGGTCGGCGCACCTTGCGGTCGGCGCACCTTGCGGCCGGCGCACCTTGCTCCCGGTGCACCTTGCTCCCGGCGCCCCGCGCCCCGCGCCCCACGCACTTAGCACATAACAAACTTTCTGCCCAGTCCGCCACTAAACGAACGCTACTCTAAACTCCTCCGTGTACAACAGGAGGCAAGCTGTAAAATCTAGATCGTGCCCTGTGTGCCACTCCAGACTCCTTAGTGCGCTGCAGGAGGCAAACCACAGTCTCCAAATCGTGCCAAGTGCGCCGCTCCCGCTTCCAAGCACCCGTTGCAAACTCCAAATCGCTCCAAGTGCGCCGCTCCCGCTTCCAAGCACCCGTTGTAGACTCCAAATCGCTCCAAGCACGCCGCCCCGCTTCCGATAATTGATATAAGACTCCAGAGCGCAACACTCTTCTCTGCGCAAGAAGAAATACTTAGCTCTGCGAGTGGTGACCTATCACACTCGGAGCTTCTCTCCCCCCTAACAATTGTAATGAGAGGCGACTTGTCACCCTCGATTTCTCAAAAAGTTTTGTATTAACACAAGAAAATAGTGGAATTTTGGTCGGCACCGATTCGAGCACGTGGTTTTTCACGTTAAATTTTTTTCTTGCCAATCGTTTAAATTTACATTGACTGTTTGCGCGCTCAACCGCTCCAAAGCTAAAGATGGTACAATTTAGACCGGTCTACCGGAAGCCTCGAGTGAGCCACAACAACACTAATTACAGTTGTTGACATCAAAATGTATGAAAATAAATTTATGATTTTATTCTAATTTTTTTTTCATCTTTTTTGATCTCTGAATGCGAGGTCAGATGACGCGCACAAAGATGCACAATTATTGTTTCAAAATTCTCTCCATTGTACGTTTGTGTTGGGGCCCCAAAAAACCCAACCTAACAACAAATGCCAAACAATCGAGTGGGTGGGGCTTGAGCAACCAATCACGAGTAAAACCAAAAGAGAAAGGAGGAAAAGAAGGTGGGGGTGAGAGTTTTGTATACCTTATTTTGGGAGTAGAGATCCGTAAAAAAGAGTTAAATAAAGACAAATTTTATTGCTCCAAAAAGATAAACAATACATATGTATGCTCCCTTATTTATAGAAAAAGGGGGAGATGAGAGAATACAATAAGTGATGTGAGACTAAATACAAGCCGCACGGGCTGAGCGGTTTGACTCTGTCAAACCGCCAAACTATACAACAAATACAAACTCCCTGGAAGCCTCTGAACACCTGCTTCGGCTAACCTCCTGACCGCTGCTGCGACTAGCCATCAGACCGTTGCTGCGGCTAACATCTAGACCGCTGCTGCGACTAACCACCAGAGCGCTGATGCGGCTAACGAGACCGTTGTTGCGGCTAACCTCCAGATCGCTGCTGTGGCTAACCACTAGATCGCAGCTGCGACTAACCTCTAGGTCGTTGTTGCGGATAGCCACCAGGCTGCTACTGCGGATAGCCACCAGACCGCAGTGCGGGTAGCCACCAGGCCACTGCTACAGATAATCATCTGGTCGCTACTGCGGATAACTACCATACAGGCCGCTGGACCAAACCGCCAGACCGCTGAACAATCAGACCGATATGGCTATAAAGGCTAGCCGCCCGGTCTCAGGTTCCAACACTCTCCCTCAAGCTGGAAAATATATGTCAATCATGCCCAGCTTGCTACAAACTTTCGAGAACGAGGTAACTGACTTTGTGAAAAAATCAGCTTGCTCTTTATCAGAGGTAACAAACGGAGTACAGATTTGATTCTTCAATATCTCTCCTCTGATAAAATGGCAATCCACTTCAATATGCTTCATTCTCTCATGAAAGACTGAATTTCTTGAAATGTATATAACCGACTTATTGTCACAGAACAATGGTAGAGGATGATCATAAACATCTCCTAGATCCAGCAAGAGTGTTCGTAACCACTTCAGCTCACAAGCAGTTAAAATCTTGCTTCTATATTCAACTTCTACACTTGATCTGACAACTACAGTCTGTTTCTTGCTCTTTTAACTAACCAGATTGTTGAAACCGAAAAATCGGTTCCTGTGGAGTCCGACCCTTGCGGAAGGGGTGGTCGCACACTTACTTCTCTCCTCACAAGCCCAAAGGGTAAGGGAGAGGGACCGGGGACAGTCCCAAGGCTTCAGCACGGAGGTCCCACCACACACCCGGAAGATCTTAGAGCGCTTCCCCTCCTTAGCCAAGTGCTGAAGCTAAGGTACCTCAGAAAGCGCTAGAAGACCGGGCACAAGAAAAGCGTCCCTTCTGAGGTACCCCTTGGGTCCTATTTATAGGAATAGTCGGGCTGCAAATAACTAGGCGTCACTGTTTTCGAGGACTGTAGGCAATCCAAGGGGGGTAACATGGTAAAAACACCCCCACAACTGAAAGACGAGCCGGCCCTAAGAAGAGCTCACTGAGTGGGGGCGGCGAGTACGGGCGCGAGAAGGCTCCTACTGCGCCGAGGCGAGGAGTGGCGGTTGAACTTGCCCCTCGCAGCGTCGTGGACCTGACTCGCGCCGTGGTCCGGACTCGCCTCGCCTTGAGCCTGGGAAGGTCGGGCCTGAAGTCCTTGCTCGCTGGTGACGGTCGCGTCGGTACTCGCCGAACAGGTACTGGACGAGCATGTACTCGGCCGGGCTCACAACGAACGACATCCTCTCGTCGGGCTCAGCTCCACGATCTTTGAGCTCGGCCCGACGATCGCCGAGCACGTACTCGGCACGCTCGGCCCGGCATGCCCTGCTGGACTCACCTGAGGCCTGGGGGGCAGTCTGGGCCGGCCGGATCGGCTCCTGTGGTCGCACACTCGCTGGATACGGGGTTGTACACAATCCCCGCTCTTTGCGAGGTTGGCACAAACTCGGAAAGAAACATCCAACCCCCTAGGATCCTGCGAGTGCGACTGGAGCCGAAAGGAATCTCTTGGTAGGACCCACCGATGGCTATATATACATACCCTGCCCGCTCTACTGACCCCCGCCCCCCTCTCTTTACTTAAGCCCTGCCGAGATGCCACTCCCTAAAGAAGTCATGGAACGACTCGCGAAATCGCGTGGGGAGACCGCCCTTCGTGCCGCAGCCCTGATGGATCTGAGCGCCCCGGCCCGCCGTTTTGCTGAATTCGGCTCGGCCAAGAGGGCGAGGCCCTTTCCTCCCGAGGCCGAGCACATCTTCGTCGACCTAAAGAATACTTTAGCCTATGGCTCCGACTCTTCCAACCGTTCTGCCCTGGCCCCTCATGACAAAGATTTTGTGGATCTCACCGCCGAACAGGACCAAGGCGGCGAGGTCTCCACACCAAGGGTCGAGGGTCTACCCGCCAAGGAGCCCGAATCCCCCCCTGACCCGCGCCTGCGAGACTCGCCCCTTGTCACCAAAATCGTGGAGCCAGATTCGCGGGGGTCGGTATCGCCGGCTCGCCTTCACTCTCAACATCCCTCCTCTGCTCCTGCGATTACTGGGATGGACGTCGAGCATACATCCGCTCCTGCTTCCCCCAGGACACTGAAGGTATGCCCCTGACCTCCTCATTTTGCATCTGATTCTAACTGACGCTCGCCCCTCCCACTCGCTATCTCGACTTCCCTGTGCAGGCTTCCCAAACCGATCTGGGGCTGATGACTCAGCCGAACAGGCCGTCTACTCGCCCCTTCCATCGTCGCGTGCTTTGGAAATCTTCTTGGACTCGGAGGTGGACAGCCCCGAACGGTCGAGGCGGAGCCAACTGGTCCTCAAAAAGTTAGTGCGCGAGCTCCAGGAGCTGAAGAAAGACAATTCGAGACTGCAGGAGGAGTGCGCGCGACTTGCTGGCGAGCCGAGGATCAACTCGGTGTATGCGGCGACGTCTTCCTCCATACTCTTCGACGAGATTGACGAGAACCTGCGAGCGGCGAACAGGAACCTGGGGCAGCTTCAGCAACTTTTTGCGCAGCGGCTTGCGGCATCGGGCCGGCGAGACTGGGGTAATTGAGGACGGCTTTCTCGCGAGCCGACCGATACTCGCCCCCATTGCCGCCTGGTCTACGCGCGCGCTTTTCTGATTTTCTTTGCTCTGGACAATTTTCTGTTTAATGCTAAATAAAGTGTATAAATTTTATCGCGCGAGCAAACCTTTTCTTATTCGAGTGATGCGTGCCTTTTCGGATTCCTTAGCTAGGCTCGCCTAGGTCGGTGAGTACAGAGCGATGAGACGGGATACGCGAAGCGGGGTATGCGAGCCGGGCTGGTCAGTCGGTTTCGCTTCCCCTTCCTTTTTTATAAATAGGGATCCCCACCTACCCCCGGCTACGCCTTTATTGCCTTCTCATCCCTTCCTTTCCTTGCCCTCCCTACCTTCTGCTCGCGCACCTTCGTCCCCTCCGCGAGCATGGGTAAAGGAAACCCCGACTCCGAGGGCCGCTCCAAGTGCGTCCAGAACTTTGCGGACCACTGTTTCTTCGAGGGGAACACCACGGCGAGCGAGCTCGCCGAGTTTGTGGCGGATTACGTTCCTACAGGCTTTGTGGCCCGCCTCCCGGCAAAGCATGAGGCCATTAACTCATTCTTCGAGGACGAGCTCGCCTTCCCCATCTCGCACTTTGAGGTGGGGTTGCGCTTGCCGCTCTGGCCGGAGGTCCGCCAGGTACTCAAGTACTACGGCGCTGTGCCCGCGCAGCTCAACCCCAACGCTATCGCCATGATAGTGGGGTTTGCCTGCTACCTCCGCCGAGAGCGGATCGAGTTCAACCTAACCGTCTTCCGCAAGCTCTTCTCCTACAAAGCCAACGCCGACGGGGTCGCCTTCTTTGGAGGCACGTCCATAAAGATCCGCGAGGTCGCCAACAAAAACCACAACTGGATGTCTAAGATCGCCTTCATCCGGGGCGACCTCGGCAATATCCCGTTCTCGCCCTTGCAGAAGAGCGAGGAGGTTTACCGGCCGCCGTCAGTGTCTGGTAATGATGCCGAACTCCACAAGTTTTTCTTGTACAAGGACTTCGAGGTCGCCTTCCTCCGTCGCGGCCTCGAATCCCTGCCACCAATCCTTCCTGGTGAAGGTTTGTCTCGCCCGCCTTCCGCTCGCCATTTGGCCTGACCGATCGGAACCTCATTCTTTGTCTAAGTCTTTTTGCAGGGGAGCGACTGATCCCGGTGAACCCTTCCTTTGCCGACCCTGGGGTGTTTTCGGATCCGCTCGAGCGGGCCCGGGCCGCGGCTGAGGCGTGCCGGGAAGAGATGGTCAGGGGGAAGCCCTCCAGCAAGAGGCGGTTGGAGCTTGGGGGGCCGAGCTCGGTCCACCGCCCCTCGGCCCCTAAAAGGGCGAAGGTGGTCTCGCGAGGCCTTCCACAGTAGCCCGTGTCGCCCGTCAGGTTCATGAGCTCGCCAGAGGTTTTTTCCGACGAAGCCCCGGCGAGCCCACTGAAGGAGACATCATCCCCCCCGCGAGAAGAGGCGCGGGTCCCCCTCTCCTCCTTCCGTCGAGGAGGTTGCCCCCAGTGGCTCGGGAGCTCCAAAGGACTACCCCCACTTTGGGAAGGGGGGAAGGAGCAAGGATGCGGCCGGCGAGCCGATGCTGCTCTAGGACGAGGGAGCCCATCGTGTCTCCGTCTCTACTCGCGCTCCTTCCTGGGGAGCTCGCCGGCCTCCCACGGGCCACGCATTTGCCCTTGTCTTCGGCCTCTATGGCCGGGAGGGCGCCGACGCCTACAAGAACCTGACCCCCCGGCAGATAGGTCACGAGGGCCTGCAGGCGCATCTGAGGGCCTTTGAACTCCACCATATGATGGTCTGCCGTGGCTTCCAGCTCAGCCAACTCCTGATCAAAGCCAAGCAGGAGCGCGACTTGGCGACGGAGAAAGCTGCTGACGCGGAGTGGCGGTTCGGCATCGCCGAGCGCTTACTCGACGAGGCTTCAGGCGGGCTGGTAAGAGTCGACCAACCCTTGTTTTAACTTGGAAAATATTTTTCAGAGAGTTTGACCCTCTTGCTTTTCAGGATGCCGAGTCCGCCAAGGTGCTGCAAGCTCGTGCCAGTGAGCTGGAGGGCGAGACTGCCTTGCTGCGGCTCCGCCTCGCGGATCAGGAAGCCGGCTCGCGCGAGCAGGAGGATTTTGCTGCTCGGTCGGCGGCTGAGGTGGAGTCGCTAAAGGAGCAGAACCGCTGTCTCCAAGGCGAGGTCCGCCGGCTGACGGAAGCCCTCTTCCCCCCAGATAGTGCCGAGCCGCCTTTTCCCTACAAGCGGCCCCGGGTCTTCGGCGAGGGGGAGGTTACGGAGCGGCTGCGAGTCAACTCGATCGAGTCTGCCGAATGCCTCCTGAATGCCATGAAGGGGTCAGGGATTCTGGCCGAGGGCTGTGAGGAGGTGGCGGTCCGGGATCTTCTGCCGAGCCTGTTTCCGCCGTCTCCGCCCAGCGAGAAGGAGGAGAGCTTCGGCTCCCTTTTTGATGGGGCGAAGGGCAAGGAACGATCGCTTGGGGGCGAGGAGGACCGCCATTCGGGAGAGGAGGGCGAGAGCTGACCGAATTCCTCCCTTTTCTTTTTTCTACCTTTTTGTAATCATCCCCCCTCTTTTCCTGTAATCTCGTCGGGGCGAGCCCTTCCTTTTGCGATCATAATGAAAGAAATTTTGATTCTAACTTCTTTTCTTCCTTTCTTTTTTTTCTTTTTTTTTTCCGCGCTAGAATGCACGTGAGTTAGGATTCGCGTTCGGTGAGAGGCCTTGAGCGTTGGCGGCGACCAGACTCGCGAACTCTTCGCTTACCCGCGAGGCGATCTTTGCAAGAACGGTTGCCGTCGGCGCCCGCTTGTCATACCGAGGAATGCCCTCTGCCGAGCAAACCCCTGCGAGAACGGGCTCGCCCCGGGGGGGTATGTTCTTCCAACTGGAGGTGGGATCAAAAAACCCCTTTTTAACAGAAAACCAAGGGGGACAGGACCCCTTGAGCTCGCCCTTCTAACTGGTGGGTTTGCTCGGACACGCTTGTCATGTGTCAACTTTCAGGTCCACCTCCCGGACAGTAACGACGTCCATCGAGACCCCGGCCCTGCCAGCTTGGAGGGAGCCTGACAGCGGGAGAATCGAGACCTAACCTCAGAGCGAGAAGACTTAGACCATTTGCCTCTCCCGGGTGCTACCACCATGCCAGTCAGCTAGATGGGAGCCTGAGGGCGGGTGTTGAACATCCTCCGGGCTCAGCTCCAGAGTCATAACAACGTCCATCGAGACCCCGGCCCTGCCAGCTTGGAGGGAGCCTGACAGCGGGAGAATCGAGACCTAACCCCAGAGCGAGAAGACTTAGACCATTTGCCTCCCCCGGGTGCTACCACCATGCCAGTCAGCTAGATGGGAGCCTGAGGGTGGGTGTTGAACATCCTCCGGGCTCAGCTCCAGGGTCATAACGACGTCCATCGAGACCTCGGCCCTGCCAGCTTGGAGGGAGCCTGATAGCGGGAGAATCGAGACCTAACCCCAGAGCGAGAAGACTTAGACCATTTGCCTCTCCCGGGTGCTACCACCATGCCAGTCAGCTAGATGGGAGCCTGAGGGCGGGTGTTGAACATCCTCCGGGCTCAGCTCCAGGGTCATAACGACGTCCATCGAGACCCCGGCCCTGCCAGCTTGGAGGGAGCCTGACAGCGGGAGAATCGAGACCTAACCCCAGAGCGAGAAGACTTAGACCATTTGCTTCTCCCGGGTGCTACCACCATGCCAGTCAGCTAGATGGGAGCCTGAGGGCGGGTGTTGAACATCCTCCGGGCTTAGCTCCAGGGTCATAACGACGTCCATCGAGACCCCGGCCCTGCCAGCTTGGAGGGAGCCTGACAGCGGGAGAATCGAGACCTAACCCCAGAGCGAGAAGACTTAGACCATTTGCCTCTCCCGGGTGCTACCACCATGCCAGTCAGCTAGATGGGATCCTGAGGGCGGGTGTTGAACATCCTCCGGGCTCAGCTCCAGGGTCATAACGACGTCCATCGAGACCCCGGCCCTGCCAGCTTGGAGGGAGCCTAACAGCGGGAGAATCGAGACCTAACCCCAGAGCGAGAAGACTTAGACCATTTGCCTCTCCCGGGTGCTACCACCATGCCAGTCAGCTAGATGGGAGCCTGAGGGCGGCTGTTGAACATCCTCCGGGCTCAGCTCCAGGGTCATAACGACGTCCATCGAGACCCCAGCCCTGCCAGCTTGGAGGGAGCCTGACAGCGGGAGAATCGAGACCTAACCCCAGAGCGAGAAGACTTAGACCATTTGCCTCTCCCGGGTGCTACCACCATGCCAGTCAGCTAGATGGGAGCCTGAGGGCGGGTGTTGAACATCCTCCGGGCTCAGCTCTAGGGTCATAATGACGTCCATCGAGACCCCGGCCCTGCCAGCTTGGAGGGAGCCTGACAGCGGGAGAATCGAGACCTAACCCCAGAGCGAGAAGACTTAGACCATTTGCCTCTCCCGGGTGCTACCACCATGCCAGTCAGCTAGATGGGAGCCTGAGGGCGGGTGTTGAACATCCTCCGGGCTCAGCTCCAGGGTCATAACGACGTCCATCGAGACCCCGGCCCTTCCAGCTTGGAGGGAGCCTGACAGCGGGAGAATCGATACCTAACCCCAGAGCGAGAAGACTTAGACCATTTGCCTGAGTGTTTATGTCGCTCTTTAATGGAAGTTCCGTCACATTGCATGTCATTGTTACGATTATTGTGGAGAAAGAGTTAAATACATTGCATTCGGAAAAAGCTGAGGTACGTACAAGTTTTTAAGGATAAAAGCGTTTCAGGTCGTCGCCGCTCCAGGTGTGGCTCAAAGTCTCGCCTTCCACATTTTGGAGGTGGTATCCCCCCAACCTTAATGCCTCCTTCACGATGTAGGTCCCCTCCCAGTTTGGATGGAGCTTGCCCACGGCCGCCGATCTTCCCGCCGCATCTACCTTCTTTAGAACCAGGTCGCCCTCCACGAACTGCTTGACCCGGACATGCTTGTCGAAATACTTAGCCATCCTCCGCTTGACTTCCTCCTGCCGGACTGCGGAGAGGTCGCGTACTTCCTCTATCAGGTCCAAATAGAGTCGGTGTTCTTCCTCATTCTCAACTCTCCACTCCTCCCTTCCAGCTTCTGCCTCGGCAACCCTGGGAGTACGGACCTCGAGTTCAATGGGGAGCACCGCCTCGCTTTCGTGAGATAGTTTAAAGGGCGTCTCCCCCGTGGCGGTGTTGGGGGTAGTCCTCAGGGCCCAGAGGACCGAGGGGAGTTGCTCCATCCAATTCCCCTTCAAATTCTCCACCTTCTTTTTCAGGAGGTTCACGATAATCTTGTTGGTCGCCTCTACCTGCCCGTTGCTCCTAGGGTGGTGGACAGAGGCGAACCTGAGGTCGATCCCGAGCTCTCCACAGAACTTAATGAACTCATTGCTGGCGAACTGTGGTCCGTTGTCGGTGACGATGGCTTGGGGCATCCCATGCCTGCAGATGATCTCCCCCCATACAAAATTTCGAATGATCTGCGAGGTTACCTTGGCCAAAGCCTTCACCTCCATCCACTTGGAGAAATAGTCGATCATTACCAGCAAGAACCTCCTCTGCCCGCTTGTCTGTGGGAAGGGACCTACCAGGTCCATTCCCCAAATTGCGAAAGGCCAAGGGGCCGTGATACTCCTGAGTCGCTGAGCCGGTTGCAGTTGGAGGGGGGCAAACAGTTGGCACTTGTGGCTTTTTTTGACAAATTCTAAGGCATCGTGCCCCAGGGTAGGCCAGAAGTAGCCCTGCCTGATGATTCTTCCCTCCAGGGTCCGACCTCCTGAATAACTCCCGCACTCCCCGGAGTGAACTTCTTCCAAAATCCTCGGCACCTCCCCCTCCGCTACGCAACGGGCGAGTAATCCTGAAAGGGTCTTGCGGTAAAGTTGCCCGTCGTGCAAAAGGTAATACGCCGACTTGTACTTGAGCTTTTTCCTATCCATCCCTTCTGGGTATTCTCCTGTGGACAGGTAGGTAGTGAATGGGTCCATCCATGTGGACCGCCGATCTATCTCCATCAACTCTCCTTCTTCCAGAGATGGGTGGAAGAGGTCCGTGATAGTGCCCCCCACCCGAGGGCCGCGCTTGGCGAGGTGGTCGACTTGTTCATTTTACTCCCGTGGCACATGCTGAATGGAGAAGGTCTGGAACCCGCCGATGATTCCCTTAACCTTTGCCAGATATCGTTGTAGGGTGGGATCCCTTGCCTCGAACTCCCCGTTGATCTGGGAGGCCACTACCATAGAGTCAGTGAGGACCTTCACATCATGCACCCCCAATTCCTTGGCCAGGCATAGTCCTGCGATTACCGCCTCGTACTCGGCCTGGTTGTTGGTTATGGAGAAATGTATCACCACCGTTTGCTCGATCCGGGTCCCTTGGGGGCTCTCCAAGACGACCCCAACCCCCAAGGAGTGTTTCCCTGAAGCCCCATCCACCATCACCTTCCAAGGGATGGGGCGAGTGAGTTTGTCCTCTGCCACCTCAACCACATAGTCAGCCAGGAAGTCAGCCATTGCTTGTGCCTTGATTGCGAGTCGGGGGACAAAGGAGATGTCAAACTCGCTCAACTCCACCGACCACTTGGCGAGTCTTCCTGAATGCTCCACTCCCTCGAAGATGCTGCGGAGGGGGTGGTCAGTTACCACCTGGATGGAGTGCGCCTGGAAGTAGGGCCTGAGTCTCCGGGCCGAGATGATTAGGGCGAAGGCCAACTTCTCAAAGATGGGGTAGCGGAGTTCCGCCTTCCTCAGAACCCTACTCACATAGTAGATGGGCAGCTGCTTTCTCCCCTCTTCCCGAACTAAAACAGAACTTACGGCCTTCGCCCCGACCCCTAAATACAAAAACAAGTCCTCCCCCTCTTTTGGCCCTTGGAGCAAGGGGGCCTGAGTTAACTGCCTCTTCAAGGCCTGGAATGCCTCCTCGCACTCCGGGATCCATTCAAACTTCCGACCTCCCCTTAAGGTCTTGAAGAAGGGGGAACACCTCTCCCCGACCCGGGAGAGGAACCTGCTTAGTCCCGCCAGCTTCCCTGTCAGCCGTTGTACCTCCTTCGCATCCCGAGGTGGCCCCAACTCCATAATTGCCCGGACTTTGTCAGGGTTGGGTTCGACCCCGGCTGGGGTGAGGAGATGACCCAAAAATTTGCCTTTGCTCGCCCCGAAGATGCACTTTAGAGGATTCAACCTCATCTTGTATCTGCGCAAAGTGTCAAAGGTCTCCTCCAGATCCTGGAGGTGAGAATCGACCTCTCTGCTTTTTACCATCAGGTCGTCCACGTACACTTCCAAGTTCCTTCCCTTCTGTCCCTGGAATACACGGTCCATCATCTTCTGGTATGTAGCCCCTGCATTTTTTAACCCAAAAGGCATCATCTTGTAGCAGTAGCACCCATCTCCTGTAATGAACGAGACATCTTTTATGTCAGGAGGGTGCATCCTGATTTGATGATAACCTGAAAAAGCATCTAAAAAACTCATTACAGAAAAATCAACGGCTGAATCTACCAGCGCGTCGATTCTAGGCAAGGGGTAACAATCCTTAGGACATGATTTATTAAGCAGTGAAAAATCTACACACATCCTCCACCGGCCGTCCCCTTTTTTCACCATTACAACATTTGAGACCCAGCCGGGGTATTGAATTTCGGAGACGAATCCGGCCTTAAGGAGCTTGGAGACTTCCTCCCTAATGGGTTCGGCTAGTTTGTCCGTGACGGACCTTCTCTTCTGCTGGATGGGGCGAGCCTCCGGGTGTAGATTGAGGCGGTGGCAGACGATGTCAACATCAATCCCAGGCATCTCCGCTGCGCTCCAGGCGAAGACATCCACATTCTTTTGGATGCACTCCAGCATCCTGCCCTGATCCTCCGGGGTCAGCCCCCCGCTGATGCGGACCTTCTCTACCCTGCCATCCTGGGTGAGGACTTCCATCTCTACGACCTCCTCGGCGGCCTCCAACCGGGACTGCTCCTCCCACTCTGCGGTATCCTCCCCTCTTGGCGTAAGGACCTCCCCTTCCCCTGGGATCATCGCCCCAACTGACCCTTCTGGGAGTATCCCCTCGCGTGCTTCCCCTTCCATTCCTCCTTCCTCCCCGCCTTCTTCTCCGGCCTCCTGCCCTTCTATCTCCTCCATCCTTCTCCCCATCCCCTCGACCTCCTCCTGCCAAGAAATTGAATTCACCGCTGTCACGTAGCATTCCTGAGCTGCTTTGGGGTCACCGCGAACCCTGACCTGGATCCCGTCCACATTAAACTTAAGGCATTGATGGAAGGAGGAGGGGACGCATCGGAAGGCGCTGATGAGGGGCCTCCCAAAAATGGCATTGTAGCTGCTGGGGGCCTCTACTATGACGAATCGACAGTTCCGGGACTGTCCCCCCAAGCTGACATGGAGTCCCACTCCCCCCTCTACTTCTTTCCTTTCCCCCGAAAAACTGAAGAGGGGCCCATCGGAGGCCAGCACCCTCTTGGCTTCCACCTGCATGGCATCGAAAGGCTTCTTGAAGATGATGTTGACAGAGCTCCCATTGTCAATGAGGATCCGGGAGACTGTGAAATTTTCGATGGCTGTCTGGATGACCAGCGCATCGCAGAAGGGGTCATCGTGACCCGGCATATCCTCCCTTGAGCAGGTGATCCTCTCTTCCGGGGGTGGAGTCTGAGATGTGGAGCCGATGCTCCTTCGGTACATGGTGTGGAGGCTTGCTTTCCGGGAAGCCTCGACTCCCACCCCCCCATGGATCACTCCGATCCATCCTCGGGTCCCCACATCGGCCCGGTCTTCGCAACGATCCCCCTCCACCTGAGGCCGGACTTCCTCAATCCGCACCTCCTGATGATTCCGCAGCTGTCGCTGCTGCTCCCTGTTCTCCCGCACCTCGAGGAACTCCGGACACGTGACCGTCGTGTGCCCCTCTTCTTGATGGTAGTCGCAATAGGGTAGGTCTATCCTGACCTCCCTCCTCCTCCTTGGTTGCCCTCTCCTTCGCCCCCCAGGGCGATAGCCATGGCCTCCTCCTGGTCGGGAAGAGGCGGTCTCTGGCCCTGCCTCCCTCCCTGGGGGTAAAACTGGCCACGCCCACCTTGGCGGTTGTCTCTCCCCTGATAGCCCCTCTGTGGCCCTTGATCCTGCCACTCCGGCCTCCAACCCAATCGTTTGTTTGGCTCCTGACGCCCCCACCTATGCTGCTGCGGCTGCTGTTCTCTCTGTCGGGGCTCGACCCTTCTCTCCTCCTGGGCCCGACCTCCCCTTGGCTTCTCCTCCTCCACGGCCCACCTAGCCAACCTCCGAGCGAACTCTGGATGTGCCGCCTCCATGTCGGCCTCCCTTGCCGCCCTTTCCAAGAGTGCTTCGAAAGACACCGGAGGCGTCCTCTTCAACTCCATGGCGAAGAACCCGGGCTGGAGACCCAGGGTGAAGGCCACCATCATGGTGTGCCCTGACATCTCTTGTACCTGGGACAGTTCTTCCTGGAACCTGTCCAGGTAACTTCCCAGGGTCTCCCTTACTTTCTGCTTGACACGGAACAGGGACTCGACCTCCCTTTTCCTTTTCTTTGAGGTGGTGAATCTCAACATGAATCCTCTGCGCAAATCCTCGAAGCAGTAGATGGAACCGGCCGGGAGCTGATGAAACCACTCCCTCGCTTTCTCCCTGAGGGTGATGGCGAAGAGCCTACACTTGAAACCATCTGACATATGTCGGATTGACACCACGTCTTCGAACCACTGGACGTGCTGGGTCGGATCTCCCTTCCCTGAGTAGTAGGACATCTCTGGCTCTCGGAATCCTTCTGGAACTGGGGCTGACGAAACGAACTCGCTGAAGGGACTTCCTCCTTCGGCTGGGCGAGTTGGGAACTCCCTCCCCGCCGTCTCGCCGAACAGGTACTCGCCCGCCGAGCCCGGAAAGAGGACTCGCCCCCTCGGCTCGCGCTCCCCCTCGCTCGCGACCTCCTTCCCCGCGCGCCTGAGAGGCGCATCGCTGCCTAACGCTGGATCGGCGACCACGGGAACCGCTGGCGTCGTACTCTCGGCTCGCATGCCGAGCGCGACCCTGACTAGCCCGAGCACTTCCTCCCTGAGCTCCGCGGATATCCCCGCCATCGCGGGAGAGGGAGGGAGTGGCGAGTCCCCCCTTCCTGAACCTTGCCCCTCGTCTCTTGCCATTAGTCCTGTGGAAGATTTTCTGTGCTGACCACGCTCCACGCTCACCGCACCAAAGTGTTGAAACTGAAAAATCGGTTCCTGTGGAGTCCGACCCTTGCGGAAGGGGTGGTCGCACACTTACTTCTCTCCTCACAAGCCCAAAGGGTAAGGGAGAGGGACCGGGGACAGTCCCAAGGCTTCAGCACGGAGGTCCCACCACACACCCGGAAGATCTTAGAGCGCTTCCCCTCCTTAGCCAAGTGCTGAAGCTAAGGTACCTCAGAAAGCGCTAGAAGACCGGGCACAAGAAAAGCGTCCCTTCTGAGGTACCCCTTGGGTCCTATTTATAGGAATAGTCGGGCTGCAAATAACTAGGCGTCACTGTTTTCGAGGACTGTAGGCAATCCAAGGGGGGTAACATGGTAAAAACACCCCCACAACTGAAAGACGAGCCAGCCCTGAGAAGAGCTCACTGAGTGGGGGCGGCGAGTACGGGCGCGAGAAGGCTCCTACTGCGCCGAGGCGAGGAGTGGCGGTTGAACTCGCCCCTCGCAGCGTCGTGGACCTGACTTGCGCCGTGGACCGGACTCGCCTCGCCTTGAGCCTGGGAAGGTCGGGCCTGAAGCCCTTGCTCACTGGTGAGGGTCGCGTCGGTACTCGCCGAACAGGTACTGGACGAGCATGTACTCAGCCGGGCTCACAACGAACGACATCCTCTCGTCGGGCTCAGCTCCACGATCTTCGAGCTCGGCCCGACGATCGCCGAGTACGTACTCGACACGCTCAGCTCGGCATGCCCTGCTGGACTCACCTGAGGCCTGGGGGGCGGTCTGGGCCGGCCGGATCGGCTCCTGTGGTCGCACACTCGCTAGATACGGGGTTGTACACAGATTACCTTCAATGAAGGTACAAAAACAAGATATAGACTTCATATCTTCCTTATCTTCTGCGTAGCTAACATCAGAATAAGCCTCAACCTTCAAATGTCCCCTTCTCTAAAACAAGAGCCCTTTTCCTGGTGCCCCTTTTACATACTCTAGGATCTTTAGAGCTGATTACAAATGACATTCTTTGAGAGCTTACATAAATTGGTTCACTCTCCCTACTGCATAACAAATATCTGGTCTTGTGACTGTCAGATAAATGAGTTTACCGACAAGACGTCTGTATCTTGTGACATCTTCAAGAAGAGGAGAAGACTCACTCCAACATTTGTCATCTCCAACAGTCATAGGATACCGAACAGGTTTAGTCCCAAGAAGACATGTCTCTTTCAAGAGATTCAAGTCATACTTCCGCTGTGAAAGAACAATAGAACCATGTTTTCGAGATATCTCAATCCCCAGAAAGTATTTAGGAGACCTCATATCCATGGTAACAAAATACTGAAGCAGATGTTTCTTTGTCATGTCAATACATTTTCTATCATCCCTTGTAAGAAGAATGTCATCCACATAGACTGCAAGAACAACAAGGCCAACCGAGATTTTGCGAATAAACAAAGAGTGATCTGCAGCGCTCCGAATAAATAAAATAACAGAAATAACTTCATTAAATTTGTCAAACCAGACCTTCGGGCTTTGCTTAAGACTATAGATAGCTTTCCTCAATTTACACACTTATGACTCCCCCTAAGCAATATACGCAGGAGGTTGCTCCATATAGACTGTCTCATGCAAATCACCATAAAGAAAAGCATTTTTACATCCAACTGAGACATCTCCCAACCCCTGTTTACTATCACAGAGAAAAGAACACAGATTGTAGTAATCCGAGCAACAGAAGAGAATATGTCAAAGAAATCCACACCATAGGTTTGCGTAAACCCATTGGCAACAAGCCAAACTTTGTATTGATCAATAGTACCATCAGGGAGAAATTTGATGACAAAGACCCAGCGACAACCAACCACATCAACTCCTAGAGGGGCATGAACAAGAGTCCAAGTACCCCGTTCAGTGAGAGTTTTCATCTCTTCATCCATAATAACTTTTCAATGAGGAATAGCCAGAGCATCACTATAGGAGGCAGAAAGAACATTTGCCGATAAAGCAAGAGCAAAGCTCTTAGATAGAGGAGACAACTGCACATAAGTGACCACATCCAGAAGAGGATGTTGTGTGCATGAACGAACACCTTTCTGAAGAGCAATTGGAAGATCAAGGACTGTCCTGTCTATTGTATCAATTCCATCCGAAGGAGAGACAACTGGCCTAGGAGATGTTGGTAGCGGCTCAGTAGAAGAATCAGATAAAGTAGGAGAATCAGAAATAGAAGGAGAATAAGAAAGTGCAGACTCTGGAAGAGGTGCCGACACAAAAGAAAAAGAAGCAGAATCATTAGAAGAAGGGAGAATAGAGGGAGGAGAAAAAATGGAGCATCCTCAAAGAAACTGGCATCTGCAGAAACATACTGTCTCCGGAGAACAAGATCATAACACCTATATTCGTTCTATGTCGGACAATAATCCAGAAAGATACACTTAACAGAACGAGGAGAGATTTTGTCACGACAAGAATAAGGAGAGTGGACAAACGATGTGCATCCACAGACACGAGGAGGTAAAGGAAACAGAGTTGCATCGGGATACATGATAGAAAATGGTGTCTTGTAATTGAGAACCGAAGAAGGAACTCGATTAATGAGAAAATAAGAGAGAAGAACAGCATGTCCCCAAAAAGACTTGGGAACATGCATATGAGTGAGAAGACTGTGAGCCGCATCCAGAAGATGACGATTCTTACGTTCAGCAATGCCATTCTGTTGAGATGTGTAAGGATAAGTAGTATGATGGACAATGGCATGATGCAGACAAAATGATGTGAATTGATTACTAAGATACTCCTTAGCATTATCAATGCAAAAAAATTTAATACGGGTGTCAAACTTTGTACGTATTTCATAAAAAAAACTCAGTAAAAATAGAAAACTTCAGAGCGTTCGTGTAATAAATACAACCACGTACACCGAGAGAAATCATCAATAAAGGTAACAAAGTACAAGCTACCCCTACCAACAATCTAAAGGGGAGCAGGACCCCATACATCCGAATGAACAAGTACAAAAGGACGAGAAGAACTACGTCCATGCTTAACAGGAAAAGTAGACCGCCGATGTTTGCCAAATTGACAAGCCTCACAATTAAGAGAAGATTCTCTTCGAGGTAAATCAGGCAAAAGCTGATAAAGAATCTGAGGAGGAGGATAGCCAAGTCGAAGATGTCATTGAATTAAAAAAGTGGAGGCAGAAAAAGCAGAAGAAGTATCAAGGTAGAATAAGCCTCCGCTTTCAGTCCCAATAGCTTCACAATTCAACTGTTTGCAAAGAGCAGTGACAGAAAGAAGATTGTACGGAAAATTCGGGAGATAAAGAGTGTCCTGAAGCTGAAGAGAATGAGTAACATGCACCATGCCAGACCCACAAACCGGAGACGGAGAATCATTGACAATAAGAACCCGATGTAATCGGTTATTCTTGTCAAGATAAGAGAAAAGACGAGAATTCCCCGTCATATGATTAGTAGCACCAAAATCAATGAGCCACCTAACCGTAGTAGCCAACTGAGCAGCACCCGAAGTACTAAGAGAAAAAGTAGACTTATTAGAGGAATCAGCCGAAGCAGCATGAAGGTGAGAATGTTTGATCCAACAACGATCAACCAAGTGACCAACTTTGCTACAATGAGAGCAAAGAAACTTAGAGTAACCACAACCACCAGTACGACCACCTCGACCACCAGAGTTGTCATGACGAGCTGGATGAGCAACAATATGATCAGGAGATGGAGATGGAAGCAAAGGACGCTGAAGAAGAGTCGTAACAGCGGAAATGCGAGCAACAGTAGCATTTAGAGTCGGAGTATCCACCTCTCCAAGAATTTATTGTCGAATCATATCATACGAGTCAGGTAGGCAAAGTAAGTAGCAAACAACAAGAAGCTCCTGAAAGTGTTTATGTTGCTCAGCGAGATAAACAAAAAAAGATCGATGCTGAAGAAGTTCAGCATCAAGAGTTTGAACCTCCTGATAAATAGCAATAGGATTCATGATAGGTCGAGCAAAAATGATCTGCATATAAAGTATAAATGCGCGAAGTTTGTGCTCCCTTGGAGTACAAAGCAGCAAGATGATTCTACGCAGCCTTGACCGTCTGATCATGTCGAATGACAGGAAGGCACTCATCAGACAAACTGTTGGCCAACCAAGTACGCACAAAAGCATCAGTAACATCCCAATCATCAAAAGAAGCAGAGCCAAAAGGAGATGGATCATCAGTCAAATGATGACACTCATGCTGAGAGCGCAACAAAAAAAAAGACACACTCCAATCAGAGTAATTTGGACCAGTAAGCTTGTAAGCAATACCCAAATTACCGGAAGTAAAGGTAGAAGAAGAGGAAAGAGAGAGAGGAGCGGACAAAGAAGAAGAAGATGATGGAGTGTCCATAGACAACAACAGTAAACCACACGGTTTAACCAAATAAACTGCGCGAACAAGAGAAAAGGAAAGAGACCGCGCAAGTAGAGATGACAATCCGCGTGAGAAGAAACACCAACCCGCAGAAGCCCAGGAGAAAGAGGGATGCGTGAACACAAGCAATCCGCGTGAACAGAAAAGAAAGCAAAGGAACAAGTTGCAGGAAAAGCGACAAGCAAGGGAGGGTAGGGCGGGAAGAAGACCAGACGCGGTTAGAAAAACAAATCGAGAGCAAAAAGGAGCAAATGACCGGTTAGTTCTGATACCATGTAAAAAAGAGCTAAATAAAGACAAATTTATTGCTCCAAAACAATAAACAATACATAGGTATGCCTCATTATTTATAGAAAGTGGGAAGATGAGAGAATACAACAAGCGATGTGGGACTAAATACAAGCCGCGCGGGCTAAGCGGAGTCACTATACAACAAATACAAACTCCTGGGAAGCCTCTGAACACCTGCTGCGGCTAACCTCCTGACCGCTGTTGCGGCTAACCATCAGACCGCTGCTGCGACTAACCTCCAGACCGCTGATGCGATTAACCTCCAGACCACTATTGCGGCTAACGACTAGACCGCTGCTGCGGCTAACGACCAGACCGCTGCTGCGGTTAACCACCAGACCGCAGCAGTGGCTAACCTCCAGGTTGCTGCTGCGGATTGCCACCAGGCCGCTGCTGCGGATAACCAACAGACCGCAATGTGGGTAGCCACCAGGTCACTAGTGCGGATAGTCATCAGGCCACTGCTGCGGATAGCCACCGGGCCGCTGCTGCGGATAGCCACCTGACCGCAGCGCGGGTAGCCACCAGGCCGCTACTACGGACTCTTACCAAACTACTAGGATAGCTACCAGACAGGCCGCTGGACCAAACCGCCAGATAGCTGAATAATCAGACCTCTACAGCTAGAAAGGCTAACCGCCTAGTCTCAGGTTCCAACAAGATCGAAATAAAAGTGAGTGGATTCTAGGTCGAACATGCCCTAGACGTTTTTCGTCACAATCGCGGGAAGAGGGCTGGTCGCCCACCTTGAAGAAGGTCCCTGGAGTGATCGCCGGAGTTTTCAAAAAAAAATCATATTTAGATTGTTTTTGAGTGAGGGATAAGTAAAATATAGGTGTATAGATAGTCGAAAAAAAAAGATAAAAAAAATCAAATTTTGAGATTGTATATAGCCAAACGGTTAAATAATTTTAATATATTGCATATATATATATATATATATATATATATATATATATATATCATTATAATAGAAATATCAAAGACATGAATTTTAAATTCATTGGAGTGATTTGGGTCGTCCGATCTGGATCCATTTTGCAGCAGTCGTCTGATCAAACGAACCCCCTCTCTCCACTTTTTCGTTGGGGTCCTAAATCTACTAAATGAGTCCTAAAGTTATGTAGGTTACTTCAAAAAAGGCTCACCAAGCCCACCCGCTACACCCACGATTTAAGAAGCGCAGCCCGCAAGCCCACCCACACAGTTCAAAGATTTTAAGCCCAGTCTGCCACAGCCCACAAGCCGGCTAGCCCGACAGCCCGCATGAGTTCAAACAAATATTGCGGAAAACAATATTTAAACCTCTTGAGGGAATTTTGACCGGCGGTGTGGGACTATAACAGGCGGGTGAATAGTGCTCACGCCACTGTTCACCCGCCTGTTATAATTTCATTATCAATTTTAAAAAAAATTTATTTTTTAAAAATTGCTTTGTAGAATTAAACATTTAAAAAGCAGGCGGGTGAGCACTGTTCACCCGCCTGCTTTTTAATGTTTTTTTTTAAATTAATTGTTTTATTTTTTTACTTAACTATTATAGATATCAATTTTATTTTTTAATTAATTATAAAAAGCAGGCGGTTGGGTACTGTTGCGAAGCCCGCCGGGGGGCGGGCGAAGCCCACCGTCGCCAGCCGGGTACTGTGACGCGTAGTCATCGGGTCGGAGGCCCGTGCCTATCACTCGTGTGTGTGTGTGTATATATATATATAATATATATAAATATACATATCTTCAAGCACACCATATATTTCCCCTCAACCATTTGATCAAAGAGTACTTTAACTTTCATCCTTTATATGGAGAGAGAGAAAGAAAGATTGAAAAGAGAAGGGGAGAGAAAAAAGGAATATTAATAGCCCTCTTAAAGCTATATGAGAGAGAGAGAGGGGGGAGAGTGTGTGAGAGAAATTAAAATTTTTACGGCAAATCGTACATTTTTTTTAAAAATAAAAATTGTAATGTTGATTTATACATATACACACACACACACACAAGTGCCATGCATGGGGCTCCACCCCTACGTCCAACCGCGACAGTACCTCGACTGCGATTGTGTACGAGAAGCTTCCGTGCCTTACACGACTTTTATCCCGCCCACGACATTGTCCAAACGCGATGTGATCCCACCGCTCGCAAACCCCTAAGTGTTGCACTCCGCTCATCGATCATTTTTGCAGTGTGCACAGGAGTTTGTGAGGGGAGGGGGGCATTATTTATTGTAGGTAGAAGACTTTGTTTATATAAGTGCACATTTTCTAAATAAAAGAAAAAAACATCAATTTTTAAAAATATAATTTTTTAAATAAAAAACGGTATAATGGTGTTTTTATCCTTTTTTTTTTTTTATATAGTATAGATAGATATATTATAGACTAATTATTTTGTTTTAATATATTTCATCTTCATTTTCATCATTCTTAGCACAATAGGCCTTTATTAGTGATTTAGTATAGCTGAAACCATTTACCTATTTTGGTATCTTATCCAATACTTTACTGTCTTCCCAAATTGTCAAGTCTTCAAAAAATAAGGGTCTCCTATGCAACCATTTTTGCAAATAATCACGGAATTAAATATTATTTTATGCATTTGAATTTCATTATAAAGGAATTGATTTTGGTGCAAAACAAATAAAGGAATTGATTTTGGTCCAATACCAAAACAAACGAGTATTTTAATTTTCGACCAAAATCAATTCCTTTCTCCGAATTCCTGCGAAACAAGCATGGCCTAATACATGCCACTCTGTATTATCAAAGATTAATACGAATCCATCACGGTATGAACGAAAAAAAACATACCAAAATGATCATTTTATGGTGTGCAGCCTGAGATTTAGCTATCGGTTGTAAGACCAAAATTACACTTGCATTCAAAATCAAGCAGCAGAAGAGGGCACTTTATTTCCACCAAACTTTATGTCCAAAATTCTAAGAGAGCAGCAACAAGTTTCAAAAGAAGTTGTTCCCGGAGGCCTCTTGCTTAAACAATTTATTCATTATTACACCAACAAGCAACATTTATTCCATCCGTGTTCGAACTCATCAGTAGGGGAAAAGAAAATTTTCAGAGCTTCGCGTGCAAACTATTCTGCACAGGCTTCGAGTTCCCGTTCTCCTTCATCTCAATCTCGCTGGGCGGCACATCGATGGCAGGCGAGCAGTTGAAGAAACCGTGAGGCTGCAAGAAATAATTCAAAACATTAACATCATAAATGAAATCTGTCTTCTATATGAGAAGTTTCAACTCTAACATAAAAAACTAAGACTTTAATGCAGCAAATCATATTCAATATAAATAGCTTCCAGATGTGCGGGTGTTGGGAAAAATAGAATTGCAGTGCACAGGAGGAATCACGAACAAGGAAGATTAAGAAAATATAACAATAATGGTAATAAAAGACTGACTTTTAATAAAGATCACGGGTCACTCCGGCCGTGAAAAGCTAGTTTTAGATTGGATGCTAATGTTCTAACATTCAAAGCAGGTGGGACACAATGACTCACATTACCCAACTAAAAAAGAAGTTGACACATTAGAGGTCAAATGCCCTACACCTAAGGGCGTGTTGAGAATATAGTCTCACATCAAAAACTCATGTAATCTTGTACACTTCATAAGATCCTCAGCAACTACACCTGCGACCAACAAGTATTCATATCACCCGACTAAAAAATAGATCCTAAGCTTAACTACATCAGAAACTCATGTACAATTATACACTTACTATAGATCCTAAGCCACTACATCCACATCAAATTAGTTGATTGAATGCTTAGGTTATAACATGGTATCGAAGCACACCACCCAGCATGCATTAGAGATCAAAATGTCCTACACGTGGGCGTGTAGAGAATATAGTCTAACATCATAAATTCATATAGCTTTACACACTTAATATAGATCCTAAGCCACTTAATCCACAACAAGTCGACTGAATGCTTAGATTATAACATGGTATTGAAGCAGACTGAGCTTAGTGACCGACTCTCACATCACCCGCCTAAAAAAATAAGTCCTTGCATTAGAGGTCAAAATGTCCTACATGTGGGGGGCATGCAAAGAATATATTCCAACATCAAAAACTCATGCAACATTATGTTATGGAGGGAAATGACTTGGAGGATGAAGACGCATCGACAACTTGTCGGGTTTACTCCCGAGACCGAGAGTGACAGACCAGGAGGCAACCAGTTGAGGGCACGGCTTTGGCTTGCTCTCTCAAGTTATCTTTATTTACGATTTTGTCATTATGTTGGGCTTATATATAAGCTGCTCTATTGTATTCGTTTTTCATCTTTGGATTTGGAATATTGGATCCTAGGGTTGACAGGATGTTTGTTTTTCATCTTGGAGTTTACCTTAATTACTTTTCGTTTCCCTTACACTCAAAACTCTAGTGTAACATTTTGGTCCGAGTTGCCATTTGAGGGGGGCACATGATATCCAGATCCGTGGCCGACTGCAGTCGAATGGCGAGGACATCCCCAACCAAATCTCCTGGGCGCGTGTGGGACCCTCGTCGGGTACATGAACCCAGATCACGCGAAATAAATTCCCAGGTAGGTTGTTGAGGCCCGGGATAGAACCCGGGACCTCCTTTATCAAGCTACTAAGCGGAGACTTGATACCCAACTGAGCTGCAGCTCAGTTGGGTATCAAGTCTCCGCTTAGGAGCTTGAACTTGATACCCAACTGAGCTGCAGCTCAGTTGGGTATCAAGTCTCCGCTTAGGAGCTTGATAAAGGAGGTCCTGGGTTCTATCCCGGGCCGGCCTCAACAACCTACCTGGGAAATTATTTCGCGTGACCTAGATTCATGTACCCGACGAGGGTCCCACACGCGCCCAGGAGATTTGGTTGGGGATGTTCTCGCCATTCAACTGCAGTCGGGCACGGATTTGGATATCATGTGCCCCCCTCAAATGGGCCCCACCGTGGTTTCTAACAGTATCAAAGCAAGCTGAGCTCAATGACTCTCGCATCACCCAACCAAAAAATAAGCCCATGCATTGGAGATTAAACGCCCTGCTGGTGGGCGCGTTGAGAACGCAATCCCAATTCGGAAAACTCGTACAATGCAATCCCAATTCGGAAAACTCATACAATGCAATCCCAATTCGGAAAACTCATACAATGCAATCCCAATTCGGAAAACTCATAGTCTTGTACACTTAATCATGAGTAACTTCACCCACAACCAGTTAATTTTTAGATTAAATGTTTATATTCTAACATGGTATCAAAGTAGGCTAAAAGTCCAACGATCGACTCATATGACCCAACTAAAAAAGTTCACACATTAGAGGCCAAAGGCCCTATGAATGATGGATGTGTTAAGAATATAGTCTCACATCGAATAACTCAAATAACCTCATGCACTTAATATAGATCATGAGCCAGTCCACCTAAAATCAGTTAGTTTTAAGAATGGATATTTATGTTCTAAGTAACGAAGCATGCTAAGCCAAACAGTCCACTCTCATATCAGCCTGTAAAGGAGTCCATGCATTAGAAGTCAAATGCCCTACACCTGAGGGGTATGTTGAGAATATAATCTTTACATCGGGAAACTCATATAACCTTGTCCACTAAATATAGATTATAGAACTCACCACCTATAACCAATTGATTTTAATATTGATTCTCATAATATATCAAAACTGACCCAAAAAAACATTACCAACAATGAACAGGAATATAAGATGAAAGAATATATGAAGGAACAAGTTAATAATGCTAAAGGAGGCAGCGAGATCAAGAATTTAAGCAACAAAATACCATGAGCATAAAGCCTAGGCGATCAACAGGCATAACGGGCCAATCTTCCAACCTAGGGATGTGAGTAATTCCAAATACATACCTGCCATAGAAGATCAAGACAGAGAACAAAGATTAAAACTGCACATGAGAAAAAATTCACAAGAAATGCAAATAAATTTTTTATGTAAATCTAACAGCAGAGTTGAGAATTTCAGGGAAACAAGCAGATGATAGTACATGAAATCCCAAGTAGAATATTAAAATATTGCAGACACCATAAAATTTTATTCGCAAACCATTTTGGGATAAGTTTTTGATGATGATGATGATGCATTTTTATTAGAACAGTAAAGTAAGATGGTCAAATATGGAGAAATTCCTTCAAAGTATAAAAAATGGAGATAAAAAAGCCAATTCGAACTAATGCCTATAGAAATCACAAGAAAAAAAGGTTCCGCATGCGTATGTCCTCCATTTGCTATGTAAAACTAGGAGCTAACTAATGGTGGTTTAAAAAAGAAAATAGAACCAACCAGAGAACAATATCCGTTTCTTCGAGTGGCCTATTCTTCATAACCCAGGTAGCCAAGCCCTCGTTGACGCGTGGATTCTGATTGGGAAATTCTCCACCAGGGTACATCTCATCGCGGCTATATGGTGTAACCCAAAGATTATGCTTCAAAAAGGCAGCTCTTCTGAGAAATTTTGCCTCCGGCCCAGCTAATGGCAGGCAATTTGAACCAGGTAAGAGTTTGTAGCCAGTGAATTGTCCAGTACGGTTGACATTTCTCGTATTCCTCACCTGAAATACAAATGAGGACATATTATCCAAAATTGTGAAGAAAAATTGAATGCGGAGAAAAAAAAGTACTCCTCAAATATATATAATCCAAAATACAGATATTTGTACATATATATAAGGAATGAAGACTTGACTCCAAATCAAGATGTGAGACTAAACTATATATGCAAAAAGTGGGCCTATACATGAGCTTGTACATGGGTTTTTTTATCAATTCTTCTACACTCCCCACAAGAGGGAGCATACAGATTGTAGGCACCAAACTTGGGAACAAGATATAGTGGGTGTGGTAAGCCTTGGTGAGAAAATCAGAAATTTGTTCGGCAACCGGTACATATCTCAAATCAAGTTTGCGAAACTGAACTTTTTCCCGAATGAAATGACAAACAACTTTGATTTGTTTGGTAAGTTCATGAAAAACAAGATTCTCGGCAATATGAATAGCATCTTGACTATCGCAATAGAGAAAGACCAGAGAGGGGAATTTCCACATTGAGATCAGTAAGAAGACTTTCCAACCACATGAGTTCAGGAATAGCAGACGTCATTGAACAATACTCATCTTTCGTAGAAGAGCGTTCCACCACCGTTTGCTTCTGTCTTCGCTAGGTGATCAGGTGTCCTCCAAAATATGTGCAGTAGTCGCTCGCAGACTGGCGATCATCGAGAAAACCGACATAGATTACATCAGCAGGATGGTTTATACATAAGCCCTTGTTCTGGAGCATTCTTTAGATATTGAAGGATTCACTTGACATCCTGAAGATGAGACATCCGAGGAGCATGCATGAAGCGGGTGACCACGCCAACAAAAATGAATATATTGGGTTGTGTGACAGTCAGATAGATGAGTTTGCCAACAAGGGGGTGATAGTACTCTGGATTAGGTACATACTGAGCAAAGTCAGATGCATGAGCATAGAACTTGTGGTTGGCATCTATTTGTGTGTCAGAAGGCTTGCAACCCGAGTAACCTACATGGTGTAGAAGATCGAGGTAGTACTTTCTTTGAGATAAGATGAGTCCATTTGGTCGTCGAGTTACCTCGATACCAAAGAAATATCAGGAGTGACCCAAATCTTTGAACTGAAAATGTAAAGCCAAGTACTGCTTGGTCATAAAGATAACGTGCAAATAATTGCCCGTGAGGAGAATATCATCAACATATATAAGAAGTATCACCGTGTTGGCCGAGCGGTGACGAGTAAATAGGGAGTCCATCGAGCTTCGAGTGATGCCAAAATCTCGAACAACCTGACTGAACTTATCAAACCAAGCCCGATGAGAGATTTCTTGAGGTGGCAGAAAAACGACTCCCCCGTGGTTTCATAACAAGGAGGCTGCTGCATGTAGACAATCTCAACGAGATCGTCATTAAGGAAGACATTCTTGACGTCGAGTTGAAGCAATAAAAAAATGATGATAGACGGTCAAGGAGAGCAAGATTCGGACTATATTCAACTTAACGATGAGAGAGAACAAATCTTAATAGTTGAAGCAATATTGTTGAGTGAAACTGCGAGCCACAAGACAAGATTTGAGGAAATCAACGGTCTTATCAGGGCGATGTTTCACAGTGAAAACTTATTTACATCCCACATGGAATTTCCTGGGAGGAAGGGGACAAGGTCCAAGGTCTGATTGGTTTAAAGGGCAGCCAGTTCTTCATCCATACCAGTTCACCACCCCGAATACTGAAGAGCGTCCTGCACAGAAGAGAGAGTGGAAATTGAAAACAAGGAAGTTGTAAACATGTGAAGATTGATAGATAAGCGATGTAATGAAAAATGAGTAGAGAGAGGGTGAACAGTAGATGTCGTTGGCGGATCAACCAACCGAGAAGCGTCAATATTAGAGGACAATTGTCTTAGAGCATCAAATTGAAGATGACGACGAGTGCACACACGAAGAAGATGAGGAGGTGACGGTGTTGGGAGCACGGGAGATGGTGTTGGAAATAGAGGAGGCGCGTTGATGTTGAAAGGAACGTTAGGACGTAAGATAACATGTGTGAAGCTATTAGAAGGAATCAAGGAGTAGAAAGGTTGATGCTCAAGGAAAGTGACATCATCGGATGTAACAAGCTTTTGATCAATGGGAATGTAACATGCAGTCTTTTTGTGTGAAAGAGTACCTAACAAACATATACTTGGTAGCACGTTGAGTCTTTTTGTCCATGGCGGGGCCAAGATGATGGGCAAAACAAACACTGCCAAATATACGGAGACTCAAGGGGTGCAAAAGGAAAGTGGATGGAAAATGACGTAGCAAAGTTGAGAATGGAAGAGGGTATGTGATTAATTAGATAGCATGCGGTGAAGATTGTGAAGTGTCAATAGATCTTGGAGACCTGCATTTGAAACATGAAAGGGTGGGCAACCTCGAGAAGGTGGCGATTCTTCCACTCGACCATGACATTTTGTTGTAGTGTATAAGCACATAAAGTTTGGTGGATAATACCCAATGTAATGCAAGCTTCCTGAAAGACATGACTTGTATATTCACATGCATTATTGGTTCGAAGTATTTTAATTGAGTGTGAGAATTGAGAATGAGTCTCAGTAATGAATGAGAGAAAGACACAGTAATCTAGAGAAATCCCGCAATAAATACAAGCACATCATGCAAGAATGATCATCAATAAATGTTAGAAAATAAAGATATTCAAATAAACTAGTAGTCTTATACGGACCTCAAATATCGAAATGCACTAAATCAAAAGGAGCAGAGTTCTGAGTACAATGAGGAGATAGAGTAGAACGATGTTGTTTCTTGTAGATACAGGATTCAGAAGTAAATTTAGAAAAAAAAAACAGGAAGAGAATTTTGCATGATAGGGAATGGAGCTTAGCCAAGATGCTGACGCCAATCAACATAGGTGACAGGGGAGAAATTCGAAGTGGGAAAGTCCATAGTGTAAAGCCCTTTTGGCAGTCATTTTCTACTAATAATATTCCACATTCGTCAATCCTGCACCACAAAAGAAGAATAAAAGATGATGGACCTATCATGATTAAGAGTGAGACGACTAACAAATCGGGGTGGTGTCTCCATTGAACACCGTGATAAACTTAAGACAAGTAAAGTTCGTGTATCAAGAAGGCTTTTGAGGAGTAATGTGATTTGTTGCCCCAGAGCTCACTATATAAGAGGGAATGTGGAAAAAACATGATATACCTTTGTTGTAGATAGAGATGATGGAGTCGAACGTCTGAGTAACCAACCCTCAGATATGTTGGAGTTCCTCTCGCAAGGTGTCAATGTCAGAGTGGGAGGTGGTAGCAAGGTTGTCAGGATCGAGATCCTAGATGAGATCATTTCGAAGTAGGATCGGATCAGATAGTCAGGTCGGATTGAGAATCGCTTTACAAAGTCAGAATCGATTTAAAAAATTTGGACCGTAGGATCGTAAGATCCTATGATTAGGATCGCAATCCTAACAACATTGGGTGGTAGGAACATCCACCGCAGGAGAAGCTTGGTGATGAGAATTGGAGAATTTGGATCTGTAATAGGTGGCATCAATTTGATGCATCCGGCCACAATGGGTACACATGCGAGTGTGTTGCCCCTTGGAGCGATTGCGGCCATCCTGTCAATCGCCCCGACATCGATGGGGACCTCCACAATGTCGGGTATGTAGAGGTAGAGTGTTCAAAGAGTGTTGGAGAAGGGTGAGAGATGGAGGCAGCGAAACATCCGTGGGCAGTCATGCCAAATTAGAGAGGGGCGGAATAGTGGGAGAGGACAAGATGGTCGCATCATGAGAGTTATGAAGACAGCCTCCTTATGAGCCAGTTGGGTAGCAAGATCTAACATCGGAGGTCGGTACTAAAGTCAGGCCTCAATGAGTGTCTGTATTGGGCCACAAAGGATGTCAAATAACCGTCCGAACTAGAATTGTAGGTCTGGAGGTCCCAGAAGAGATAGAACAAATGTTGAAGGTTGTCCTGCCAAGGGTATAAGGACTTTAGTTCGTCCACATAGCCTCTGCGGTCTCGTGATGCATAGCCATGTGATAAAGCACGCTGCCAATGGAATTGAGAATTTGGGATTGTATGCAACCATTATCCCGGAGCCATCGCTCGATAGGCGCAACAGGGATGTCGTGAGTGGCATAATGAAGCAGATATTTGGCCTAAAGGACTCGACACAGAGAGTGTACCCACTCTACAAAATTCTTCTTCCTAGTAAGGGAGATAGTGGTAATTCGCAATTCGTCCCGGACATCAGAGAGAGGGGTCGGAGCAAGTGCGGGAAGAATTGATGAAGCAGAAGCAACATTCGTGCCCTCAAGAGAAGACATTGTCGGAAGGAATCGACAACAGATGCTTGGTGTTTGTGATCATTGGGGCAGGTAGTCGACAATGGGTTGCAACAAGCTCTTGGCGAGTTTGGGACAGAAGGGGCGGCGAGTTCTAGACAAAAGGGGTGGCGAGTACTTAAACAGCAAGTGTGGAGAATATGGCAGGGAGCTGTAGCAAGTTTTGGATAAGAGGTGCGGTGAATTCTGGATAGAAGAGACGCAGCGGCGTCAGAAGCAAAGTTCTAGCGCGAGATGATCGATCGAGCGAAGCTTGCAGGCAGCAAGAAGTAGAAGAACAGGAGCTGCGAGGAGGATGCCGCGAGTTCTCGCAGAGCAGGTTCACACCTTCGGGTTGGCAAGTAGCTACAATTACTGAACCAAACAGACGTCGTTAGACTCAAGCTGACGGATCAGCGAATACAGGAAGGACGTGAGATGCGATTCGAAGCCGCGAGCTCTCACAACACAAGCCCGCACCACCCACAATCGGCAGGCCATGGGAGAGGAGCAGCGGGTCTAGAGGCACAAGAAAATGGCAAATTCTGCGCAGAGAGGCAATGACGAGTCCAGTGAAGTTGATGGTCCGCAATTACGTAGGCACGGGAAGCTCAAGCAGTGAATACGATAGAACCCATTGAGTTTATAAAAGGGCGGGGTGGCTGGTTCAGTTGAATAGGCTGCAAGGCAGGGAGCTCGGGCGAGTACACACCCTAAAGAGGAGGCAGCAAATACCCTGGACCAAAAAAACTGTAAATAAAAAAATGAGGGATTAATCAATGGAGGAGAACTCAGCTGTCAAGACTCCTTAGTGAGGAGTCGAGGCGCTCTAATACCGTTAAGAAAAACTCAATGCGGAGCAGAACAATAATTTCATTCCTCACGTATATAATTGGTAATGCAAGAATTAAGAAAAACTCAATGCGGAGCAGAAAAATAATTTTATTCCTCGCGTATATAATTGATAATGAAGGAATTTGTACATATATATATATATGAAGGAGTGAAAACTCAGCTCGAAATCAAGATGTGGGACTATACTATACACGAGAAAGCAGGGCATATACATGGGAGTATGATTTATACATTTTTGAAAGATGTGATTTTTAAAAGGATGTACTAAAATAAAAGATTGCACAAGGTCTGAAGAAGATTGCGAGATTTATCACAATAATTTATATGCATTGAGCAAAATAAGAAGAGATGCAAGTTAGGGAATCAACCAAAAGCCAATGGATGAGGGCCAACCACAGTGTATTTTTATATGACATTTTTAACCTATCCAATGCGAGACTAAAGTCATTAAACTAATACTATAGCGTTCTCTCTCAATCTCTCCCTCACATTAGAGCTCCCCGCATAAGCCAGTAGTACTTCAAACAGAATCTTTTTTAACATCACAGAAATTTCATGTATTAAGATCACAGTAATCATGTGGAGATGTCATAAGACTAAGAGTCGCCTACTTTTTGACTCTTGCTCAATCAAGATTGAAGGAGCAAAGACCAGTGAGAGTCATAAACAATATGGGTATATTTGTTCTTAATTGAACAAAGCTCTAGAATAATTTGTTAGAGAGCCAGAAGCAAGGAGGAACCAAAATTTGGCCAGATACACCCAGTTGTTAAAGTTATAAATTCAATACAAATCTTATGCTCATGGGTGAGGGCCAACCACATAATTTTTATATCAACATATTTTTCATTGATTCGATGTGAGACTAAACAACCACTCTCATGTGCCTTAATAGTACAATGATACTAAAGTTGGATTTATTAAGACTGTCAAAATGGTACAAGGCCCAGTCATAAAGCGGCATAAGTGAACAGAAGGAAGAGAGCACAGCATACATCAAAGATCAAAAATCAAATCACATTAGCAAGTATTAACAAGATTATAAAGGTAAATGCATGTCCTTATTGAGGCCCTCTGTGAGAACTATCATGTTAGGGGCAACTTAGGTTCTTAGTTTATCCAAATATATATTTTTATCTTGCTATAACTAAGTCTTTGTGATGCAGGGTAGGCTGACAAATAATTCAACAACTAATATGCGACCTAAATGCAGTGCGCATGAAACAAAGATGCCACAATCCGGCTCAAGATCTACTAGCAAGTAATTAAAATTTAATAAGCTAAAAAAACAACTTGCACGCTTGGATAACGAGTCAAGAAGAACAAAAATTGATTTATGATTACCACCGAGATGAGACGCAAATATCATTCAAGTGCACTGAATGCGTCCCGCAAATTCAACGACGAATAATGATAATAATCGCATACGAGAATTAACAACTCATGACATTAGTTCATTACCAAAACATTCAATAAAGAGAAATGAAACATCCATACCTAGATTTACACATGCATGTGACGGCGTGAATTAGGGATGGGAAGACGACGGCAGTGTTGTCCTTGGCACGTTGATTGGCTCCACAGATGGGCCGCGGGGGTTGGTTGGGGGTAGATCTGGAGGATTTAAGGTGAGGTGGAGGCTGCGGGTAGGGGGAAGCCAGACGGGTTGGACTGTGGGAGGCCGATCTGGGATGGGGAAGGTTGTTGGGACTGGTGGGGGATCAAATCTGGTGGGGGAGGGTTGGACGTGGGCTGACGAAAAGGGAGATGGAGCAGGGAGGAGTCGACGAGTTGTTGGAGGAGGGCTGACGAGTTGAGAGATAGGGCAGGGAAGAGTCGGCGGGCTGCTGGGCGATTTGCCGGGACAGGAGAACAGAGTGGAGGCGGGATAGCAGTTGGGGGCTGGATGTGGTCGGAAAGGGGAAGAAGAGGCGACGGGGTGTTGAGGGAGGCGGCAAAGCAGCGCACGGTAGAGGTTTCGCTCGGAGTCCACCAAGGATGACCAGCCGGTTGCAAGAGAGCAACTTCCGATCCCTAAAAACAGCCACACACAAGTATATATAGGGGGGGGGATAAGAACTAGAGCACTCTGATCGGACAACTAATATTGTTCGGGCTGATCGGGTGCCAAATACAACATGAAATAAATAAAGTAATATATCAAACTGAATCGGAACGACTATCCGGGCCCATCCGCGGACTCGGATCGCCCAAATGGGTCACCAATCACCACCTCCTGCGGGAATAAACGTGTGTGTGTCATCGACCAACATCACTTTGACTCTTCATGACCAATGAGCCTATTGGCTGCATCATAGAGTACTATGCAACAAAATCTAGGCAATTTATAGCTTGACAATGGTTTTTAAAAGGACTCTTAACTTCGCAAATTTTCATTTAAATAATTTAACCTAAGCCTAAAAGTTCAATTATGATGACACTCATGTTGAGACATTTCATAAGAACCCTATGGCTTGTCAAAAAATTAAAATTTATGACCAGTTATTGGTGATAAGAGGGGAATAATTATGTACCTAATCCGTAGTCAAGAAAATAAACCATATCATAAATTTAATATGCTCAAATTGCTATTCTATATTTGGCAATCAACAAACAGAACTCTTGAGTATGGTGACTATTTGGCACAGAAAGGTGACATTTGAAACATATCAAGATGTAAACTAAAGAATACAATTAGAAGAGACGAAAAAATTTATGATTCTTACAATCCAATGTCGTGCAGACGAAGGATTACAATCACGCTGAGCTTGCAATTCTGTCCGAAGAACTGTTTCTTCTGCAAAGAATGCATTATTGTGGACATTACCTTTTCCTGGTTCCTCAACTTTTGCATTCACCTCCACAACCTATTAAATAAAAAAATAACAAGAGGGAATAAAAAGTTATTACAGGTAATAAAATTTTGGAAAAGTCAGAAAAATAATCAAAATTATAAGAATGCACCATAAGACAAGAAAACAGAAACCAAATTTTACATGCATAGGTCCGTCTAGAACAGCATATGTTATAAATCAATTAACTTATTTATAAACACTAAACATGCAGAAAACCAGTTAATGGATTATGCAAATTGTTTATGTATGAAGTATGCCGATTTTTGTGCTAAGTTTGGGTCAGCAATTGACTTTATTTGGCATGATGTTTCAGGTGCTACTCCCGAGTTCTTGGAAATCCTCCAAGATGACTTGGGGAGTATGTTCTGTGTGTAATTTTGTACTTCTTTCTTTGATTATTAATGCGAATGCACTTATCATGAAGTATGCACATTAGTGTGAACAACTATTGCAGCGGAGTATTAAATCAAAACAAAGAACCGTAACAACACATGATAAGTTTCGACTTAATTTAAGAAAGACCTACTTGCACTTGTCATTTCCATCCCAATATTATCATCATTGCATGTAGAAACCATTAGAGTCCATTCGTTTGGACAGAATTGGTGTTGGAATTCCGTTGTTCAATTGGGTGCTTCAAGGGCAGAATTGGAATTCAAAATGAATTCCAAGAAATTCATATTGAACCAATGTTTTAAATATCGAATGTTGACGACATATCAGATTGAGTTTTTAAATGTCAGATGGCGAAAGTCGGAGATATTTTAAAATATCGGATTTTCATGTCATATAAATAAAAATTTCATTTTTATGTATATTAACTATAATTATATGTTATAAAAATAGAAAATAATATAATAAATAGATTAAAAAAGAGCTTATTTATATTATGAAATAAAATCGAATAGGATCTAAGATAAAATATTATTAATAAATACAAAATGATACATTATAAATATATTTAATAGTATATAATAATTTTAATTTGATAACAATCAGTTTAATGCAAATAAAGAAAAATTAAAAATTAAAAAATCCTTGATTGATTATCAGTCTATCAAACTTATAAATTTATATTGAAAACATGCAAACAATCAACTAATAAATATATTAAATATTTTCATATTTACTATAATATAAAATTAAATCATTGTGAAATAATTATATAAAATTGGTTGTAGTTAAAAAAATAAAAACGTCTAATCAAATATACATAATATAATATATATATATATATATATATATATGCGATTTAAATATATGTTGCTAGTCTGCTAATATAACATATAAAATAGCGGATGATATATTAATAAAAATTTCATTTTTATGTATATTAACTATAATTATATGTTATAAAAATAGAAAATAATATAATAAATAGATTAAAAAAGAGCTATTTATATTATGAAATAAAATCGAATAGGATCTAAGATAAAATATTATTAATAAATACAAAATGATAAATTATAAATATATTTAATAGTATATAATAATTTTAATTTGATAACAATCAGTTTAATTCAAATAAAGAAAATTTAAAAATTAAAAAATCCTTGATTGATGATCAGTCTATCAAACTTATAAATTTATATTGAAAACATGCAAACAATCAACTAATAAATATATTAAATATTTTCATATTTACTGTAATATAAAATTAAATCATTGTGAAATAATTATATAAAATTGGTTGTAAAAATAAAACGTTAAAAAAATAAAAACAATAAGTCTAATCAATTTAAATATACATAATATAATATATATATATGCGATTTAAACATATGTTGCTAGTCTACTAATATAACATAAAATAAAATAGCGGATGATATATTTAAAAGTCGTGTCGCCCGATATATTGGAAAAAATCGGACATGTCGGCCTATATTTTACAAATGACATAATCTATTTTTTTTAGAAAACATATTGTTTTGCCTTAAAAAATGAAAAATTTTGTCCATGATCCTTGAGAATAAATATATGTAAGATTTTTCATATTAATAAATGTATTATTTTCTCAATTTAAATATTACATATGTTTTCAATTCGTTCATCAAAATAGCTTACTAGAGGTAGCTGGATATGGTAGTTGCCTTGCCGAAATAAATGAAAATTATCATAACATTCTCAAAATTTCAGAGAAGCTTCTTTACATCGTCTTTAGAATGTTGGTGCTCACAGTTCATCGATACGTTCTCCAAATCTCTGAAAATCACCACCGACTCATCATAGCCAAAAAATATGAAAATTGGTCGGATCATCATCAAAATTTAGGGAAAGCTTCTTCTCGTCATTCTAGGACCGATAGTGGTGACGATTTATCAATCCAAGCATCTGATCTCCTGCAAAGGTTATAGACTTGTCCTAAAATCTTTGGGAGAGCCTCTTTTCATCGACCTGAGACTACTCGTGATGACAATTCATCGATCTGATCAGATGATCACTATCAATTATTGTCAGGGTAGTAGTATTGACCAATTCCAATTCTACATGCTCAATTTCATGCCCAACCAAATAACAAAATTAGATTTTATGTCAACTCTAATTCTTGCATAATTGGAATTAATCATAATTTCTGAATCCAATTCCAATTTCGTACAAACGAAGGGACCCCTAAGGTATTCATTCAATGTTCAATACCAAAGCATTTTAGCAAATAAAGTTAACAAATCAATGATTAAGGAAAAAGTTAGTAGACAAAACAAGCTTGGATGACTTGAATCTCAACTACTACATCAGAGAACGTGAGTATTTGTCATTGAACCAAATCCAATTCCAAGGAGCAAGTTTAAATATTGATTGGACCTGCCAAATATTGGTAGTTGGAGATAGCCCCAAAGGGTGTGGGGGGCAAGAAACATCAAAGCGATGGAAAACAATTCATGATTATGAAAATTTAATGCAAAATGCAGAGATTTGTTGGAATGGCTTGAATGGTAATCAGCTACATGGATGAGAAATATTTGTCATTCAATCCACAACTGCATGTATTTGCTAATCACGGGTATTTTAGGGCATTATCTACATCTGGAATGTTATCTAAACTCATAATTACTGAAACAAATAAGCATTTGATCCACCGCCTTTATAGTTAAATTTTATTCGTAATTGTTGAAGAATGGATCTATCCGGCTAGAGCCTGTACGGATAGTAGATACTAAGATACGAAGGCAACCGGGGAGAAGGCTTCATCATAATCAAGGCATTGCTGCTAAGTGAACCCCCGTGCCACGAGGCGAGCTTTGAGGCGGTCAATAGTCCCATCCGGAGCATGTTTGATAACAAACACCCACTTGCAGCTGACACAAAACTAGCCAGGAGGAAGATGAAACATATCCCAGGTCTAGTTAGCCCAGGGGGCAGTCATTTCATCTTCCATGGCTGCCCTCCACCCCAGGTGCTGAAGCGCGTCCTGCACAGAATTAGGAAGAAAGATGGAGGAAAGAGAAATGAAAAACTGGTGGAGTGGTGGAGAGAGGTGATGGAGAGACACATAATTCGTCAAGGGGTGTGCTGTAGAGATTGATGTTGGATCAGGATGCCGCGGAAATGTCATCTGTAGAGGAGAGATGTTGCAGGGAAGTAGTCTTGGACTTACGGCGAGTATAGACACGGAGAGGATGTGAAGGTTGTGAAGGAACCAGGAGAGTAGGAGATGGTAGAGATGGAGTCATGACGAGGACGACCTGACGAGCAGCAGTGGACGGTGGTGGTGATGAGATAGAGGGAGAGGAGTGGAATGGTTGATCCTCAACAAAGGTTACATCAGCTGAGACAATCATCTTGCGGTCAGTAGTTGAGTAACAGACATAACTTTTTTGAGTGCGGGAGTAGCCAACAAACATACATTTTGTGACGCGAGCAGCGAGCTTGTCAGTATATGGACCAAGAAGGTGTTCATAACATGCACAACCAAAGACACGAGGTGTGAGAGAGAAATGAGTCGCAGAAGGAAAAAGGAGACTAAATGGAGAGGCGAAGTCGAGGGAGGACGAAAGAATGCGGTTGATGAAGTGACAAGCAGTAGAGACCGCAAAGTTCCAGTAATTTGTGATCACCTGCATTTGAAACATGAGGGAGCAGGCAACATCAAGGAGGTGGCGATTTTTTCGCTCGGCCACACCGTTTTGTTGGGGGGGGGGGGGTATTAACACACGAGATTTGATATATGATTTCAAACTCAGTGCATAAATTTGAGAATGTGCGACCGGTATATTCACGAGCATTACCGGTGCGAATGATTTTTAGCATTGTGGAGAATCGCGTACGCGTCTCAGTTAGAAAAGTACGAAAAACAGATGTTAGTTCAGTGCGATCATGAAGTAAATATAACCAAGTGAGATGCGAGTAATCATCAATAAAAATGACAAAATACCGATAGCCAAAAATATCGGGGACTTTATAGGGGATATATCAAAATGAACTAAAGAGAACGGAGTAGTACTTCGGGTACATGTAGGAGGGAAAGAAATTCAATGTTGTTTTCCATAGATACATGATTCACAAGTAAACTCTTGCAGTGAGGCATCGGGAAGAGCCTTCTTGAGAATCGAGAGGGGAGCATGCCCAAGGCGGTGATGCCAGTCAATAGTGGAAACAACAGAGAGAATGGTGGGTGGAACATCCAAGAGATACATCCCATTTGACAGACTCCCTTTACCAATGATACTCTACATGCGGCGATCCTGCACAACAAAGGAGGAAGGAGAAAATGTTATACAACAGTTAAGTTCCTGAGTAAAACGACTAACTGATAACAAGTTGAAGGGGGATCCCGGAACATGGAGAACCGAGGATAGAGGGAGAGTGAGAGTAAGCCGAAGATTAACCGTGCAAGAAATCGGAATGGTGTCGTCATTGGCAACAGTGATGAACTTGGGATAAGTAGACTGTATATACTGTGGTGGTTGTTGGGATGTAATGTGGTGAGTAACACCCAGTCAACGATCCAGTGGGGGCTATGAGAGAGACAGGATATACCTTCAGTGGAGAAAGACAATACCGAGCCAGATGAGCGATTGATAACGCCTTGGAGTTGTTGAAGCTGGGTGCGGAGAGCATGAATATCTTGTCGGGTAGAGGAATCAGAATCTGGTGGGAGAGAACCAGCGGGAGGAGCAGATGTAGTAGAGGCAGCAAGGTGTGGAGGTAGACCATGTTTGCGGTAGCATGTAGCTTCATGATGACCCTCTCGGCCATAGTAAGTACATTTTAAAGCAGAGCGCCCAGCACGTCCTCGTTCCCGAGACGTGTGGCGGCCTCCCCTAATTAAAGAGCCATGAACTGGATCTGGAGTAGGTAGGAAAGGCTGCTGAAGGAGAGCAGGTGAAAAAATTACGGTTGTCTCAGATGGAGGTGTAAATTTGAGCAGCATAGAACAGACATCGAACAGTGAGGGCGTTGTAGAGGAGGAAGAATCTGAGCCCGGACACTGTGGAGATGGGGAGGAACTCGGGCCATCATCATCGCAATTTCAACGGCTTTCTTTTGCGCCCGTTGTGTAGCAAGATCCGTGGAGGGAGGCTGATGTTGTATCCAGTCTTCCACCAGAGTATTGGCCTTGGCCATAAAGGAGGTCAAGTAACCTGTCGTCCCGGCATCCAGAGATTGAAGTGCATAAATGATATCAAACAGGTGTAGCAAGCCGTCTTTGACAGAGTAGAGAGAGTGAAGCTCCGCCCACATTGCCTTAGCAGTCTCATGATACATGGTCATGCGATATGACTCGGTATCCATGGAAGTGAGGATCCAGGATTGAACCCGGCCGTCATCACGTAACCACTCGTCAGTAGGGGCAATAGGAACGTCCCGGGTAAGGTGATGAAGAAGACCTTTAGTTTGTAGAACACGGCAAACCGAATGCACCCATTCCACAAAGTTGTGCTTCCCACTGAGAGAGATGGTGGTAATCCGAAGCTCGTCGCGGACTTCAGGTGAGGGAGCCGCAGCACGAGCAGGAAGAGAGGAAGCAGTCGTGGAGTTCATGACAGCAAGAGGAAGTCGCCGCGACTAGAGGAGAAGCCGGCGAGTAGAGCAGCGGCCAGGGCAGTGGCCGACGAACAAGAGGGGGCGGGTAGAGCAGCACACGAGCAAGAGTAAACCACAGCGACTAGAAGAGAGGTCGGCAAACAAGATGAGTTGCGGGTAGAGCAGTACAAAAGCAAGAGGAAGTCGCAACGACTAGGAGAGTAGTGGACAATGTTGGGCAGACTGAGAGCGCGGCTTAGAGAGGCTGCGTCCAGAAGAGAAGACCAGCAAGGGCCGTAGCGGGAAGAGCAAGCCGCGCAGAGAGCAGGCCGCGGGCTAGACAAGGGGAAGCCACAACGGCTAGATGAAGCCGCAGTTGTAAGAGTAAGAAGACCGCGTGGTAGGAGTTCAGAAAGCAGTCCGCGGCTAGAAGAAAAGAAGCTGCAGCGGATAGAAGCAGTCCACGAGCGGGAACCACGGAAGCAGACTGACGGGTAGAGAAGCAGATCGGTCGAGCGGTTAGACAAGCAGGCCGCGGCAAAGAGTAGCCCGCGACGGATAGAGGCAGTCCGCGACAAGAAGAGGTCAACGGATAGAAGCAGTACGCGACGGACAGAGGCAGTCCGCAACAAGAAGAGGTCGACGGATACAAGCAGCCTGCAACGGATAAAAGCAGTCCGTGACAAGAAGAAGTCGACAGATAGAAGAAGTCCGCGACAAGAAGAGGTCGACGGATAGAAGTAGTCCGCGACGGACAGAGAAAGTCCGCGACAAGAAGAGGTCGACGGATAGAAGCAGTCCGCGACGAACAGAGACAATCCATGAAAGGAAGAGGTCGGCGGATAGAAGCAGACTGCGTCGGATAGAGGCAGTACACGACAAGAAGAAGTTGACGGATAGGAACAGTCTGCGACGGATAGAGTCAGTCCGCGACAAGAAGAGGTCGCGGGTAGAGAGGAGTAACCCGCGACAAGAGCAGACTGAGGGCCCCACAATGAAGCTTATAAAAGCTCGGGGGGGGAGTGGAACCACAGAAGAGGAGCGGGGAAAAAAAATGGAAGCCGACGAGTAGGAAGCGAACAGGAACCCGCGGACAGCGACAGTAGACCGCCCGGGGAGAAACAGGGTAAGCAGTTAAAAAAGGAACAGGCCGCTCCAGAGGATCAGAGCTCTGATACCACGTTAAAGAATGGAGTAAATCTTGTATATCCTTCTTGAATTACAAATTACAAGTATAAGTACAAATATATAGAGAGAAGAGAGAGAGAGAATCATTCCTTATACAAGATGTGAGACTAATACATAAGAAAGAAGAAAACCTATAATGAGCCTTTTTAATGGGCCTTTACAAACAGTTTTCTAATAGTAATGAAGCTTTTGACTTGTCATTGCAAAAGGACGCACACATATATAAGTCTGTGCTCATGAAAAACAATTCAAGACAGAGAGGATTCAGTTCAAAATGAAGAATTGTTGAGATGACTACTAAGCAACGACACGACCCAAGAACATCTATCATCTAGTACACAACCGTGTGGTCCCTACATTATATGCGAACTTCTTAATATAGAAATTTTGGAAAATTCATATGTATTTGGAATCTATAGAAACTCCTCTTTGTTCCATGGTTAGGTTACCAAAACAAATAGACTTCTATAAATCTATATAGTTTCTAATTTCCAAATTTTTTTGCTTGAACTATCTAAAATAAAGATAATCAAATGAAAAAGAAAGAGATTGGAGATAGTGTAAAAGAAACTTAACCATGCGCAAGGCAAAGAGACATCCATCCTACCGAAGTCGCAATGCCTCAGCTAATAAGAAGTCCATACTTTTATAGTTGGTAGAACATTTTCAAAACACTTGGAACAATCATAATTTTGATACAAATTTGAGGTGACTAAAATATATCTTCAAATATTGCATGAGGAATGATAATTAATCTTTAAACAGTTCATGAAAAAATTTGCATAGTAAGAACATATATGTGTTATGAAGTAAACCCTAAGGGTCTGCTCGTTTCGCAGGTTTTGATACCTGGGTTTTGGTTTTACTTAAAGGAAAACTAAAAATCAAGTTCGTTTAGACATTTTGAACCCAGTTTTTGGTTTTATATGAAAACCGATCGTTTTGAGGGGGATAAAAACTCACTGCCCTAAAACTTACCTCCATACATCGATTTTCATCCCGCCGCTGTTTTCTTCCTCCCTCCCGATCGAGCGAACAGGCCAGTGACGACCACGCCTCCTCTCCCACGCTTCCACGACGCCAGTGATGTCAGCGCCTCTCTCCCACGCCTCCTCTCCCACGCTTCCACGACGACAGCGCCTCCTCCGAACCGGTTTAGGTTTTCTTCTTCCTCGTGCAGCAAATGTGACTATTTTCACTGTTATTTGTATTTTTAGGGTTTATGTTTAGGTTTAGGTTTTCTTCTACCTCACTATAATTTTTTCAATTTTTGTGTGAACAAATTAAAAGCTTGCTTGCTAACCTTCCGATCTCGTTTACGTTATTTGTTCTCTACTATTCTTCATCGAATAATTGCAGGTTATTATGTGCAAAAGCCGCCCGCGGTAGCTAAAATTTATTGCTTATTAGAACGCTTGATAATCTTCTAATCAAATTAACAAATGCTGTGATTTCTTTGCCAAAGTTCATTCATAGGGGGTTTAGTCATTGGTATTTGGTGGATTGTATCAATTCCTGTGCCCGGAAACCTTCCTATAGACGAACAAAATTTTTGACATTTATCAATATCTGAGCCTGAAAACCTTCCTGCAAACAAACAGCATAATTGGTTTTGACAGAAAACTAAAATCTTCCAGTTTTTAGTTTTCAAACAAAACCAATTCTTGCGAAACAAAACCTGCGAAACGAACAGGGCCTAAGAGAATAGAAATATATCAAACCTGATTAAATCCTTCGCTAGGCTTGCAATCAATTGCCATGTCCATACGAGCAACAAAGAAATGTTGATGAACTGGTGCATATAAGCCAGGAGCTATTGTAGTGCCATACTTCCTTGATTCACCAGGAAGTAGTGCTCCTAAGCTCAGAATTCCTGTAAGTTTTACCTCTGCTTCAATATTACCATCCTGAAAAGAAGTAAATTTCCCATCATATGCATTTAGAAGGTTGCCACTTGAAAATTACTGTTTAATAAGATGTCCAAGTGGGTGTTGAGCAGTTCAAACTTAAGCAAAAGACATGTCGAAAGACTGGCACTTCGCTAAAATTCAGGCGAGCAGATAACCGGATTGAAAAGTTGGATCAAAATTTATGCTTTGGTCAAGTCAACCCAATAAATATACACCTTTTTTTATCAGAAAGGAGTGCGAGAAGTTTCCATTACGAAAAACAAACCTAAAAAGGACAATTCAGCTGGGTGAATTGCAGGTATCAGTAAGAATTGGTCAAATTATTTCTATTGTTCCCCAAGTATAATGAGAAAAAGGGACAAATATAATAATAACAAGATTTCTTGTATAACATAATTTTTCTCATGAACAATATTAATCCGTGAATACAGTTTTGCTAGAAAAGTTTATACAAAGGTATTAATTCTCAGAATAATTCAATACATATAGAAATGAACCAAAACTAGCGTTTACAACAAACAATCATGAGACATCCATACTAAAGGAAAACAAGTACATAAAATATCCCATTTCAAGTTGAAATGCATTCACTATCATATAAACTATCTTCTATTAGTCCTACAGTAAAATAAGGGAAGCCAATTGATCCAACAAGTTCAATAGTTTATCTAGAATTCCTTAAAATACCTCATCTCACGATGACGATGAGGCTTCCTATTTTGCCTAAATATTAGAGAATAAATAACATTGATATGCGCGCGCGAGAGTGACAGTGCACGGGGGGTCCCCCGTGCCCCGCGTGATAGTACCCGGTCCGAGGCGGCGAGCTTCGCCTGCCCCTGGCGAGTGACAATGCATGAGGGGCCCCCCGTGCTCCGCCCGACAGTATCGGGCCTGCGGCGGCGGGCTTTGACTGGCCCCGATCGGCAGAACTATTTAAAAAAAAAATTGTTTAATTTACTTCTTAAATATTTTAATTTTTTAGTTTAATTTTTTAAAATTATTTTTGTCTTTTGCGTTTAATTTTTAATATTTTTTCATTTTTTAAAATTATTTAAACAGTTATTATTAGACTATTAGTACTTTTAGAAAATTTAGAAAAAAAACAACCCACGCACACACCCGTTTTACTCCGCCGTCGGGGGTTGTCCGGCGGCGCTCCAGCAGGACCCCTCCGGTGCGGCGGCGGGCTTTGACTGGCCCCGATCGGCAGACTTATTTAAAAAAAAATTGTTTAATTTACTTCTTAAATATTTTAATTTTTTAGTTTAATTTTTTAAAATTATTTTTGTCTTTTGCTTTTAATTTTTAATATTTTTTCATTTTTTAAAATTATTTAAACAGTTATTATTAGACTATTAGTACTTTTAGAAAATTTAGAAAAAAAACAACCCACGCACGCACCCGTTTTACTCCGCCGTCGGGGGTTGTCTGGTGGGCGCCGGGCAGGCCGCCGGCGACTCCGCCAGTGGCGGCAAAGCCCTAACCGTAAGCAAGTGTTGGGCATCGAAAGAAATCGTGGTTTTGGAAGGGTGAAATTTTTTAGTTTCGCTATTTGCAGTCCCTCCACCCCTTGATCCAACGGACGTGCCAAAGCAATCCCGATCTGACGGAGCTGATGATTCCAGTGGTCTAGAGGACCATAGTGGTCACATATGTATTTCCTTTTATAATATATGCATATATATTTGCAAAATCTTTTTTAAGAAGCAAAAATAAATCTAAATACTGAATGTAGAAAATATTTTGTGCAGGGTATGTCGTGCAACTGCTACTAATTATATTAACCATTACTTTATGTCCTCCGACATATTTGATATGTCGTTTTTAGGGGAAATGACATTTTTTTCTAAAAAATAGATTATATCCTTTCATAAAATATAAGCCAACATACCATATTTTTCTGATATAGTGACTGTCACGATATGTTCAAAAGTCGTGCCGGTCAATAAAAGGCAGCCCGGTGCACAAAGCATCCCCGAGCAGCAAGGGTCCAGGGAAGGGTCCCACAACAAGGGTGAAATATAGGCAAACCTTACCTTGCATTTTTAGCAGTCTCTTGCAAAAATGCGGGGTAAGGTTTGCCTACATTTCAACCTTGTGGTGGTGACCTTCCCCGGATCCACGTTGAGCTGGGGTGCTTTGTGCACCGAGCTGTCCTTTATTGACCGACACGACTTCTTGAACATATCGTCCATTATTTTTATTTGAAGCTATGTTAGCAAACTACCACTATATGTTTAAATCACATATGGATTATATTATGTGTAAATTGACATTATTTCATTCTCTTTATATATATTATTCTTATAGTTAATTTTGTATATTTTTACTTATTTTATTTCTTATTTTATTTTCCAAAAAATGATACAAAATTCAACACATTTATTAGTATATTGTTTTTAACTTATAATATAAATTTATCAAGCTTGAAAAAACTTAAAATCAATCAATGATATATACCTTTTAAACATTCTTTATTTGTTATAAAATTTATTATTAGCAAAATAAAATTATTGTATAATATTAAATATAATTTACACTTTCTATTCGTAATTCGTGAGAAATTGAAATATGGAATAATATTATTCCAAAAATTCTAAATATTACATGAGAGCTCTTGTTATGGGTCTACTCAGATTTTGTCGGAGGGGTAGCCGGAGGTGGAGATGAGGGTGGCGGAGATACTACGGAGCCTTGACCGCACTGCCTATGCGGGATGTGCTCGAGAGAGAGAGAGAGAGAGAGAGAGAGAGAGAGAGAGAGAGAGAGCTTATAAGATCTCATTGAGGGTTTGGGAAATAGTCTTTCTTCATTAATATCAATACAAGACCCACTGGGTCCATTGAATATGAGTTAAAATCGACACAAAAATGAAAGAACAGCAAAGAAAATAACGACATATTTGGACATGCGACTAAAAAGGACACCTCATAAATACATGACATAAATAACAATGTCATATAAGGTTACGACTCTAAAACAGAATAAATGCATATTAAGAAATAATTAATAAAGAAATAATGCCATAATAAGACACTTAACATCTCTCCCGACCTTCAAATTGAGCTTGTCCTCAAGCTCGAACTTTGCGTGGATGGCCGAGTCTTCTGGCATCTTGATTTCCCGCCAAAACAATGCCTGATAGTGTGTAATGGTTGCGGGGATGTCAACAACAGCGCTGTCAGGAAAATGGACGGCAAAAGAAATGTCTTTGGCGGGATTGGTGGAGCCGTGTTCAGCAGTAATGGCAAGACAACTGAAGGAGCGACGACTGGTAGAAGGAACGGATCTTGCGGTGAGGTGGCCAAAGGTATCAGTGGAGCAGGGACCGACGAAGGAAGCGATGATTGTGCCTTGGCGGCCCGGAGTTATTTGTTATAGAGTTCCTCAAACGACATTAGAATCTCAATAATGCGTGAGCCAGGAGCCTAGAAACTAATGGTGTTTGCCATATTAAAAATAAAAAGAGCTCGTGTAATTAATCAAATAATTGATTAATTTATTAAAATGTGGCTTAATCGGGGAGTGAATAACGGAATTTCAAATATTGGTCGTCCGAAATTATGGCTTGATCGTAAGTAAGTCCACCCGGTCAATTTAGAAACCCAGGCGCTGGAATGGAAAGAATGAAATGGACCGTGAGGGTCGGCTCGAATCAGGAAGGAGTGGCTTCGGATGGAAACCCGCAGGGGCAAAGTATGTGGCTCGGTGTTTTCCTCAGCGTCACTCTAGGATGTTGATCAGGCGTGTGGCGGTAGAAAGAAGCCGAATCAAGCGTGCGGTGGTAGACAGAAGTCGGACGTAACTTTGATCGGCGAGATCGATGAGGTAGGTGTGCTTCCAAGTTGCTGGGTCGAACGACAGCATCTGAAAGGTTTCTATATGATGATGCAGATGTGCGTCGAATCTGAGGATGTCGTCGGTTGGATGAATTTGAAAGTCAGACCTCGAGTTTTCTCTGGTTCACGCAGGAGGGAGACCATTGACTCGCTCTTTTTTGGAGGCGTCATGTGTTGTGTAGTTTGACAATGGGCTCTCTGTAGGAGTCGGCAGAATGGGGGAGTGTTTGTGTGCGTCAGTGGAAGAGGAACGAGGGGCTCTGATACCAAGTTGTTATGAGTCTACTCGGATGTTGCCAAAGAAGTAGCCGGAGGTAAACATGAGGGTGGCAGAGATACTACAGATTCTTGACCGTGGCTGCCTATGCAGGACGTGCTCGAGAGAGAGAGAGCTTCCAAGATCTCGTTTAGGGTTTGAAAAATAGACTTTCTTCATTCATATCAATACAAGATCCACTGGATACTTTAAATATGACTTACAATCGACACAAAAAGGAAAGAACGCCAAAGAAAATAACAACAGATTTGGGCATGCGACTAAAAAGGACACCTCATAAAGACGCAATATAAATAACGACGTCATATAAGGATACGACTCTAAAATAGAATAAATGCATATTAAAAAATAATTAATTAATTAATAATGTCATAATAAGACTCATAACAACTCCTCTCTTTATATAGAGTACAGAGGAAGAGGGAGAATTTGCATTTGGAGATGTGATACTAAATACAAGAAAGAGAAAATGTATAATGAGCCTCCTTTTGAGCTATATATATATATATATATATATATATATATATATATATTGATCATTATAATTATACACAAATATCAGAAAAAAGAGGAAGAAACGTGTTTGGTGAAGAATAGGTGACCTTTTTTCTGAAGAAACAAACAGAGTGCTTGTTTGTTTTTTATAATTTTCTCTCTGATGAAGTGACAATCAATTTCTATATGTTTTTTCGATAGCAATTTATTATCACATAACATCGGTAAAGGATAATCCTAGATATCTCCCAAGTCTTTTAAAAGTGTTCTCAACCACTTCAACTCAAAAATAGTCTGAGTAATATTTTTATATTCAGCTTCGACACTTAACCTACACACAACTGCTTATTTCTTGTTTTTCCATGTGACCAAATTTCCCTGGGGGTATGCGTGAAAATAAAAAATCACACCAAACCATCAAACTACACCCACCACACCGCATTTTGAACTGAACCGCTCGGGTGTGGTGCGGTTTTTTGTACATGAAAACAGGCCGCCTATTTGTGTGGTGCGGTTATGAATTCCTCAAAACCGTGCAAACTGCATCACACCATAATCATTATTTTAAAGTCTGAGAAGTTTAACTGGATGTTAAACCACAATTTGCAAACCGATAAACAGCAAATTTTCTTACAACAAACCGACAAACTGAAGTTTAACCAAAGTTTGGAAATGAACCTCTTGGAGAGTTCATTTCATTTTTATTTTAGGTTTTGCAAACCGCAAAGCCCTAGCCTTCATTTTAGTTATGAAAAAGGCTTCATATTATTATTAAGGCAACAAATGACTTTATATATATAGCCTACAATCACATTTGATATTACAACACTCCTCAAAATTGGCAAAAGATATTCACTAAGCTCATTTTGTTATAACCTCTGATCAAATCCTTTGAATTGGGTCTCTTGGTCAAGCAATCTGCTACCTGACCCTTGGTCAAGATATGACTCAACTCCAGTAGCCCACTATCAAGCTTTTCCTTTATGAAAAATCTATCAATCTCTATATGTTTGATTCGATCGTGATAGAGTGGATTATTTGCAATGTCGATGACCAACTGACTGTCACACCACAACTTTATCTTATCTCCTTGATCCAACTTCAACTCCACAAACATTTCTTTCAGCCACAGAAGCTCTGCAACCCATAATGTCATGGCTCTATACTCTGCCACTGTTGTCGATCTAGCCACTACTGATTGTTTCTTGCTCCTCCAGGAGACCAGGTTGCCTCCCACAAAATATACAATAACATGAAGTGGGTCTCCTGTCATCTGCACAGTTTGCCCAGTCAGAGTCACAGTAGTCCTCAATCTTCATGTGCTCGTTCATTCTGAACATCAACCCCTTGCCAGGAGCATTCTTCAAGTACCGTAGAACTTGGTACATTGCATCCATATGGCCCTTTCGTGGGTCATGCATGTAGCAGCTCACCACGCTCACATCAAAGGAGATATTTGAGCGAGTGTGATTCAAGTAAATCAACCTCCCGACCAGCATTTGATACATCTCACAATCCACTGGTTCCCTGGCCTCAACACCCAGTTTACACTACTGATCGATTAGTGTCGCAGCAGGTTTGCACCCCCACATTCCCGTTTCTTTGAGGAGATCCAAAGCATATTTCCTTTGAGAAAAGACTATCTCCTCAGCCTCATAAGCAATCTCAATCTCAAGGAAATATCTAAGAAGATCCAGATCATTCACCTTAAACTCCTTGCCCAAAGCCCCCTTCAGGCGGCCAATCTCCAACTTATCATCCCCCGTGATGATCATGTCGTCCACATACACCATGAGCATGATGATGTGACCTTCATTCTGCTTGAAAAACACTGTGATCAGCGTTTATTTGTTGATAACCAATTCCAATCATTGTCTTCCTGAACCTGTCGAACCACACGTGAGGTGACTGCTTCAGCCCTTAGAGGGACTTCAACCTGCAGACTTTGTCTTTTGTCTTGGTCGTGCCAAACCCTGGTGGTATCTCCATGTATACCTCCTCAGCTAGATCTCTATGAAGAAATGCATTCTTCACATCTAGTTAGTCAGCCTCCATCCACCATTCATCGTCAAGCTGATCAGAGTCCTGACGGGGCTCTTCTTTTTAACGGGTGCAAATGTCTCGTCATAATCGATGTCATGGGCCTGACTGTACCCTTTGGCAACCAATTGAGCCTTGTAGCGCTCGACCTGTCCCTTTGAGTTCTGTTTCACAGTGAACACCCATTTACACCCAACAAACTTCTTATCCTCTGGCATATGTGTCAACTCCCAAGTCTTGTTCTTCTCAAGAGCCCTCATCTCCTCCTTCATCGTTGTTTTCCATTTCAGATCGTCTTTGGCAACCTGTCAAGTGTTAAGTATAATAATATTATCCAACAAAGCAATGAATGCCACGTGAGATGAGAAGATATGATCATAAAAGACAGGAAACAAGGTCTCAACCGTATCTATCAGGAGGATTTCCCGCATTGTTGCGAGTAGTCCTCTGAAATATGATAGTTGGGGGAGAAGTAGAGGAAAGGATATCACCTGAGGCTTGCGGTGATGTAGGTTCTCCGGAAGTAGGGACAGACATAGTCAAGGGACTAGAAGCTAAACTGGGTACAAGGCACTGGAGCTGGTATTACTGGCAACTTCCCCCTCCTATTGTATGTAAGTAGCTCCTCCTGAGTTCGTAGGTCTAACATCTCTCCTCTTCTTTTCAATCTCCTTCAGCCGTTCCTCATCACTCTCATGCTCCACCGTTGATCCTCCTTGCCAAACACCCAGATCTGTCACCAACCTCTCCCTCTCTCACGTCATATCTTTTGTATCTGGCAAATCTGGTGTGGGTAGAGCACCCTCCAATCAGTAATACTACTCTAGCTATCTAAAGTGAACATTCATGCTCACAAAGATTCTTTTCTCGAATCAAGATTACCAACACCCGACTTGTTGTCATTCACAAAGCACGCACACCAAAATACCTTCAAAGGAAGGATCCCCTCATTATGTCCCTGCAACAACTGACACAGAGACTTCCACCAGAGAACCTGTGATGACATCGTGTTGATCAGTTGTCCCGCTGTCAACGCCGCATATCCCCACAGACTCTGAGGAACCTTCATGTTGAGCATCAAACTCCTTGCCACCTCTAGAAGGCGTTTGTTCTTCCTTTCCGCCACTCCATTCTATGTCAGTGTGTATGCACAAATGGTCTAGTGCAATACCCCATGAACCGATAAGTACTTATCCATTGTCCTATTAATACCTTAATCACTGCAGTATATTGTGTCTGAACATGCTTATGGAAATCACGGCAGCGGGTAAATACCTCACTCTAATTTTTCATCAAATATAACCAAGTGATACGGATGCAAAATCAATAAAAGTGACAAAATACTTATAAACATTCAAAAATCTGACAACACAAGGTTCTCATAAATCGAAATGAACTACATCAAAAACAAAAGAACTTCTCTCAGATGTACTAACATAAGAACTAGTAAGCTTGTCTAAATCACAAACATCACATATCGATTTAGCTTTATTTACTTTTTCAAAAAGAGCAGGAAAATAGCCTAGCTATAGTACCAAACGAAGGGTGCCCCAACCGCTTGTGATGAAGTATTAGTGTATCCTCTACACGCACCTTCTGTCCTCCAACTACTGTCTTCTCTACCACAAATACAAGAGCTGCGTACAATCCTCCCCAATCCAAATACCACAGCCCGTCATGTCAAATCTCAATCCTAAGTATTTCCTCATCCATTTCTCCTGAAAAGTCACCTTAGGAATATCAAAAGAAACAATACATTTCAGTTGAATAATTATGAAACTAATGGATAAGATACTAACTGGAAAACAAGGAGCATGCAAAACATTGAATAGTTTTACTGAACCTGAACAATTAACAGTATCCTTACCGACTACTGGTTGGAATGCATCATCTGCCGTCTGGATGTTATCTGCAGTAGCTAGGCGAGTGTAGGAGGACAACTCGTCTGCATTTCCTGTTACATGACGTTAAGCTCCTGAGTCAATGATCCAATCGGAAGCCCTGGAGGAAGATACAGATGTAAGAGCAAGAGATCCATCAGTTGGGTGGGCATACATAGCGACCCCCCCAGCTCCATCCCTGCTCTCCTCGCCCATTTCTTTCCTCTTTATGCCCACAATCATGCTTAGAAGGGTCTGCTCTGCCTTTGTATAGAGAATGCTGACTTCCTCCGCACTGTCAATCATGCCCAAATTGGCATGATAGCCTCCTCGGCCACCATGAGCCCGTCCACGTCCCCGTTCACTACCCAAATCTCTCTCCTTAGGCGGCTTGAGACAGGCAAACCTCAGATGGCCCACCTCTCCACAGTTGTAGCAATGTTGGGTTTCTTCCTCTGTCCAGTAACACCAAGGCCAGCGACTGCCAGTGCTGACTTCGCAGTAGTGGGATCTCCTGTCCCTGCTGGAATTTTAAGACGTGTCTCCTCCTGGATCATGACAGATATGGTCTCGGTAAGCGTAGAAATATTTGTACCAGATAGAAGCAGGGCTCTCCGATAATCAAACATGTCATCTAAACCCTTCAGGAACTTCATCGTCGTCTCCTCCACGATGATCTTGAAAGCCTGCCACTGCGAGTCGATGCAACACATCCCGTCGGAGGCGTGATCGTAATCCACCCAAAGATGTTCTAGCTCAGAGGCAAACTCCTTGCACCGGTCTTCTTTCCTTGAACAGTGTCATTAATTTCTCCCTTTACCTGAAAGACCCGCAGAGTGTTCCCCACGCCATCATATGTATTCTTCAGCTTGTCTCAAACCTCTATGACCATTTTGAGGCCATAAACCGTGTCGGAATTTGATGGGACAACCGAGCTAATAAGCCACATAAACACCGTCATATGGGACGACTCCCACTAATTTCCTCCCGTCTCAGGTTTCTTCAACACCCTCGTCAGGTGGCCCCCAACATGTTTCACTACGAGGGTTTTCTTCACACGGCATGACCAACTCAGGTAGGTGGTCGGTCCATCAAGCTTCAGATCAATCGGTGGAAGTTCCAGTTTCGTTCGGTCAGTGCGATGAACCCAACACCCTCAACAATATGGTCAACTCATCTGGACCCAACATTTTAAAGGCCTCCTCCATCGTACCATCCTTCGGCTCCACGAATCAGCTTCCTCACCGATCACCACATCAATCAAGCAATGCCTCCTCCTGCCCTAGATCCAATCATCGCAATTGTTCCCTGTACAGTGTGCAGCAGAGGGGGGAGGATATTGGCAGCACCAGCTAACCGGTAGGAAGGCCCGCTGAGGTGTGGAAGGTCTGTCGTGCGCCACAGAAGACCCGCTACGGTCGGCCTGGCTACAGCCAGAGACACGGTTGCGGGGCAGATGTCGTACAGTAGCAACCGAGAAGTCGGGGATTTATGTCGTTGGGAGGGGGAGATGTGTCCTTGGGAGGTCACGAGGGAAGGAGAAGTCGGGCAAGACACGCCGCTGGGAGATCGCGGGAGGTCGCTGAAGACGGACAGGTCACGGAAGCGTGCGTGCGGCGGTTTCCCTCTGATACTAAGATACGAAAAAGGCTACATATTATTATTAGGGAAACCAATGGTGTTATATATAGCCTACAACCACACATTTAATATTACAAGTATTGATGTGCAACCTGCACTACTCCTCTGCTGACTCGCGACTTCACCTCGTTCTCGAGTGCTGATTGTCGGCTGTCTCTGAGAGTGCCGATTCCGACTGCATCTAGGCGTCCAACTCTCCGGACTCCTTCGTTCTAAGAATCCACGTCGTCCATCTCCAGACCGTCACTGCGTCCAGTTCTTGCAATCGAGTCGCCTAGTCAGCCATTGGGATTTCTCCATTTTTTCTTCCAGTGATGGTATGAGCTTGTAAACTCTCTTTTTCTTCCAGTGAAGGTTAGGGCTTGTGATTGCTGCGTTTCTCCTGAGTTGATTCAAGCTGCTTGCCTTGTGTTTCTTTGCCTTCCTGGATCAAACTAAAATTGGCCAGTTGGGATATCATAGCTGATCAACTACTTTCACTGGTATTTCATTTAAATTTGGCTGAGGCTCAATTTGAAATATTGCTCAAGCTCATCAGTCATCAACTTCTTCAAAATTAGTAATTTTGCTCCTAAAGAACTACACTGTATGGCTGTATGAAGAAGTCTTGGTTATTGGTAATTTTGCTACTGTGTCAATAAGTTACCATTCTCTCTATGGTATTGCTCATGCTTTATTTCTTGGCTAACATGCTTGTTCTGCATAATATTTAGAATGATAGTTCTCTTAAAGGCTTGGTTGTTGTAGAATGATAGTTCTCTTGACGCGAAGAATGTCATCATATGTGTGAGCTAAGTTCATGTTTTTCTAATTCATATTTTATTGTGTGGTTTGTGTAGATTACCATAATTTTTGCATGGCATCCAAAAAAAACAAAAGGAAAGAACCGCTTATGACGGAGGCAGACAAGAATACTGAAGCCGTAAAGAACATTATTAGAAACGCAGATAAACTGTCATCACTGCTTTACTAGCAAAGTTTCAATCTGTCACCACTCAAACTCCACAGCTATCCCAAATAGAGATTGGTGTGATGGAGGTAGTTCGGTAAATATTTTAGGCAAATATAGTTGATAGATTTAACAATGCAAAGTTTGTGCCCTAGTCTGGAATCATGATTCTATGAACAGCGGTATAAAAAAAAAGGTATCACCTCAAGTATCACATGATCTATATAAAACTCCGACCTTTCTTTGAATGTGATATACCTGGTAAAAGTGCCAGAAGAAACCATATTCATAGTTAGCCACTGTGCATATAAATGACACAGTAAGCCTTCTTGAGCGTCGAACTTCTGCAAGACCAGTTCTCCAATCCTGATGCTTCCACAAAATCCCATGATCTTCTTCATGCAAGCAAACACAATTTTCAATAGTTTCTACACCACCAGTGTAATTTGTAAAATGAGCATCAAAGTATTTGATATAACCCAAACAGTCGCAACCCTATAAGAAGCATATGATCGGAAAGTTTGTATTAGAAAAAATAGAGTATGATAAAAATAGTTAATCAGACGAGTATTATACCTTTTTCAAAGAATGTGAATTTTTTCCCAAACCATCTTCACCAGCATCAAATGCATTTTTACGGTAGTGTGGTTCATTTGGGTCTCCATATGGAACAACCATCTCAACAAAACTCAATCTATGAGCTATAGGCCTACGACCACGACTACCATCAATATATGCAACGGAATATATTACCAACCCCTCCCTAGGAGTGAAACCAATTCGGAAGTTCCACTACACCATGAAAAGAACTCATAGTAAGATATGTTATAAGTAGTGGAAATTGGGAAGAGAAGACAAACACAACACTACAAATTCAAAATACCTTCTGCCATTCGACGAAATGACCATTGACGCGAAAACTTGGGCCCTCGGGCTGAATAATGTGCAGAGGCTTCAAATCACTTCGGTCAACGCCTCCTCTAGTTCCTCCAGGAGTGTAATTTCTCAATGGATCGGCGGGAGGTAGAGGGACCAATTTTCTATCCTCGAACTCAATAATCAACATATTCTGAATATCAACAACAATGTGAATGCCTTCAACGGGGCGAGCATAACCATTCTCCATGGGACAGTCACTCTCAGTTCTACAAAAGATCAACGGTTTTGCTAATCTGCGACTAGGGGCATCTGCTTCACCATAGTAACCAACGCACCTAAACAAATAGGTTGACAGTAAAAAAAAATAAACGAGGAATCTTAAGGGCCTACATACTAATAATAAAACTATGAATGGAGGAGAAAAGTAAAATTTAAAAGAGATTTACCATGCATCCACCATAACTAGATCCATATCCTCTATGCCTCGCTTCCTCATGGCCTCCCTGAATGGAGGGAAATCCTTTATTGTGGCTTCACAATCTGCATATTCCATAGCATCCTACAGTTGAGGTAGCATCAAAACCATAATGAATAAATTGTAGGCACATATAATTGGCAAACAAAACAAAGATATTTGAACAAAGAAAATGCATATTTAAAGAAAAACCGTAAATCAAATCACCACAATCTCATCAATATCCACAAGTCAATTACAGCAGTACGAAAAACAGATGACTGTAGAAAAGTTAATATCCACAAGTCAAGCAGCAGGGAAACAGATCACTAGAGAAAAATCAAGAAAACAAAACATTTGGAAATACTAAAAGAAAGATTATAATTTTACCAATACCTATGACAGTTTGCAACATATAAAGTCAATTTGTTACAAATCCACGTTGGGGGCACACACATCAGCGCCGCGTTCAATACACCAAGGATTGATCGTTTTTTATTCGCACATTATCGTACTCATTATGTTTTAAATGTTGTGCACGTTTTAATTTAACTCACTTGAGCTAGGCCCCAAGTGAGGGGCTCTTGAACCTACTTGTGATAGTTTGGACTCATAGGAATCAATTAAGAAGTAATTATTCCAATCTCTCTCTCTTCTCTTTTCGCCCCCCCCCCCCTCTCTCTAACTTTTTCCCCCTTTAACTATCTCACCCGCCTGCGAAACACGCGACCCACCCGACGTAGCCCTAGCCGCGGGAATATGTCGTGCCTTCTTCTCTCCATTGTCGTTCCTCGCAGCTTCTCCCTCCGATCAACTCCTCCGCAACCATAGCTCCACCGGGATCCAAGAAGGGAGACTCAAATCCCTTGAGGAACATCTCTCTTGCTAGACTCAAATCCCTTGAGGGGCTTCTCCCTTGCCCGCCCACTCACTCATTCTCAAGCCAGAGCTATGGTTGCAAGAGGCTGCTTCCAAGACTCAAACATGTGACCTCAAGGTCGCGCGACAACACCTTAATCGGTGTTTGGTCTCTACAAAAATGAAAAAAAAAAATTTAATACTCTCGACGATATATCGGCCGCGAAATATCGCCTGATATATCAGGTTAAACAGATATATCATATGATATTTTCAAAAATGATATTTTTGCTTAAAATATCAATGACATAGAGTTTTATCCCCAAAACCTTTATGTAGACCGACATTTACAACACTTTGCCACTACAGCTTGTGGGCAAGCTGCCTCTCATCGGGGAAGGAGATGTTATGGACCCACGTTGGGGGCGCACATATAAGCATCGTAGTCAATCCACCAAGGAATGATCGTCTTTAATTAGCACATTATCGTACTCTTTATGTTTTAAATGTTGTGCATGTTTTAATTTAACTCACATGTGTTATGGACCAAGTGAGGGGATTTTGAACCTACTTGTGATGGTTTGGACTCATAGGAATCAATTAAGAAGTTATTATTCCAATCTCTCTCTTCTCTTTTCCATTCCTTGTTTCTCTAACTTCCCCCTTTCTGTATCTTGCCCGCCTGCAAAACACGCGACCCACCTGACGCAGCCGCAACTGCAGGAATACGCGCTTTCCATTCCTCGCCGCTTCTCCCTCCAATCAACTCCTCTACAACCATACTCCACCGGGATACAAGAAGGGGGACTCAAGTCCCTTAAGGGACTTCTCCCTCATCCTCCCTCTCACTCAATCTCAAGTCGGAGCACACAACACAATCCAGAAGATGATAAAGCTATGGTGTTTTGAAAAGAACAGGAGTATGTATACGAAATATAGGAGAGAGGTGGGGGAGAGATAATACAAAATTTATGATCCATTGAAGTGGCTCTTATGCTACAAATCTTGAACTAGTTGAAAAATATCATAAAAAATAAACATCATTAAAAAAACAACTCAAATCTTTTCTTAGATCTGAATGCTATGAGCTTCAAATGCTCTAATTGAAACTGTCCAACATCTTAACATTGTTAAAAAGTATAATAAATACAAATGATTTTTTTTCAAGAGCTTCTAAAATTGTCTAAACATCATTTCAAAAAATTATATATTCTAAATGGATGGTTCCTATTGCATGAAAAGGTAATTGTTATGTCAAAGTGTAGTCTTCTAAAATTGTCTGAACATCATTTCAAAAAATTATATATTCTTAATGAATGGTTCCTATTGCATGAAAAAATAATTGTTATGTCAAATTGTAGTCTTTTAAATGGTCGGGAATTAAGTGCAACTGTTGAATGGTTTTACTAGTGAAAAAACATGGAGAACGGTTGACTTTTAAGTGGCTTTTGTATGATGTTTGACTATTCTCATTCTCCACATGCTCAGTGAATGAATATATATTTATGATAACTAAAGAAACTTGGTCAACAGATAATTTACATGTGGGTCACAATCAATGGTGTGGTTTGAAATTGAAATGAAATGATAAAATTATTAAAGAATAGTTATTATCACAGAACAAGAAAATATTATCTCATATACAGATAAACATACATATATATACACACACAGCACACACACACATACATATCTATACATACATACATATATAGAAATAAATACATATATACTTGATGGGGACGAGGCTCCATTTATGTGCTTGGATGTGCATTTAACCACTTTCCCATAATTTCTCTTATTGCGGAGATCATGGGTTTGACCGGTCAACCCACTTTCCATGATCTCCACCACAATAGGAGAAATCATGGGGGCCTCCCATTCAACAACTAACGCCGCCGCCGCCCGCCCGTCTCCTACCGCCGCCCTCCGCCGACCACCGCCACCAGCCGTCCGCCGCCGCTTGTAGGTTGGCCACCGTCCGATCACTACAGAGCATCCGTCGCCGTCCGATCTACAGGTAACAACCCACTAAATCACCAAGTTAGTGGGGGGGCCCGCCATAGCCACCTCCTGGAGGCTATAAAAGGAGCATCAGGCCTCCTCATTTCTCACCTTTTCGCTCCCAAAGTCTTCTTCTTCCTCAAGCCAGAGCTCTGCCGAACTCCTCCCTCGGGTCATCTTCAAGCCGCCTACGAGTCAAGTCCCCAAGTGTGCGGAGAAGGGAAGAAGACGACCACCGCTAGCGCTCAAACACACCAGCCACCAAGTTAGTATCCAGAACTCCCTCGGCGCAGCCTGTTGCCCGTTGCAAGTCAGAAATTCTCTCTCACCACCAAGTTGTAACGAGGAGCGGCATGTTGCCCTCGATTCTCTAAACAAATTGTAACCGCAACCTGATAGTGGACTTTGACCGGCTCAGATCCGGTCACGTGATTTTTTACCCAGTTGAGGGGTTTTTCCACGTTAAAACCTCTTGTGTCAACTCTCTATTTTCATTGACAGTGTGCGCGCTCGACCGTCCCGAGAGCTAAGACGGTCCAGTTTATTCCGGTCCGACCGGGACGTCGAGTTGGTCCGCAACAGTTTGGCGCCGTCTGTGGGAACCACGATTCCCAACATCCTTCAGAAGTCAAGACCTCTCTCCTTGCAACATCCAAGCTCCGCTTCAATGGCAGAAAAGAAGCGCTCGCGCTGCTGAAGGATCCATCCCCGGTGGACGCACTAAACCGACACGCACCCGCTCACGTGTGAGCGTACTGTTGGAGGCAAGAAGCTGCATTTGCACCTGTTACCGCCCTCGAGAGGCGTGTTCGCCAGATGGAGGAGCAACAGACCGAAATGCTCACTCTGCTCAGAAATTTAGGAGCACCCCCCGCTCCTCCTCTGCCACCAGCACCAGCCATTCCCCTGCCTCTGCCAAATCATGGCCCGACGTAAGAAGTTCCGCAAAGAGAAGAACAAACTCTCATAGGACAAGAAGAACGACGTCAGGCTGAGCGGCTGAGCGCCGTAGTGACAACCGTCGACGTGACCCTCCAAGGAATGGGGGGCAACATCCACTTCAAGAATACTCCCCTCTGAATATCACCCGCACTAACAAGATGTACGCAATTCAGAATGATCTGGCATTCCACCGGCCAAGAATTCCTCAGTCATTCAAGCAAACTGATTCACCGCCATCAGGAGAACTCTCCGCCTCAACCACATATTGTCTGCACAAGGAGTACGACATAGAGAAGGAATTCTCAAGTACAAGTAGCTCCCCCACGCACGCGGCATTACTCCAAGAGATGCATGATCGCCACCTCGCCAATCCTCATTATGAAGAGAACTTTGGAAACATGATGAGTCTCGATGCCTCAACCACGAAGCAGGGACTAAGTGAACATCTACCCAATTACAACTCACCTGACTCCTGGGCAGGCTCGGGTCCAGAAGATGGCTTTGAAATCCACAGTTTCAGCGGAACCGGCCACCCGCTGGCACATGTGGAGTGTTTCGAAGCTATCATGCACGCTCGCAATGCTTCAGATCAATTCATGGTCCAGGCAAATTTTCGACAACACTAAAAGAGAAAGCTCGAGCTTGGTTTCATTCTCTGCAAGAAGAGAAGATAAACAGCTACATTGAGCTCGCAGCTCTCTTTATCAAAAGGTTCATGACGGTCAGAAAGCTCACACCTGAAAGTCCAAGCCCGTATAAAGTTCCAGAAAAGGAAACTAGAGAACAGTGTGTACCCCGAGCATAAGAGAAACTGCGATCCAACGCACAAGTACATACGAAGGGCGAGAGTTGCGTCAGTTTGCGGCGCTCAACGCCCCCTAAGGCAAGATCTTTGAAGCAATTCGTAACCACCCGGCCTTGTGCAGGCCCAGGGCGCTCGCCCCTGGCCGAGGAGATTTGTCAAAGTACTGCGAGTATCACTAGGGTCATGGCCATAACACCGACGGGCGATGGGTGCAATAGGCTAAAGGAAGAGATCCAGCGTCTGACCAGTCTGGGGGTGGTTGATCAATTCCTATCAAGAAAAAAGCAGCCTCCTAGTCAGAGCATGAGATGTACAACCATCAGAATTGGCGAGCCATCCACCGAGTTGAACCAAGTTCTGGTGGACGGAGAGATTACCGTTAATGTGTTGTTTTTATCAACACTACTTCAACTCAAACTAACCACTGACAACCTCGAGCTAACATTTGTCAGCGCACGTGTTTCGGGGAACGCCCCAGTACCAGTCATAGGCACCATTACTCTCCCGGTCACTCTTGAGAAGCACCTGGGCAAGCACCCTATGACGTACAGTTCGTCGTCATCCAAGCTGATTCTGACTACACCGCAATACTCCAACAATCACTCCTGGATGTTTTCCAATCCCGCTCCCGCCACTTCCATCCTTGAGCCGTTTCCTTTTCCGCTCATTTATTTATTTAATATTGTAAAAACCGCAAGCTTGGGCATGCGAAGACTACCTTTTTGCTATTTGTTTTATTAATGCCTATTTGAGAAATTGTTTAGCCAGGTTAAGGCGCGCAACCGGATTGAGTACCTACATTCTCTGGCGGTCGGATTGAGTACTTACATTCTCCACCGATACTGCGAGCCTGACTCGCGCAAACTCCCCGTGGGGGCCTGCCCCCCCTCACGGCTAAGCCGCGATTACAACCCGCGCAAACTAAGCCGCGAGCCAGACTCGTGCAAACTCCCTGTAGGGGCCTGCCCCGCTCGCGGCTAAGCCGCGAGCAACCCTCGTGCAAACTAAGCCGCGAGCCCGACTCGTGCAAACTCCCCGTGGGGGCCTGTCCCCCTCACGGCAAAGCCACGAGCAACCCTCGTGCAAACTAAGCCGCGGGCAACCCTCGCGCAAACTCCCCGTGGGGGCCTGCCCCCCTCACGGCTAAGCCGCGATTATAACCCGTGCAAACTAAGCCGCAAGCCAGACTCGTGCAAACTCCCAGTGGGGGCCTGCCCCCCTCACGGCTAAGCCGCGAGCAACCCTCGCGCAAACTCCTTGTGGGGGTCTGCCCCCCTCACAGCTAAGCCACGAGCAACCCTCGTTCAAACTAAGTCGCGAGCAACCCTTGCGCAAACTCCCCGTGGGGGTCTTCCCCCCTCACGCCTAAGCCACGAGCAACCCTTTTGCAAACTAAGCCGCGGGCAACCCTCGCACAAACTCTCCGTGGGGGCATGCCCCCCTCACGGCAAAGCCACGAGCAACCCTCGTGCAAACTAAGCCGCGAGCAACCCTCGCGCAAACTCCCCGTGGGGACCTTCCCCCTCACGACAAAGCCACGAGCAACCCTCGTGCAAACTAAGCCGCGAGCAACCCTCGCGCAAACTCCCCGTGTGGGCCTGCCCCCCTCACGGCTAAGCCACGAGCAACCCAAACTAAGTCGCGAGCAACCCTCGCGCAAACTCCCCGCGGGGGCCTGCCCCCCCCCCCCTCACGGCTAAGCCACGAGCAACCCTCGTGCAAACTAAGCCGCGAGCAACCCTCGCGCAAACTAAGTCGCGAGCCAGACTGGTGCAAACTCCTCGTGGGGTCCTGCCCCCCTCACGGCTAAGCCGCAAGCAACCCTCGTGCAAACCAAGCCGCGAGCAACCCTCGTGCAAACTAAGCCGCGAGCAACCCTCGTGCAAACTAAGTCGCAAGCAACCCCTGTACAAACTAAGTCGCAAGCAACCCCCGTGCAAACTAAGTTCCAAATCAACTTCAAATGAAATACTTCGCCCACACTCTCCTGCGAACCAAACTCGCAAGAACATTACTCAAAGGAGATAAAGGAAAAACAAAACGGTTAAACGGTATAAAAAATAACGATGTCATACAGATCGACGCACAAGAGCGCCTACTACAACTGCTAAGCAAAAAACAACACACGACACGAATGCTCGAGGAAAAATACAAAAACACACAAACACAGAAACATGAGGCCGCTACTCATCAGCAGCATCGCCATCAGAGCGCTAATCCTCAGAAATGGCATCAAAGCTAAAGCCAGATGTGTCGCATCCTAAGTGCCGGCCGACAAACCGGAAGGCCTTCGCCACTCCACGCCTGAGGGCTAACTCACGGGCATCTTCCACTTGAGGCTCCACTTCCTTGGACCAGATCTCGTCACGCACCTCATCCGCAATCAGGCAACGGTCTCGCCTGTAGTCCAACGACTCCAAGTACTCCGCGAGTCCAGCAACCTTCAACTCTGACACATGGCTATCAGAAGACAGCGCCTCCACTTGGGCCTTCGCCATATCGAGCTCCGCCTCCAGACGAGAAGTCTCCCCTTGAGCGTGCTTCAACATCTGCGTAGTCCTCTCCGCCAGAGACTTCTCCACCTATAAAGAAGCCTGAGTCTCCTCCAGCTCCGCCTTCAGCTCCGACCCAATCCGGCGAAATCGAGAAACATCCCGGTCATGATTATTCTTCAAGACGACAAGAGAACCCGTCGTAGCTTGAAATTTATCCTGGAAGGCTAGGTATCCGTCCTTCAAATTCACATAATGGTCATTCCAGGTAACGACAATCTGAACCTGAGCCTCTATCTGCAAAAGAAAAAGAGAATTCAAAGCAACAGAACAATAAAAAGGAGCAAAAAATGATCAAGCTCACTTACCACTTCATTCATCGCCCTCAAAGAAGAAGATAGCCTCGGAGCAGACGCCTCCGCAGGGAAAGACTTGGGGGCAGACGAACCCAGCACCTGCACCTCGGGTGGCGAACCGCCACAACCACCGGAAGGAGAATCATCACTCGAAGAACACAAACAAGGCACCGCGCTCTCGCCACCTTAGGAAACTACAACGGCCTTCCGTTTTCGACTACCACCCAAAGACGTCTCAGCGGTCCGTCCGGAGATGGAAGAAATGTCGCATTGCAGCAAGCGCTTCTCCTCCACAAATGAGAAAATGTTGAACAAGCGGTTGGCCAATTTACGGGGCTCCGAAAATCCCAGCACCGGGGAAAATTCCCGTTCTTTCCCCTTCTGGCGGCGACAACGATCGGGGAGCGAGTTCCACACCTCCGGTAAGCCCCAAGGGTTCCTGATGTAGCCAAAAAGAGTGTTCCTGTGACGACGGTCTATCCGAGCCTCGAAATCAAGCCAGCTCTTGTTGCTGTGAATCTCCACGCGCTCCCCGCCATCGGAGCGAACATCGTACAACTCTCAGAAGCACTCCAGAGAAAGCCTCCCGTCATGCTCACGGAAGAAAACAACCATGTTCATAAGGCGCACTACTCCCAATGAGGTGAACTGAGAGATCGGCACCCCGCAAAATTTCACGATCTCGGTCACTTCCTCACAAGGCGGGAATCGGAAGCCAGGACTTAAAGTGCTCTCGCAGACTGTCAGCAGCCTTGGGGGGGATTCTGCACTCTCTCCTCGACATGCGGAATTCTCACTTCTAAATCAGCAGGTAGTCCGAACTTCTTCCTCCAAATGGCAATTTGGTCATCGGTAAGAGAAGAACGTAGACGCAGTGGTCTCGCGGTACGCTTCGAGCCCTGTCGTCAGAAAAGAAAAATCAGATACAGTATGAAAAGCCAACTCGCAACGGTAAAATTAAAGGGTAGACCCCCTTGAAGCAAGCCAAAGGGTGCCTCCGAGCGTGCGCACGCACAAAGCATAATACCTACGGGCCCCGTGAAACCGAGCACGCCCGCGCAAGCAAATTAGCACGAGCACACGCGCGCATCCAGGCACGTGCACGCGGCCCGGCGCGCAGCACGCGCGCGTCGGGCGTGCGCTCTCAGTGCGCGCGCATAGCGCGCAGCATGCAGCCGCAGCGCGTGCACACTGTTTGCGCGCGCAGTGCGGCGCACAGTGCGCGCGCGCACATCGCGCTCTGTTTGCGCGCGCGCGAACCCCCGCGGGCGCGAACCCAAACAACTTGGTCCGCGCGCCTCCTCGCATGCCCGCGCACTGGATGCCGCCACGCCGCCAGGCCGTGGGGGCGCCGAGAGTCCCCCTCTTTTTTGATCGTGCTACCGCTTCCTCTTGTCGTCCCCTCTCTCCCCCAGAAATCTTTTGACATATTTTTACCTGGGCTCGTCGGGCGCCGCTCTCCGATGTTTTTGGCCTTTCGCTGCTCGCCGTCATAGTCGAAGAGAATAGGGGAAAATCCTTGTTCTCTCGCTTGTGCCAACCTCCAACAAAAAAGGATCTAGAGGGGCAATTGATGGTGATGAGACTCCATTTATAGGCTTGGGTGTGCACTTAACCACTTCCCCATAATTTCTCTTATTGTGGAGATCATGGGATTGATCGATCAACCCACTCCCCATGATCTCCACCACAATAGGAGAAATCATGGGGGCCTCCCATTCAACAACTACCGTCGCCGACCGCCGCCTACCCCCGTCGTCGGCCGCCGCCTACCCCCGTCGTCGGTCGCCGCCTACCCCCGTCGTTGGCCGCCGACGACCGCCCTCCGCCGCCCGCCGCCGCCCGCCGCCGCCCGCCGCCGCCGCTTGTAGGTTGGCCACCGTCCGATCACTACAGAGCATCCGTCGCCGTCTGATCTACAGGTAACCACCCACTAAATCACCAAGTCAGTGGGGGCCGCCATAACCACCTCCTGGAGGCTATAAAAGGAGTCTCAAGCCTCCTCATTTCTCACATTTTCACTCCCGGAGTCTTCTTCTTCCTCAAGCCAGAGCTCTACCAAACTCCTCCCTCGGGTCATCTTCAAGCCGCCTACGAGTCAAGTCCCTAAGTGCACGGAGAAGGGAAGAAGACGACCACCGCCAGCGCTCAAGCACACCAGCCACCAAGTTAGCATCCAGAACTCCCTCGGCTCAGCCTGTTGCCCGTTGCAAGTCAGAAATTCTCTCTCACAACCAAGTTATAACGAGGAGAGGCCTATCGCCCTCGATTCTCTAAATATATTGTAACCACAACCTGATAGTGGACTTTGACCGGCTCAGATCCGGTCGCGTGGTTTTTTACCCAGTTGAGGGGTTTTTCCACGTTAAAACCTCTTGTGTCAATTCTCTCTTTTCATTGACTGTGTGTGCGTTCGACCGTCCCGAGAGCTAAGATGGTCCAGTTTATTCTGGTCCGATCGGGACACTGAGTTAGTCCGCAACAATACTATTATGTATAGATATCCCCTTACTGTGTAATGGTGTGCACCATCAAATTAATTTCATCCTTCGGATGGTACTAAGTTCATCCAGGCCTCCGATTAACCCCATTTTGATTCGCCCCTTTCATATTCGAGCAGACGGTAAAACCCTAAATCGACTTCCCAAACTGCCATCTACCACCACTCGACCTCACCTCCGCAAGATCCCCATGTAGCGCACTACATTCCCGTGTCCTTAAACTGCAAGCCGTCTGCGACTCCAACCATTCTAAAAACAAATAAGGCTAATGCCTCTCAAATTTTTTTATAACACTAAACTCCTCATCTCCATCAACGGACATTAGTGGTTTCTGTTACAATATATTTTATTCCTAATTTATTCCAGTTTTTCTATTTCTATATTATTCCTTGAATTATTGGTGTGTCCGCCAATAATTTACGGTTCATCAGCATGGTATCAGAGCCCGAAAGAAACTTGGTGACCTAGCCGCCTCTTTCCCGTGTTCGCTCTTCCGCAGCCCTCCTCCCCGCTCGCCGGTCTTCCAGCGTCGCATCTCCCTCATCCAGCGCCACCCTCTCCGCTCGTCCCTTCTCCAGCGCCGACTCCGTCCAGCGCACGCCTTCCCGCACGTCGATCGTCATCGGCCCTTCCAGCGCAGCACTCCCCACATCTCATCTAACGTCGGTTCCAGCGCCAGTTCTCGGTCGTCGTCGGTCTTCTAGGCTTCACAAGTCTCCTCTCTTCCAACCGGCGCAGCCTCCTCGGGCTTGTAACCCTTCTTATTTCGGCGTTGGATATGTGGTGAGGCCCGTACTTCCTTCTGGCACCGCCTCCTCGGGTTTGTTGCCTTGTTATCAGATGGAGTTGATTTCTATTCCTCCTCTCTCCTACTTCGATCGTTGCTTGGCGTGATTTGTTGCCCCTTGTTGCCTTACATGACGTGTGACCTCCAGATTTCTATTCTAGAGCTACTATGTCTTCGCTCAGTGATTCTACCCGCACACTGGTTCCTCCCCCAGTAAATTCTCTGTGTGGAAATCATGATCACAATACTCCGCAGATTACTACTCTCTGATTAGATGATTCTAATTACCTGTTCTGGTCTCGCACTATCACTCTTGCTCTCAAGAGTCGTCACCCCTTTGGTTATGTCATCGAACAAACTGAGGAACCGGAGAAGACTGCCACTGAGTGGCCTCAATGGGGTTCCGAAAATTCCTTAGTCATGTCTTGGCTAACAAATTCCATGCAGGCGTCCATCGCTCGGGACTACATATTTTGGATACTACAGTTGATATTTAAAGACGCGCGGAAACTACCTACTCTCGAAAGGGCAATGCTGCACAGATCTTCCAGTTACGACAGAAGATATCCCTAGTCCGCATCTCAGCCAAGGTGATCGTCCTCCATCGGATTACTATTTGGAGTTCACCCAGTTGTATCAGGAGTTCACCTTTGCCCCCGTCGCCTTTTCCCTCACCGTCTATACCTCTGCCCATTCCGCCTTCGTATCCCTCACTTCAGGGGGAGCTTCTACTGTCGGAAGTGAGTGATATTCCTGTCCATACTACTATTCCTCCTACTGGTCCTACTTTGAAAGTGCACGCTCAGAGGAGAAAGATGCCCAATGACACACTTGACCGGCAACCAGATCAATCATTGGACCCAGACTTAAGGCCCTCTGAGCTTCCAATTGCTCTCCGCAAAGGTATACGACCATGCACTCAACATTCTCTTTCTAATTATGCGTCTTTCCTTGCGTCTTTCCTTGCGTCCATATCCATACCAACATCCTGACAGAGTGCTCTGGAGATTCCCGTGTGAAGACGGGCAATGTTTGAGGAAATGGCCGCACTTGAAAACAACCACACATGGGATTTAGTGTCTCTTTCTCTTGGGAAGAAACGGTTAGATGCAAATGAGTGTTCTCTATCAAGCAAAATCCACAGGGTGTGGTTGAAAGGTGTAAAGCAAGATTGGTGGCAGGTACACTCAAACACCTGTAATTGACTATCAGGAAACGTTTGGCCCTATAGCAAAGATGAACACTATCAGAGTCCTCTTATCCTGTGCTGCTTGTAAAAGGTGGGATCGTTGGCAACTTGGAGAGAAAAATGCCTTCCTCCATGAGAATCCGGGAGAGGAAGTTTATATGTCTCTCCCACCAGGCCTTACTCCTAGGAGTTCAGTGGGACGCGTATACAAGTTGAAGAAAGCCCTATATGGACTGAAACAGTCTCCAAGGGCTTGGTTTGGGAGATTTCATAAAGTTATGTTGTCCTTTGGGTATCATTAGGGCAATTCAGATCATACTCCGTTTGTCAAGCATAGGACTGGTAAACTTTCAGCTCTCATTGCTTATGTTGATGACATTGTTATCACAGACGATGATGTGGAAGAAATCACGCTTCTAAAACAAAAACTGGCTACTGAGTTTGAGGTTAAGGACCTAAGCACTCTCAAATATTTCTTGGGCATTGAAGTGGCAAGGTCCAAGCATGAGATCTTTATCTCTCAGAGGAAGTACACTCTGGATCTCTTTGAGAAGACTGGGATGAGTGGCTGCCGACCAGCGGATACTCCTATTGAAGCAAACCACGGGAAGGGCCATGACGATGGAGAGGAGGTTGAATACATACCTGAATTTCAGCGGATACTCCTATTGAAGCAAACCACCTCTTCTTCCCACGCCTTCCACTAAACCCACCAACCCACCTCCTCTTCTCCGTGTGTACATTAATCATCCTTCTCATTTTGATGCCCCGAGGTTGTTACCTTCTACTAATGACACTCTGCGCTCTGCTGATCCGGACACGCCTTTTACAGCTCACCCAATCAATAATTTTGTTTCTTTGCATTGATTATCTCCACTGCTTCACACCTTTACGACATCATTATCGGCAGTTTCCACCCCTACTTTGCAGGAGGCTTCAATATCTGGGATGGCGGGCGGCTATGGAAGAAGAAATGGCTGCCCTCTGGGTCAATCACACCTGGGATCTTGTCCCTCTCCCTCCTGGTCAGACACGTGTTAGCTGCAAATGGGTCTTTACTATCAAACATACTCCAACTAGGACGGTTGAACGGCTAAAGGCTCGCCTTATCAGTTATCGCCTATGGTTTTACTCAACAACGCGACCTTGACTATGAAAAGACCTTCTCCCCTGTTGCAAAGCTAAACACTATTTGTTTCTTGATCTCTCTGGACGTTCATCGTCATTGGCCGTTGCATCAGTTGGACGTAAAAAATTGTATTTCTCAATGATAATATTGCTGAGACTGTCTACGTGCACCAACCTCCCGGCTTTGAGACCACGGGGGAGTCACTTGTACGTAACCTCAAGAAATCTCTCTATGGTCTCAAACAGACCAATCGTGCATGACTTAACAAGTTTAGTCAGGTTGATAGTGATGTTGGGTTTACTCGCAGCTCGACACCGTGATACTTCTGGTTTATGTTGATGATATTTTAATCACTGGCAATGATTCGAAAGGCATCCATATGATCAAGGAACACTTGGTCTCTGTGTTCCCGAATAAATATTTGGGGAATCTCAAATATTTTCTTGACATCGAGATAGCTCGTCGTCCTGATGGTCTTGTCATATCTCAAAGAGAGTATTGTTTTGATCTTCTTCATGACGTTGGCTACTCTGGTTACAAGTCAGCCGACACACCCATGGATGTCAACCACAAGCTATGTGTATGTTCCTCCGACTCTGATACGCTCCTACTAAACCCAAAATATTATCGTCTTGTGGTAAAGTTGATCTATTTGACAGTTACAAGACCCGATATATTTTTGATGTTGGGATTGTCAGTAGATTCATGCATACTCTACGGACTTCTCATCTCCAGGAAGTTGAGCGCATTCTCCGATACCAGTCCATTATTTTAAATGTCCTCCGACATGTCTCCCAACATGTCATTTTTGGTGGCAAAATGATATGTTTTTCTAAAAAATATAGATTATGTTCCTTTGTAAAATATAGACTGGCATGTCCGATTTTTTCCGATATATCAGCCGACATGACTTTTAAATATATTGTCTGCTATTTTATTTTATGTTATATTAACAGTCTAGCAGCATATGTTTAATCATCTATACATATTATATTATGTATGTAAATCGATTGGACTTATTGTTTTGATTTTTTTAACGTTTTATTCTTACAATCAATTTTGCATAATTGTTTCACAATTTTTTAATTTCATATTACAAAAATGTGAGAACATTTAATACAATTATTAGTTGATTGTTTGCATGTATTTAAAATAAATTTATATGTTTGAAAAGACTTATAATCAATCAAAGAATTTTAATTTTTAAATCTTCTTTATTTGCAATAAACTTATTGTTATCAAAATAAAATTATTGTATACTATTTGTTAGAGTTAGTATTTTACTATTAGTGAGTTTAGTCTCACACCGCCTATCGGTGTTGGGTGTCTTATTGTAATCCTATATATTGTCCCTATGTGGATGAATAAAACTTGCACTTTCAATTTCATTTCTCTTTTCTACATGGTATCAGAGCGTTCGATCATTCTGAAACCTAATTAAAAAAAATTTCTCCCGGCTACTGTTACATTCTCCCGTCCCGACCTAATATTTTTCCCGATCTGTTTCTCGGTTCGACTCCGCCGCAAGCTGCTGGCCGTGCTTCGTTCTGTGCTTCCGTTCCCGCTCCCGTCAACATGATCGACCGGTGACTCCATCGACGGGAGCGGGACATTCTCTCGTCGTGCTGACTGTCTTCGATTCCGCCGCCCTGTGCTGCTTTCGTCGCTGCTGTGCGCTGTCTGCGACACCTCTGCTTCCTGCGACATCGACGGCTACTCCGTCTCTGCTTCTCTCACGATGGTTTTGTCTCTTCTTCTTCTCCGGCCTGCCGCTGCTCATCTTCTCCGGCCTGCTGCTCTGCCGCTTCTTCTTCTTCGGCCTGCTGCTCTGCCGCTTCTTCTTATCCAGCCTGCCGCTGCTCATCTTCTCCGGCCTGCTGCTCTGTTGTTGTTTCTTCTCTGGCCTGCAGCTGCTTCTTCTCCGGCAACTGCCCCGTCTCCGGCCCGGCCTTCTTCTTGTCGGATGCGCCTCTTGCCGATGCTGCTTCTCGGCCACAGCAGCCCTCTTGTTGTTGCTGCTCTCTTCTTCTCCGGCATGGATGCTGCTCTGCCGCTTCTTCTTCTCCGGCATGGATGCTGCTCTGCCGCTTCTTCTTCTCCGGCCTGCTGCTGCTGCAGCAACTTCTTCTCCGGCAACTGCCCCGTCTCCGGCCCGGCCTTCTTCTTCAGATCCAGCCCGACAGCTCTCTCTTTTTAGGGTTTAAGTTTTAATTTTTTTAGTTGTTATTGTTGTTGTTGTGTTCGTTTGCTTCGCATGAGATTTCGGCCCCTTCTCCACGTGATTTGGGTTCATGTACCCGACGAGGGTCCCACACGTGCACGAGGTCTACGTGAGGGGGAGTGTTCGTCACGGCGTCCAGGCATTGTTTATGCCTTCATGCACATATTCCACGTGAGGGGGAATGTTTGTGATAACGGCGACTCGGATGCCTCTTTCCCGACTCATGCCTTAGTCACGCATGGCCCCCAGGTCGATCTCGTATGTTGTTTGTGTCTCCTCGTTGTTTTCGCTGGATTTGGTAGGGTTAGTTTGGTATTTCGTGGTTGACCTTGTTTCCGCTCCGAGTGTATCCAGCGTTGTCATGGTCGGTTTGCGGACCAACGTCGTGTGGCCTTTGCCCGGTTGAAGTATCCCCGGTGACACGCGGTTGGGCCTCGGTGGCTGTTGTTTTGTCTCACGTTGCCAACCTTCTTTTACCTTCTATTTTATGTTGTGTTCAAGCTGTAGGGTTCCCCTTCAGCTTGAGGGGGAGTGTTAGAGTTAGTATTTTACTATTAGTGAGTTTAGTCCCACACCGCCTATCAGTGTTGGGTGTCTTATTATAATCCTATATATTGCTCCTATGTGGATGAATAAAACTTGCACTTACCATTTCATTTCTCCTTTCTACACTATTAAATATGTTTTATAATGTATCATTTTGTATTTGTTAATAATATTTTATCTCAGATATTATTCGATTTTATTTTGTAATATAAATACCTCATCTTTTATTTTTATATTTTTATAACATATAATTATATAATTATAGTTAGTATATATAAAAATAAAAATGTTATCTATAATACATGGATATCCAACATTTTAAAATACCCCTGACATGTCTCCGACTTTCGACATCCGACATTTAAAAACTCAATCTGATATGCAGCCGACATCCGATATTTAGAACATTGTTGACGTCTGCTCCTGAACAAAGGCTCGTATATAAGTCTTCCTCATCTCCTTCTCTCATTGTTTATATGGTGTTAATTATGTTAGATCTTTGGATAATCGTCGTTCCACAAGTGGGTTTTGCACATACTTTGGTGGACATCTTGTTACTTGGCAAAGCAAGAAGTAATCTATCGTTGCACGCTCATTTGCAAAAGCTGAGTATCGATAAATGACTTCTGTCGTCCCAGAACTCATATGGCTAGAGAGCCTTCTGGGAGACCTCAGAGTCAAACTCTCCTCTCCTACCACTCTGTTTTGTGATAGCCATGTTGCTATTCATATTGCTAAAAATCATGTGTTCCATGAACATAGTAGCAAGCACATATAGAGGTCGACTGTCACTTTATTCGGGAAAAGGTTCAACTAAGGAAATTAGACTTGAGACATATTCCTGCTACAGAACAAATCACTGGTATTCTTACAAAAGCTCTATCGCAACCTCTATATCTTCAGTTCTTGTCCAAGCGTGGTTCCTACGACTTGTATGCTACATCTTGCGGGGGAGTGTTGAAAAAATTGTAATGAAAAGCCCATCATAAAGGCTCATGTAAAGCCCAGTTAGGGATTAGTCCCGCACCTTAAGATTGAGTTTAGACTCTTCTCTCTCCTCTTGTATATATATACAAATACTTGTGATGTAAAAAAGGAGGAATATATGAGTAGGGGTGCAAATGAGTCGAGCTCGAGCTTTTCATTTCGAGCTCGAGCTTTTCATTTCGAGCTCGAGCTCGAGCTCGAGCTCGACGAGCTCATTTATCCCAGCTCGAGCTCGAGCTCAATGCCAAATTATCGAGCTCGAGCTCGAGTTTCGAGCTCGCGAGCTCGAGCTGCTCGCGAGCTTTTTAGCTCATGAGCTTTATTTTCTTTTTTTATATATTTTTTTCATATTTTATATATATATTTTTAAAAAAAATTGGAATAAAAAGCTCGCGAGCCGGCTCGCGAGCTCATGAACATTAATATTTGAGCTCGAGCTCGACACGTAATCGAGCTCGAGCTCGACTCGTAATCGAGCTCGAGCTCGTCGAGCTCGAGCTCATCGAGCTTTCGAGCCGGCTCATCGAGCTTTCGAGCCGGCTCAACTCAACTTGCACCCCTATATATGAGAAACTAATAAAATTATTGTTTTATCTCTTCTCTCATGGTTTTCTACACACACGAATTAACAATTTCCATTGGAGCTCAGTCTCAAATTTCAGACAAACAACTACTCGATCTTTTTTGGTTGTGTTACCAGAGTCCCACAGGTTCACCCTCTGCCAAATCCTAGAGCTTCGTCTGATGCATTTGATTATTCAGAAACTCGTATGTTTGTTTGATTTGAGTCATCCATAGGTATTTCAGAATACATCCTGGCGTACCATTGTAGTTTACTTGCTCTTAACGAAGTATTTTTTACAATTACCTCAACAGGATCAACTATAGGTATTATATCCTTTTTGCATTCATATACTATATTATGTGCTTAGAAAATTATTCGATTCTTAATATATTGATGTTAGTATTGCATTTGATTCTTCGGAAGCTCATCTGTCTACTTGCTTTGAGTTCTCCATAGGCATTTCAGAATAAATCCCGACGTATCATTGTTTATTTGCTCTTAACAAAGTATTTCTTTACACACACACACATATATATATATATAGACACACATATACATATATGCTAGAGTATTCATGCACCCCCTTATCTCTCCTCCCTTTCTATGATAAACAAGTGGGGGCATCAGATCAATACACAATATGGAGAACTCATTTATATATAGTACAATGTATATTAAGTGCAAATAGGAATATAATCTCGATAGAAGACAGTCAAAAGTGTGTGTCAAAAAAGGAGCAGAAGAATTAGACAACAAAAACTTCAAAGGAATGGAAATATTCTAACACAAGTATGAGCGCCAGTCAGGTAATCCATAACATTATAGCACAGATTTGATCATAAAAATTAAAAAATGCAAAATTATGGTTTTAGTCCCTCAACTGTAACACAATTTTAGAAAGCAGTCCAACTATTTTTTGCATGACTAGGAGGACTTATTTCACTTGATTTGTAAAATTAAGGGCCAAAACTATTCAAAAAAACAAAAAATAAAAATTAAGGGACTGGCTTCTAAGAGATGTAGAAGTTAAAAAATTGAAATCATATTTTTGCCAATTATAGAACGATTAGCAAATACAACTCAAAGGATTCAAAAAGGCATAATTCACATTGATCCAAAAAAAGATATACCATTGGAGGTTGGACATCCAGAACGACTTCTGAGGAGACTACTTTTCCCCTGTGACGGCCACCTCTGGTTGCTGCATGTACCTCTGTCAGCTCAACAATCCATATGCCGGTTTCATTCGATTTCTTGTTGTATACAACAAGCCTAGCCCTCCTGGCCGGAAGTTTAGTGGGAACGATGGGACCACCTTTTGCCCTAGGGAGCAGTGATGGTTGGAAAGGAGGGAAGTAGTAGGCATCAGCCAGTGCCACAACACTCTTCTCTGGTTCCAAAAGAACTACTTCGACAAATCGCATGCTATCTCTCACCTAAAAAATTCAAAGTATATCCATGATTGAGACGTGATTATCTATTGAATCCTTGTTGTACAGAGAATAATATGAAGGATGACTAACCTCAGGGGTCTTCCCAGCAGCCCTGACTGTCGCTACTGCCACAGCAATTTCAGCAGCAGACAATGGGTCTAAAGGGTGCCTTGTCTGAGCCCTGGGCATCACTTGGATGCCTGTATAAAACCAAATAGAAGACATATAAAGTAAAAAAGATGCCCTGATGTAGACAAGAATGCAAGAAATGATATTCTTATCAAGTGGAAATGAAGGACTGATAGAATTAGCCAGCAATAACTTGGAAAGAAAATATAACAAAATTTCCCAAGAATATATTTTCATACAACAAGACAAAAAATTCCAAACTTGCCAACTTATTCCCCTGGAAGCTATCATCCAATAAGCAAACATAAGAAATGAGAAGAAACCTAATACTCCCAAATTGAATTAACAAACAATGAATAGACTTTCTATCTAGAAGTAAAACTACAATTTTAAATTGTTTTACACTATTTAGGCGTTCTTAAAGATATTGGTCACAAAATATAATGTGGCAGCTATGCATGTGTATCTTACGAGCGTAATGATTAGATGCTAGTCCACTAACATGAGATGCTGGAATTTGAGAAGTGAGAGAGATAATCTCTTAGGGCACAGCTAGGAAAGGTTAGCTGTAATAACTTAGTTGAAGCAAATCTGATATAGAATGAAAGAGGCATAGAAGAGATTGACCAGAAATTAATGGAATTTTTTTTATATAGATCGCTTATTAACAAGAGGATTTGGGAGTGGTGTACAAAGGAACAAAGGGGGAAAATAATGATTTTAAAGAATGAGAAAAGATGAATATTGATGAGATCATAATCATTATGTGAAAAAGCTAGTAGCTTGTCAAATAAAATTACAAGTAAAGGAAACAATACAACCAAGGAAATTTTACACAAAAGGATAGATAATAGGGAAGGAGAAAAAATGTGTGCAAAATAGAACACAAAAGATAGTATATTAATAGCTTTGATCAGGCAAATGAATTACAAACATAGATAACAAAATGTTATTTTAAGACATCATTACACTGAAAAATTCTAAGGAAGAAATTATTTTGAAAGTGCATAATGACAGACATAATTAGATATGATATAAACCAATACAAAAAAATTTAAGTCCTGCAACTTCAAGGAAATATAAGGGTATTGCATTAAGTGGAGATGACACGCATATTGAATTGGAGATTTATAAGTGATATTATAATGGTTGGTTTAAAGAAAAAAATAAGAGAATTTTGAAGATGAAGGATGTCAAATGATTGAAGAAAATATATATTGGACTACATGTTACGAGAGCGCTGGCACGGACCTTCCCCTCCCTACGAGACAATGTTGGGGCATGGTCGAAGACACAAAGCACCGGGCTCATACTTAGCGACCATATTAGAATGCAAGATCACTTTGGATGTGCACAGTAACATGTCATAAGTTAATTAATGTTATAATATGTAGACTGTAGTAATTTTCTTATGTATTATATTTCTTGTTTATTTCCGCCTTCATATATAGAGGGGATGTTGCTTCGTAATGAAATCAATCAATTTTATCGCTCAACATGGTATCAGAGGGCGTGCTCCTGGTGCCCTAGCGGTTCCACCGATCGACTCCCTTCCGCTTCTCTCTACCGCCTCCCGCTCCCATTTCCACGCTCATCCCTCGCTTTTGCTCGCGTCTGCACCCTTCTCGCACACAGCAGCCAACGGTTCTTTCGTCGTCCCTTCCTCTTCAGTCCCTGTCCGGCGCCAGATCCTCAATGCAGTGAAGTGCTTGCCCCTTCCGGCGCCATTAGCGCTTCTTGGTGACTGAATGGAGTGGATTTCTCTTCCTCCCATTCCAGATCCGTTTTTTCTCGGTGTAATCTGTCGTTTCTTGTTGCCCTAAGTCTTGGGTGGTCTCCGGATTTCTATTCTTGAGCCATTATGTCTAGGGACTGGCGGTGATGAATCTTCCGCTCCCTCATCTGCGGTTGTCCTATAGTGAGTTCTCACTGTGAGAACCATGAACATAATACTCCTCAGATTACTATCATTCGTCTGGATGATTCTAATTACCTTTCATAGTCTCGGTCTATCACCTCGGCGCTCAAAAGCCTTCGACTCTTTGGCTATGTCAATGGCCAAATGAAGGAACTAGCCAAGACCTCTTCTGATTGGATACAGTGGAAGTCGTAGAATTCCTACGTCATGTCATTGCTTACTAATTCTATGCAAGAGTCCATCCCTCGTAATTATGCCACAGACATTTGGAGACGAGCGGAATCTACATACTCTCTTTTGGGTAATGCCGCTCAGATTTTCCAATTGCGACGGAAGATATCCTTACTCCAACATGGTGATTGCCCTCCTTATGCATACTACTTGGAGTTCATACAGCTATATCAGGAATATGATCATTTTGATCCTCTCACTTTTGTTAACTCTGTCGATGAGGCGATGGTTCGTGCCAAAGAAGACCGCAATCGAATCTTTGAATTTCTTCATGGTCTTTATCGGGACTTTGATCAGATCAGTGTTCAGATTTTGGGGTGTCCACAATTATCGTCCCTTCCTAAGGTCTACAGCATTGTGCAGCAGGAATTCAATCACCGCCAGGCCTTACTTGTTGATCCTTTCCCGGAGAATTTTGCTCTTGTTGTTGTCGCCCCTTCTATTCTTGGTGGTCGTTCATCCCGTGACTCAAAATTGAAGGGCTCTGATAAATACCATCTCCTCTGTGATTATTGTGGAAAGAGCCGTCACACTCGGGACACTTGCTTCAGGCTCCATGGGTTCCCTCTGCAAAAAGGAGGTGCTCCACCTCGTGGCGGCTGTAGTTTTAGGAAAACTTCGAATCTTCATGCTTCTCATCATTCTGCTCATCTCTTTGATGCTACTACGGACATTCCTACTAGCCATTCAAGCACTGATTCCCAACACATTCACGGTGGATGAAGTGCTTGCCTTTCATCGCTTGATGCAGGGTCTTTCTACGGAGTCTTCTGCCGCTTCCTCCTATGCCCACACGGGACTTCCAGGTGCTCACTCTGCTGCCTCTCATCCTTCCACCCAGTGGATCATTGATTATGGGACACATATCATATGACTGGATCTGCTTCAGGTTACATCTCATACACCACTCTCCCTGGTCGCGATAAGGAGAGCATTGCAGATGACTCTCTTTCATCTATTGCCGACAAGGGTTCCATATCCCGCTCCTCTCTCACTTTATCCTCTGTCTTTCATGTTCCCAATTTCATTCGTAATTTACTTTTTATTAGTCATCTAACTAACTCCATGCACAGCTTTGTGACTTTTCTTCCTTCCTCTTGTGTTTTTCAGGACCCGAGGACGGGGAAGGTGATTGGCTACGGTAGCATGGTCAACGGTCTCTATGTGCTCGACTCCAGCCAGCTCAAACTCCTCAGGCACTTCATTCCAGGCTTCCAGCACTACCCATCCATTGTATTCCTGGCATTGTCGTATGGGTCAGTCACCTACTCATATTATGAAATTGCTCTTTCCTGCTATGTTTGTTGTTCTTTTTTATTTTTTTTGTGTGATGTCTGTACTATTAACAAACATCATCTTACTACGTTTGATCATATTTTGTTACCTAGTTCAACCCTTTTTGCAGTTATTCATACTGATATCTGGGGTCCTTGCCCGATACCTTCTATTTCTAGTTGTGTGGTTTGTTACTTTTCTCGTAACACTTGGTTATCTTTGTTGCGGAACAAAAGTGATGTACTTCATATTTTTCACAAATTTCATAACATGATTTCCACTCAATTTCATGTCAACCTTTAAAACTCTTCGCAGCGACAATGGCCGTGAATATATGGATTCACAGTCTGAGTAATATCTTGCTGACCATAGCATCCTCCACCAGACTACTTGCGCTTATTCCTCATCTCAAAATGGTGTTGCTGAGGGGAAAAATTGTCATCTGCTGGAAGTCGCTCGCTACATTTTGTCCACCATACATCTTCCCAAATTCTATTGGAGAAATGTGGTCCTTACTGCGACATATCTTATTAATCGTATGCCCTCACACGTCTTTGGGAATGCCACTCCTCTTAGTACTCTTTATGTGCCTCCTACTCAACATTCCCCTAAGGTATTTGAATGTGTCTGTTTTGTTCACATCCACCACCCTCGTCCTGCCAAAGTTGATCCTCGCGCACTCAAGTTTGTCTTTAGTGGCTACTCTCCCACACAAAAAGGATACAAGTGTTTTTCACCCACCTACAAAGAAAGTGTTTGTCACTATAGATGTCATGTTTCGTGAATCTGAGGCTTACTACCCTGCCACGGGTGAACCTACATCTATATCGTCCCATACTGTCTTTTTGCCAATACCTCTTCCTTATCCCTCACTTCAAGAGGAGTCTACACCAGTGGATGTGAGTCCCTCTACTGCTCCTCTGTCTATTCCATCTACTACTCCGAGCTTGCAGGTATATACTCGGCGCACAACGAGGACTGGCACACAAGATCTGACTATGCCACTGGAACCATCATTGGATCCTAACTCAGGGCATCCTGATCTCCCCATTGCCCTTAGAAAAGGTGATGCATCTTTCGTCGCATCCTAAGTCACGCACTTTATTTTTCAGCATTTATTTATTAACGTGTATTTATTTCACACATTTTCTTTTGAAATTAGTTGGGTCATCGAGTTGACCATCTGATGGAACCCTGAATAAATAGGTCTGGTAATTTTAGTCGTTAGGACGTAACGGGCAAGCTTAAATCATTTAAAATACGCATAAAATGTAATTGAGTGAAAATTTCAATATTTGTACAAAACAATAAAAAGAGAAATTTCCTAAACGTTCAAGTTATGTTTAGAAGAATATATTTTGGAGAGCCATAATTGGCAAAGCCTTTTGATATATATATTGAAAAATCTTTCAACATCTATAGTTGGGAAAAAGCAACGGTTAGAATAATAACTTTTTGGAAATCTGTTGATAAAGGAGAAAGACCATAAATTTTGGATAAGATATTATAAATGAGAAAATCGGTTATAAATAACCCCTCAGCTGCCTGAAAAGCAGCCGAAAAAATTCAGAGAAAACAAAACATTGATGTTGTTTTCTCTGTATCCGGTCACCTGTTCGCCGGTACAATCTCCACGCCCAGACGCCGACAGCTAATTATGCACGTCACCAACTTCCTCCGCTCACGCCACCAGCGGCCCTGCAACGCCCGACGGCCTCTTCCCCACTCGTTAACGACTGCCCCAGCTGGTCGATGTCGACTTTGACGTGTCAAATCCAGCGATTTGCCCATTGCCAGTTTTGTCGATGTCGTCGACTTCAATCTTCCACTTCAGAAGGTCTGGCGACCCTCTTCCATCAACACCAGACGAGGACGACATCTCCCTCTCCCGGCTCACACCCGACCCTTATCGTTTGTTATCTACTTCAGCACATTCTTCCAGTAAACTGTTTACACCAAAAAATCCGCCTCTGCTTGCTTCGGAAATTGGGCGTATACTAATCCTCTGTGCTACCTTTGCCCGACCTCGCTCTTTATTCGATTTAATTTTATGCACTCATTTAAATGATTAAGAGCTTGCCCCGAACGTTCCAATTACTATTGTTATCGTTATTCATAAATTATTGCTTGTGATTTATGCGTGTGTTCGTACAAATCCCGTTACGGTTCAAGTTATTAGGCGCCGCGGAATATTTTTCTAATAACGATTAACGATCTCGTGAAGCTCAAACAGTTGAGAGTAATTTTGTGTGAATGCTCGATTTGGCCCGCTCGGCCTCTTTTAAAAATTAAAGAAATCAACTTATTTTCAAAAAAACTCATTTTATTTTATAAAAAAAAAATATTTTTTCCATAAAAATATTTAATTTTGGAACCCTAATTTGAGTCTACATCTGTTTGATATCAGAGGAATTTGATTCACTTCTACAGTGGATCGGTCGATTCGTTGTATTTATATATATATAGAGAGAGAGAGAAAAATGTTTTCTTGAAGTTATTTTAATCTCTGAATAAAAAATATAAAATAAAGAATTTAAAATTACTTTTAAATTCTTAGTTAAAAATGGAGAATCTTGAAGCGCGCATGAAAACTTTAATGAAAAACATCGAGTACGTCACTGCAGAATTTAAACAGAATTTGACTGGGTTGTGCACTGATGTACACAGCCTTGAAATGACAATGCGCAAGCAATACGTTTTTCCTGACTACTTCCCAACCACATGTCAACTAGGGGAACCCGAGCTTCAAAATCTTAATGGTGATCTTACTAGTCACGTCGCTTCCCCCACGATCACCTTTACACCACTTAACTCCACTAAAGCACTCCCCTTAGTCGAGGAGTCTCGGCATGATCCTCAACTTCAGGAAAAAGAGCTCCTTCCTTCTATTTGTGTCATCCCGATTGAAATAGTGACTCTGATTGCCCCCACCGAATCACCAACTGTAGTCACTAAGTTTCTTCCCGAGTCTCTGCTCCAGAAAGAAAAATATATTATCAATGTGTCACTCACCTTGGATGACACAATTTCGATCTCACTTCTCCCGGAGAAGGAGTTGACTAGTGATGAGTCCCACTTTTTACATGACAGACTCGATCTACGCATGTCCTAATTCTCTTAGGTCACTACAACCACCACCACTTGAGTCTACTGACATTATGTTTGATGGTCACCCACCCATAGCACTAGCGTCACCACCATATATTGACTTCGTATTTGGAGAACATCATTCTATGTCATCACATCATCTTATAAATATAAATATGTTTGAAAAAAAATTATTTTCAAATTATCAATATATTTAAGAAGACTCATGTTGTAAGGATACTGAGAACTCCAATAAAATTTACTCTCAATAAGGATACGCGTTTTAAAGGATTTCTCTGGAAACATTTAAATGATAAATTGGGGTCAATTTTAAATTTTGTAATATTAAGTTAGATATAAGCGGATTTGTGAAATTGCAACAATATATTAACTATTTTACGTCGTATTTTTGGAACATACTAAGGGGTCGAATGGACACCAAACTCGAGTTTAGTAATGCTTACCACTCTCTAACTAATGAACTAACTAAAATTGTTAATCAGAGTTTGGAGAACCTTCTTCGGCGTTTAATCGAGGAGAATTTAAAGAAATGGAATTTTGTATCCCCAGAAGAAAATTTCACTTGTAATAATTCTAAAAGCCGATCTCTTAGTATATCTCCTTTCAAGATTTTCTACTCGTTGCCCCGTCCACCTGACCGCATCCATCTTTCATTCGATGAAAGTATTTATTTTGATGTGCAAGTCCATATCAATTATTTAAACGAGTTGCATAAAATTACTGTTAATATTTTGCGAGCAATCTTTGAACATTACAAACTCACGGTTGGTCGTTGTTGTACTTTTTAAAGAGAGGTCTGGTGATTGTTTACTGCAGGAGGCTTGGGCTATATTTGGTTTGGCGGTGGCGGGTGCAGCCGACGGGTCGAAATGAGACTTTGGAACCGGAGGGGGAGAGGCGGGGGTCGAAACGGAGAGGATCGGGGTCGTTTGCTCCTTATTGCAGGTTGAAACGGAGCAAACGCCGCCAGAGGGCGTTTGTTTAACCGTCGTCCGGCGGCGTTTGCCCCAAACAGCCGGCGAAAACGTCGCGCCAAATGAAGCCTTGGTCGCATTGGGCCACCAGTTAAGCAACCTGTCAAGGCCCCAGACATTCCACCTGATCCAGCACTAGCGACGATGTCAAATCTCTCCATTGCCAGTCTTTGCAAGGTCTCGACGGGGTTGAGCTCTTTCAACCTCGGGAGAATTGATGCATCCTTCGTCGCATCCTAAGTCACGCATTTTATTTTTCAACATTTATTTATTAACATGTATTCACTTTGCACATTTTCTTTTGAAGTTAGTTGGCTCATCGGGTTGACCGTCCGATGGGACCCTGAATAAATAGGTCCGATAATTTTAGTCGTTAGGACGTAACAGACAACATTAAATCATTTAAAATACGCATAAAATGTAATTGAGTGAAAATTCACATATTTGTACAAAACAATAAAAAGAGAAATTTCCCAAACGTTCAAGTTATGTTTAGAAGAATATATTCTGGAGAGCCATAATTGGCAAAGCCTATTGACATAAATATTGAAAAATCTTTCAGCAGCTATAGTTGGGAAAAAGCTACGGTTACAATAATAACTTTTGGAAATCTGTTGATAAAGGAGAAAGGCTATAAATTTTGGAAAAGATATTATAAATGAGAAAATTTGTTATAAAAAACCCCTCTGCTGGCCTTGAAAAGCAGCCGAAAAATTCAGAGAAAACGAAACACTGTTTCTGTTTTCGTTGTATCCGGTCACCTGTTCGTCGGTACAATCTCCACGTCCAGACGCCGACAGCTAATTCTGCTCGTCACCAACTTCCTCCGCCCGCGCCACCAGCGGCCCGACGGCCTCTTCCCCACACGTTGACGACTGCCCCGGTCGGTCGCTGTCGACTCCGACGTGCCAAATCCAGCGATTTGCCCATTGCCAGTTTTGTCGACACCGTCGACTTCAATCCACCACTTCAGAAGGTTCGACGGCCCTCTTCCATCAACACCAAACGAGGACGGCATCTCCCTCTCCCGGCTCACACCCGACCCTTATCGTTAGTTGTTGACTTCAGCACATTCTTCCAACGAACTGTTTACACCAACAAATCCTCCTCTGCTTGCTTCGGAAATTGGGCGTATACTTATCCTTTGTGGTACCGTTGCTCGAGATCGCTCCTTATTCGATTTTAATTTTATGCACTTGTTGAAATGATTAAGAGCTTGTCCCGAACGTTTCAATTACTATTGTTATCGTTATTCATAAATTATTGTTTGTGGTTTATTCTTGTGTTCGTACAAATCCCGCTACGGTTCAAGTTGTTAGGCGCCGCGGAAAATTTTTCTAATAACGACTAAAGATCTCTTGAAGCCCAAATGGTTGAGAGTAATTTTGCGTGAAAGCTCGATTTGGCCCGCTTGGCCTCTTTTAAAAATTAAAGAAATCAACTTATTTTCAAAAAACCTCATTTTATTTTATAAAAAAAATAAAATAAAAATTATTTTCCTTAAAAACATTTAATTTTGGAACCCTAATTTGAGTCTACATCAAAAGGTATCACCACTTGTACTCTACATCCTCTATCACAATATGTATTTTACGACTATTTTTCTATTTCCCACAAACCTTTGTGTCCTCCCTTATTTCTCTTTCCATACATGCATCTTGGAAGCAGGCCCTGGAGGTCCCTATGTGGAGAGAAGCGATGTTTGAGGAAATGACAATGCATGAGAAGAACCATACATGAGATTTGGTACATCTTCCCTATGGAAAGAAGACTGTTGGGTGCAAATGAGTGTTTTCTGTCAAACAAAACTCTCAAGGGATTGTCGAAAGGTGTAAGACAAGGCAAGAGATTATACACAAATCATTGGAATTGACTATCAGGAAAAATTTGCCCTGGTGGCAAAGATGAACACTATTAGGGTCTTGTTATCATGTGTTGCTTGCAAAGGTTGGGACCTTTGGCAATTTGATGTGAAGAATGTGTTCCTTCATGAGAATCTGGATGAGCAAGTCTACATGACTATTCCACAAGGCTTCACTCCTAAAAGTGCAGAAGGGAAAGTCTGCAGATTAAAGAAGACTCTATATCGGGTGAAACAATCTCCAAGAGCCTGGTTTGAGAGATTTCACAAAACTATGGTATCCAACATGACCGTACTAAACATATTGAAGTAGATCGACATTTTATTAAGGAGAACATTTAGAAGGGAATTGTGTATATTCTTTTTGTTCCCTCTAACAGACAACTTGCTGACATTCTCACAAAAGGGTTGAGTGGAAATATGTTTGGAAGGATTGTTAATAAGTTGAGCATGATTAACATCTCATGTACAACTTGAAGGGGAGTGTTATAATATTGTAGTAGTTTCCTTATATATTAAATTTCTTTTTTATTTCCTTTGTATTATCCACCTCCATATATAAAGGGAATGTTGCTTCGTAATGAAATCAATCAATTTTATCGCTCGATAATTAGTAATACTATTAAACGTTTAATAAATATTAATTAATAAATTATATGTGCCTGATAGGTTAATTGATAAATATTAATTAACTAATAAGAATTAAATTTAATTAATAAGGTTTCCTTATTATGTGTCTTATATCGTAACTAAAGAAAGAGTTTCCTTAACTAGTGTCTTATCAATCTATATAGACGAGTCATGTAAGAGTGGAGAACTTTTGGGATCATTAGTTTTAATCTTCAAGAGAAGGCTCCCACTCTTTGGAACAACAAGTCCTTAAGAATTTCTTGGAGAGGGAACTCTTTGAGAGACCAGGTCTTCAAGAGTTTGACGAGAGTTTACTTCATCATGGATGTGTATCATTCTATGTTTTAGTGCAAGTTTATTTTCTATGTGCGCGATCCTTCTTCCTCTGCACCTCTAGTTTTATTTTTGTAACAATGATCTGACCTACCGCCTACTACCCATGCAATCATCGAGTATGCGTCCCTCGACCCAAAAACAAGATATGGAAGACCACTATACCTATACCAGCATCTACGCAACCCTTCATCGTATCAAACAAACCTAGCCTTGTTCCCTTAACTCCTCTCTCCTTTCAACAAACCTCTAGCTCTGCAACAACATCTATACCCATTGCACCCTCACCGTCCAAGAATGTTTCCCAAACTCACTTTTCCATATCTACTCCAGTGTTACAAAAGCCAACACCCCCCAATCGCTTCGCTAACCAAAAGTCATCTCTAATCTAAGAGTTATAGGTGATGATAGACCACCTTCTCAACCAAGACCAAGGCACGCATCATTAACAACAATGCCAGAAACTATCTTGCACATCCCCTCCCACCTTGCAGAATGTTAATCAAACACCGAAAGAACTCATCCCAACACCAACATTTCTACCGTCGTCGTTGTCAAACTCACTCCAAGGTCAATCACTTTTCCCCATCCACAATCGTATCGTAAAGCCAACCACCAGCTTCTTCGTCTTCCCCCCACCGACAAAATCATGATCCATCGTGCTCCTTAAGTCACACCAACCACCACATCCCTTCCATCATTATCTTCTCCTTTCCTTTTACCTTTCAATATCAAGTGGCATTGCTGTCCAATTCAGTCATGATATTTACTCTAACTCATTTTTCTACATGTTTAACCCATCAAGACCAACACCTCATGTGCTTATAGGCCAAAATCTAAGGTTTAAGGCCAAAATCTAAGGTTTAAGACCCAAGATTTACAGCCCCATATTCACTGGGCCCAATTCAATCAATTCAATCACCCGTACAACACTCATGCAGGTTCATTTCATTGGACCACAGTAACCTATAACAAAAAACAATTACACTCTAAATACCACCCAAAATGTCAAAATCTTGGACAACCCAATACACATTTTTATAAGTTCATTCTAACATTGAAACTAGTACACCAAATTATCATCAAAATTATTGCCAACACTCGTGTCCTTTCACCGATTCATGTTATTATCATCAATTTCACAACATGTATCATCTTTGCACTTGTTGTGGCGTCTCTTGCTTCACCAACTATAATTGATCATGTCATGACTCCCCCACCACAAATTTTCTCACAACGACCCCACAATGACATGAAACCAAGGAAGCTCCACTTAATCACTGATGAACACAATCTACTCCACAAACAATCACTGAGGATTGACCAAATTATCTACACTGTCAAAATTACAAATATCCAAATAAATTTTTTCCACATACAACTTCGGTTTTGACGACTTATGATGACCGGCACCTTCCTTCTTTACGGACTGCCTTGGGGCAAGGCATGTTATGGGAGCATGGGCTCAAACCTCCCCCTCCCTACGAACCATTGTTGGGTCACGAGGAAGGGCCGTATCACGTCAGTTTCACATGCAACAACCATGTTAGAATGCAAGGAGATCAATTTGGGAAGCATGTCATCCTGTTATAAATTAATTAAAATTAGTATTTACTACATATTAGTAATTAATTAACTATATGAACAATATTAGTTAATTAATATTAATTATTTTTTTTATTGTCTTTTATAGCCGACCCCACTATAGTGGGATAAAGGCTTGAGTGTTGTTGTCCTTGTTATTTTCTTATTGTCTTTTATTGTAATTAAGAAAATAATCCCTCTTTAATTAGCATGCTCGTTGAGTCAATGTAAGGGAGGAGTCATGTAAAAATTGGTAATCCTTTTGGAATTAATAGTCTTACTCTTGGAGAGAAGATCTTTTGAGGAACAATCCCTCGAGAGTCTCTTGGATAGAAATTTCTCAGGGAACCTTCTCTCAACAGTTTAGCGGAAGTTTGATTCCCGAATCTAAATTATTTTGGTATATTTTAGATTTTTAGTGCAATCATCTTCTTCAGTATGCACGATTTCCTTCTTCCACCACATCTCAAGTTTCATTTTTGTAATGCAACAACTAGGAGTAAAGGAGATGCTCAGAATTATAACAAGCATACAGTCAAATTTATGAGCCAAAGGATGAAATTATGGTAGAAAGTACTGGAATTTAAATTTCAAAAATATATCGAGATAGGAAAATCGACTAAAAAATTAATTTTGTTCTAAGATGTGAAAGGTGTCACGAGCGGATAAATGGTTTTCATAAGAATGTATTGATGATGATATCATTCTTAGATCACATAACACTTAACATTGATAGAAACTCAATTCCAACATCAGCCACTGGCCCACTACAAAGATGTAGTTATTTTGTGCTTCCAAAAGATTTTCACAATCACAATTTCACATCACATCATTAAAAGAATGAAACCAAAAAAACAAACATGTGGATAAATAAATTATTTGTGGATACAACATAATCAAGTGTTATTTATTTGCATTCGTTTAGGCTCCATTCGTTTAGGCATTTTTTTAGAAAACACAAATGTTATTTGTTTGCATGTTTGAATAGCCTCCATTTGGACCCATCAAACTTCAAAACGCTATTTCATGCATGATTCCAACCGCATGGAGGGAGCTCCGTTTAAGAACACAGTTTTATCTTTAACTGCAACTGCTCCATCTCCATCCACGGCCACCCACCCAAACAAACCCATAGTATGATAACCTACAAAGGTAACCTTAGATGGTTGCTAAACTACATCAAGAAAAAAAAAGAAATCTAACAAAGGTAATATACCCTCATTATCAACAATCATATCAGAGGATAAATGCCTTAGACAAACAAAAACACCAAATCAATCAAACTAGGATAAGACCTAATAAGCATATTCTTTTGACATGCTCACTAGATGACCAAACTTCTAATTATGAGAAAGGGCGGGAAGAAACGTCTAATCCTAAGAATCCTCCATAAATGACCAATCTTTCCTCACTCTTTAAATCATGATCTTCTTTTCAGTGCTCCTTTTTACAAAAAAACAAAATCAAATAGAAATTTTTTAACAAAATAAAAGTAAATCATTCACAGATTCATCGTCTTACGGTAGCAATAAACAAAAAAAAGTTTTGCTTACCCTTGGTAGAAGGCTTCGCCGGAGGATCCGGCAGATCATCAACGGGCTGGATGAGAACACCGCCGTTCATAGCCTTATTACTGGCGCCGGCAGTTTTTGCCTTCCCGGCAGCCCACCCATCCGGCTTCCCTTCACCGGCTCCCTTTCCCTCTCCGGCGCTTCCGGAGGCGGCGGCGGCGCCGTCGCAAGAAAAGCAAGACGTCGTCTTTTCCTCAGCTGCGGCCATTGCAGGGGGTTTGCAAGCTCACCGAATCCGCCGTAATATCCTCCGTCACTGCGATATGACATACAGCAGACCTCGGTCGCCTTCTGTCCCTCTTCCCCCCTTGCGCCCCTCCTCCGATCTCCTCTTTCCCTCTGTTTAATACCACAACCGCCGCCACAAAAGGAAAGCTCTCGCCGCGCCGCCGTGGCCGGGGGGCCTCTATGTGAATTTATAATAGCGCGGCTTTTCCAAATCGGACGGACCCTCAATCTCTCTCGCTCGCTCTCTCAAGTTGGAAAGGTTGGCCTTGGCCAGCCGCAAGATGGCTTCCAGATATTTCCGCTATCCCCCCGCTGTCTGTTGGATTTTCTAAATGGCTCTTCACTGATATATTGTGGTTTTTGTAACATATAAATAGTCACATCTCGCCGCAGTCTGCTTATCACTGATGAGTTCCGACCACCGGAAACCGCCGGTGACCTCACCGCAGACCGCATTCAAGATTTGGGAGATGACGGTGATTTGGGCTGGATTGCTTATTTTATTTTATTTTTCTACTCGTGTGTCTTTAATTGATATAACTTTACTAAAAAATATATTGATGCAGAGATTTCTTATTTTCTTTTTTGATTAAGACTTGAATATCAAAGAACGGTTGAATATGTTTGTTGGAGTCAACTCAATTTTTTTTGATAGATCAGACTAAGTTAGGTTGTCGTATTTTATGGAGCGGTCGAGCGCGCACACAGTTACTGAATAAGCAGAAGGACATAAGACAATTTTAACGTGGAAAAATCTCTTAAATTGGTAAAAAAACACGTGACCGGTACAGTGCCGGTCAAATTTCATTATTGGCGGTTGTTTGCAGATCGTGTGAAGACCTGAGGGTGATAGGCCGCTCATCGTTACAACAATAGGATGAGAGATTGAGAGTGTTCGGTGGGCGACATGCCACCTAACACGAAGCTGGTACTTCTTTATACTCTGATGGGGCGTTTCTGGATGTTGCTCGACGAACTTCGCGGCGGAGCACACAGAGATGCGGTGGCGACGACTTTAGTAGCGATGCGCACGTCGGAGGCTTTGCGGAATGTCGCGTCGAACGTCTTCTTCTTAGGAACGTCGTGGACTTGGGCGGATTTTCGGGCGGCCCGACTAGTGGAGGAGGCTCGTAGGAGGATTTCGACAGAGCTTTGACCTGAGGAAGAAGAAGACTGAGAGAAGAAAAGTTAGAAATTATGGGAGTCCTGATTCCTTTTTATAGGCTCCAGGAGGTGGTTATGCAGTTTATCTGCATTCCATAACCACTCACAATTACTACTTATAGACCGCATTTAATACAGTTCCAGGCGTATATGACATGCATAATATTTCCTAAATATAGGTCATTTTTAATTAATTATAACTCTTCCCTAGTCATGACGGTTAGCAGGTGGTTATCTATGAAATGGACGGCGGTGATCGCGACGGAATGATCAGACAGCGGGGAAGGTCTGCTACGATAGAGCGGCCACCTCACCAGCAGACAGTCACTGGAGATGGGAGAGGAGGAGTCGTGGCCGACGAGATAGCCGACCGCGGCGGGAGAACCCGCGGGAAGGGGCGGCCGGGCGCAACCGCTCCTTGCAGGCAGCGCCCGGTGGTCGTGGGGTGGGGTGGCCAGACTCGATCGCCCCTTGCGGGCGGCGTTCCGCGGTCGCGGGGAGGGGCGGTCGGGCACGGCCGTCCCTTGCGGGCGGCGTCCCGCGGCCAGGGGAGGCGACAGTGGGGAGGGGCGGGCGGGCACGACCGCCCCTTATAGGTGGCTTTCCGCAGCCGCGGGGAGAGGTGGTCGGGTCATGGTCGCCCCTTGCGATCGGAACCCCGCGGTCGAGAGAGACGATCGTGGGGAGGGGTGTTTGCGGTGTGGCCCGGTGTGGTCAGCCAGTCACGGGCCGCACAGCGCTAGTGGCGGCGGTACGGGCAGCCGATTATGGTGGTAGATCAGACGGTGCACGCAGATCGCGTGTGGCGATCGCGTGTGTGTCGGTAAAACCCATGATCACACCAAGTTATTGGGGGATCATGGGGAAGAGGCTATACACACCCGAAATTCTCTATAAATTTAGTAATTGCCTCATCATATGCCCCCCAAATTCTCGGTGATTGGAACCGAAGCGCGAGAAGAATGAGGATTTTATCCGTGTCTTCTTCCCTAGAGACCATGGTGGCAAGTGTAACATCTCGATTTGTATTGAGTCATTAAAACACTAGTGGACCCAATAAAAGTGACTCAAACCTCTGCCCAAGTCCCAAAAGAGCTAGGAGGTGACCCTATTTAGGGACGTTGAGCTAATGAACTCTGATCTGAGTTATGACAGTTCTTATGACTTCGTGAAAGTGGAAAGTTGTCAACCTAAATAACCTAAAGGGGAGTGAATAGGTGAATCGTGCGTCTATTTGCGGAATAAAAATATTAGTGATCTTGCACAAGCAATCAAGCAATCACAGAAAGACAAGAAGATTTATAGTGGTTCCCCAAATTTGGGTACGTCCACTTTACCTCACCGATCTAGCAAATCACTAGACTCGACTACTCCACTATCTCGGATTGAAAACAATCCTACGCCTCGGAACCAAGTTCCTACAAACTCGATCCAAATGGATCTACACTCGGAAGATGAAAACTTCCTATCACTCGGAGAACAACGCTCCTACACTCGGAGAATAATCTCCTACAAGATTTACAAATAGAGTTTGAAAATACAAACAGAAATATTCTCAGATCTGAAAGAATTTGTCTCTAGGTCTTCTTCTTGAACGTTGCGGCTCTTTCAGAATTTGTAGAAGAAGATCCTTTGAAAATTTGACCTGAGAAAGCTTGAATCTACTCGATCAAGGAGAGGAAGACGATTCCTTAATCAGCAGATCTTCTAGATCGAATGCAGAGAGAACGATCTTGATGAGAGTGACGGCTTCAGAATGTTGTGCTTGAGAATTGTCGGCCGAACCAGTAACTTTGGAAAGTACGGAATCCGCTCTTAAAAGATTTTTCTTTTTCTTTTTTGCTTAGGGTTATGTCTTAGTGAAAATACTTTATATATGATTACCCTTAACGACTAGAAAAGATATTAATGACGACACGTGAACCAATCACGTCGAGTTTTTTGAAATTTCGATCGTTCTGGACTTAGGAAAAAATTTCCTGGAAAGTCGACTTAGTTCTCGAGGAGTGGCTATAGTTCTCGAGAACTAGGAACTGAGTTCTCGAGAACTGTCATGACTTCTCGAGAACTAAATTCTTTAGAAGAGGTTTGGACTTCTCGAGAACACAAAGTTTAGTTCTCGAGAACTAATTGACTTCTCAAGAATAAACACTTAGAAACTTTTCTGAACTTCTCGAGAACAAGCACTTAGAAACATTTCTGAACTTCTCGAGATCATAAGGAAGACTTCTCGAGAATTGAGGGAGGACTTCTCGAGAACTGAAGGAAGACTTCTCGAGAACTTAACTTAAAAAAATTTCTAAGGCAAATCCTGACTATTCAAGAAATTGAGCTGGCAGTTCTCGAGAACTAAAGTCAAGCTTCTCGAGAACAAGTAAGACTTCTCGAGAACTATACCTTAGGCTTCTCGAGAACTGACCAAGACTTCTCGAGAATAAAGAGGACTTCTCGAGAACTATAACTTAGAAATTTTTTTTTGAATCTGTCCAGACTTCTCGAGACCTCGAACCTGGGCTTCTCGTGAACTTTGTAGTTAAGCTTCTCGAGAACTATGAGAGCTTCTCGAGAACTAAACTACACTTCTCAAGAACTCTGAAGTTACTTCTCGAGAACTGGACTTAGATAATTTTTCAAGAATTTTAGAGAATGTTTTCTTCTGGTCCTGTCTCCATCCCATGCTCCCAATGTTTGAACATGAAGTGTATCCCAATTGAGAGGTTACACATGAGTCAACACTTTGGATCACACAGTGAGGGATTACACTGTATGGTCCTGTGTTCCTGACCCACTGTAGACTGACATTGGTCTACACTTAGCACTGAGAATCTGTAAACATTCAACTAGAACAGGATATCAAATACAACTTAATTCATTTTAGTTCAAGGGTGACTTCATGCAAATCTGGGTTATTGTGGATGCAATACCCAACATTCTCTCCCTATTTGTAGAAGTCAGAACCCTCTACACTAAGGTGAATTATCATAATAAAGAAAGAACTAGAAGAAAGAAAATTGAATATAAATGCAAAGACAGATTAATTAAAGGCACAATTATGCAAAACTAGGAATTATATATATAAGTAATGTTTTAGAATCAATCAACATCCATTTCTTCAAGAATTCTCAAAAACAAAACATCATGAATCATTCTTTGCTTTGTTGTTGTCTGTCTTGCTTTTCCTGCTTCCTCCTCTGATAACTGAAAGACTTAGGATAGTACCTTGGGGGCTTTGGAGGAGCTTTAGGATTATTCTTTCCATATTCTCTATCATATATCCTCCTTTTGGTAATGGACTTTTCATATAATTCCCACTCAACTGAGTTGTAGTGAAGATTTCTATTCTCATTAAAGTCCATGACTAGTTTAAGAGTTTCAAGAATTAGAGCTTTGGAAGTAGGGCTCCAAACTTCAGCAAATTCCTTTGCTTTTCTTCTTTCTGCCTCTGGCTGGGGAACAGGTCTGCTAGCAGAAGGACCTTCCTCATACTTCCTTTTCTTGGGGATGTGAACCTCTGGTAGATCTTGAGGAATAATGTCATCCTAAACTTGGGAATAGGAAGCTGGAGGAGGTTCCTGATCTTTTGGTCTAGGAGAGAATGTAGGCATTTGAGGTTGAGGCACTTGGCTGGACTCACCTTGAGAAAGAGGATTTAAGTGATGAGGAATAATGTTGGGGTCAGCCTGAAAATATGGAAAGATCTGGTTGTGCATCCAGACAGCTGTATCATATGTATGAAATTTTACTGATTGAATCTGTTCTAAAACATCCTTACTGATTTCAGTTAATTTCTCATTCCAGATAGTTTTGGCATCTGTAGTAAGCTTTTCTACCTGTTCTTTCACTATGGTCTCCCCCTTTCTGATTTCTACAGATAGTTGGTCTATGGTGTCTTCTTTGAAAGCACCAACTTCATTGCATACTTTCATGACTTTCTCTTCAGCTCTCTTGTCCAACTGAATTTGATTGTTTGCCAGGGTGACAGATTGTTCCATGACTTGACCAATGCCGGTGATGGTGTCATCTATGGCTTTGCCTCCAATTCTAAACAATTCTTTGAGAGAATCTGTGTTGGCTTGAATCTCTGCAAAGCCTCTGCTCATTTCTTTCTCAAGGGCAGTTACCTGATCTTTGACAGTCTGAAGAGATTCATCAAAATATTTCATCTGGTTAGCTAACATTTCTTCAATCTTTGACAGAATATCTGAATTTGCAATTACAGCAGCAGCAGCAGGAGTAGGGGTGGTAGAATCAATCTAAGGTGGAGGAGGAGCTTTCCATGGGGGGATTTCTTCTAGTATTACAGAGCTCTGGGCTCTTACAGTATGAGATACTATATCTCCCTCCTCATCAACAAATCTGGGAAGGGAGAAATCAAGATTCCTGAGAGGGGCTTCCACCTCTTCAGGGGCTTGCACATCCTCTTCAGATAGAAGGATGGTCTCTAGTGGAGTTGATGCTTTTCTTAGAGAGGGAGAAGGAGTAGCTTGGGGTGAGGGTAGGGGAGATGGTTCTCTGGATGGTTCTTCAGGGAGATCTTTGGAAAGGGGAGGAAGAGGTTCTTCTGAGGTGAGCTCTTCTATCATCTTGTCTATAGCTTCACTTGTGTCTTTGAGAATATCTTGGGCTGGAACATCTGATAGGTTTGACACTAGAGAGACTGCCACAGGGCTCCTGACTGGAGATCTCACTGGGATTCTTAGAGGAGATCTGGCAGGAGGAGGAGGAATTCTGATAACTGAGGCAGAGTGTGCAGGCTCCCCCTCAGTTGCTGCACCAGATGGTTCAGCAACATGATGTAGAGGAGGAGATGGGGTCCTGACCTCTGAGAAAGAAGCTCCAACTTCTTTAGCTATCTGTCTTGGGGTTTTTTAGCTTTAATTCCCATCTCTAGATGGAAGCTAAGGAAATTTTCTTAAGGTGGTGAATCGGTATACCTTTGGAGGTTTTGAAGGTAACAGGATCAATCTCTCGCAGAATTAATGAGATTATCCTTGTAAATTTGGGAGCTTGAATGATGTCCCTGATCAATTCAAATACCATCATGCCAAACTGAAATTTCTTCCTACAAATTACAGTTGTCATTACTCCAAATAGATCATTAGTAATGAAACTAATCGATCCTGTTTTGCACCACAAGATTTTTCTAATAATGTCTGCTAGAAGTTTCCCTACATCAATGAAAAGGTTTCTCCTTAAGGAGTTGAATTCCTCAGAAACTCCACAGAAGGAGTAGGTCCTGTCATAATCTTCCAGAGTTAGGTCATCTTCTTCATCTACAATGGGCATCTTCAGAAGCTTTGAAACTTTGGTTTTGTCCAACTTTATTTTGATCCCTCTAACTGTAGTTTTCAAAATCTTACCATTCCTCCTTACCTTTGCATTTCTGAAGAACTCCTCGACATCAGGAAATAGAATTTTGCAGGGTTCTATCAAAACGAACATTAGGCCGGCGGTATCGAGAAGAAGGAGGAGGTTCTTGAAATCATCTGAAATGTCTGCAATGCCTGCGACTACCAGTTCGCTGCCGACTCCAATCTTGGAAACCTGCGCCATGGAAGCTGACGGTGGCGACGGACTGAGCGCGAGACAGCAGCGGAGACGGAGGTTTCTTACGGCGGAAGACGAAGAGTTTTGAGAGAAATGATTTTGAAATGGCGGTTTGTACAACCCCGTATCCAGCGAGTGAGCTAACATGAGCCGATCCGGCCGGCCCAGACCACCCCCGAGCCCCAGGAGAGTTCAGCAGGGTATGCCGAGCCTGTCATGCCGAGTGCGGGCTCGGCAATCGTCGGGTCGAGCTCGAAGATCGTGGAGCTGAGCCCGATGAGAGGAAGCCATTCATCGTGGGGCCGGCCGAGTACGTGCTCGTCTAGAGCCAAGGGGTTGGCGAGTGCCAACGCGACCGTCATCTGCGAGCAGGGGCTTCGGGCCCAACTTTCCCAGGCCTGAGGCGAGGCGAGCCGGACCGCGGCGCTGAGAGAGGCGAAGCTCACTCGCGCTTTTCACCTCGGCGCAGGGGGAGCCTTCTCGCGCCCGTACTCGCCGCCCCCGCTCAATGGGCTCTTCTCAGGGCCGGCTCGCCCTTCAGTTGTGGGGTGTTTTTACCATGTTACCCCCTTTGGATTGCTTATAGCCCTCGAAAACAGTGACGGCTGGATATTTGCAGACCATCTTTTCCTATAAATAGGACCCAAGGGATACCTCAGGGGGGACGCTTTCTTGTGCCCGGTCTTCTAGCGCTTTCTGAGGTACCTTAGCTTCAGCACTTGGCTAAGGAGGGGAAGCGCTCTAAGATCTTCCGGGTGTGTGGTGGGACCTCCGTGCTGAAGCCTTCGGTCTGTTCCCGGTCCTTCTCCCTTGTCACTTGGGCTTGTGAGTAGAGAAGTAAGTGTGTGATCACCCCTTTCGCAAGGGTCGGACTCCACAGGGACCAATTTTTCGGTTTCAACACTTTGGTGCGGTGAGCGTGGAGCGTGGTCAGTACAGAAAATCTTCCGTAGGACCGATGGCAAGAGACGAGGGGCAAGGTTCAGGCAGGGCAAGCTCGCCACCCCCTCCCCCTCCCGCGATGGCGGGGATGTCTGCGGAGCTCAGGGAGGAAGTGCTCGGACTCGTCAGGGTCGCACTCGGCATGCGAGCCGAGAGCAGGACGCCAGCGGTTCCCGTTGTCGCCGATCCAGCGCTAGGCAACGATGCGCCCCTTAGACGCGCGGGGAAGGAGGTCGCGAGCGAGGGGGAGCGCGAGCTGAGGGGGCGAGTCCTCTTCCCAGGCTCGACAGGCGAGTACCTGTTCGGCGAGACGGTGGGGAGGGAGTTCCCAACTCGCCCAGCCGAAGGAGGAAGTCCCTTCAGCGAGTTCGTTTCGTCAGCCCCAGTTCCAGAAGGGTTCCGAGAGCCGGAGAAGTCCTACTACTCAGGGAAGGGAGATCCAATCCAGCACGTCCAGTGGTTCGAAGATGTGGTGTCAATCTGACAGATGTCGGATGGCTTCAAGTGTAGGCTCTTCGCCATCACCCTCAGGGAGAAAGCGAGAGAGTGGTTTCATCAGCTCCCGGCCGGTTCCATCTACAGCTTCGAGGATTTGCGCAGGGGATTCATGTTGAGATTCACCACCTCAAAGAAGAGGAAGAGGGAGGTCGAGTTCTTGTTCCGTGTCAGGCAGAAAGTAGGGGAGACCCTGGGAAGTTACCTGGACTCAGGAAGAACTGTCTCAGGTACAAGAGATGTTAGGGCACACCATGATGGTGGCCTTCACCCTGGGTCTCCAACCCGGGTTCTTTGCCATGGAGTTGAAGAGGACGCCTGCAGTGTCTTTCGAAGCGCTCCTGGAAAGGGCGGCAAGGGAGGCCGACATGGAGGCAGCGCATCCAGAGTTCGCTCGGAGGTTGGCCAGGTGGGCCGTGGAGGAGGAGAAGCCAAGGGGAGGTCGGGCCCAGGAGGAGAGAAGGGTCGAGCCCCGGCAGAGAGAACAGCAGCCGCAGCAGCACAGGTGGGGGAGTCAGGACCCAAACAACCGATTGGGTTGGAGGCCGGAGTGGCAGGATCAAGGACCACGGAGGGGTTATCAGGGGGAGACAACCGCCAAGGTGGGTGTGGCCAGTTTTACCCCCAGGGAGGGAGGCAGGGCCAGAGACCGCCTCTTCCCGACCAAGAGGAGTCCATGGCTATCGCCCTGGGGGGCGAAGGAGAGGGCAACTAAGGAGGAGGAGGGAGGTCAGGGTAGACCTGCCCTATTGCGACTACCATCAAGAGGAGGGGCACACGACGGTCACGTGTCCGGAGTTCCTCGAGATGCGGGAGAACAGGAAACAGCAGCGGCAGTAGCGGAATCATCAGGAGGTGCAGATTGAGGAAGTCCGGCCTCAGGCGGAGGGGGATCGTTGCGAAGACCGGGCCGATGTGGGGACCCGAGGAGGGATCGGAGTGATCCATGGGGGGTGGGAGTCGAGGCTTCCCGGAAGGCAAGCCTCCACACCATATACCGAAGGAGCATCGACTCCACATCTCAGACTCCACCCCCAGAGGAGAGGATCACCTTCTCAAGGGAGGATATGCCGGGTCATGATGACCCCTTCTGCGATGCGCTGGTCATCCAGACGGCCATCGAGAATTTCACAGTCTCCCGGATCCTCATTGACAATGGGAGCTCCGTCAACATCATCTTCAAGAAGCCTTTTGATGCCATGCAAGTAGAAGCCAAGAGGGTGCTGGCCTCTGATGGGCCTCTCTTCGGTTTTTCGGGAGAGAGGAAAGAAGTAGAGGGGGGAGTGGGACTCCATGTCAGCTTGGGGGGATAGTCTAGAAACTGTCGGTTCGTCATAGTGGAGGCCCCCAACAGCTACAATGCCATTTTTGTGAGGCCCCTCATCAGCGCCTTCCGATGCGTCCCCTCCTCCTTCCATCAATGTCTTAAGTTCAACGTGGACGGGATCCAGGTCCGGGTTCGCGGCGACCCCAAGGCAGCTCGGGAATGCTATGTGACGGCGGTGAATTCCATTTCTTGGCAGGAGGAGGCCGAGGAGATGGGGAGAAGGATGGAGGAGGTGGAAGGGCAGGAGGCCGGAGAAGAAGGCGGGGAGGAAGGAAGGATGGAAGGGGAAGCACGCGAGGAGGTACTCCTAGAGGAGTCAGTTGAGGCGATGATCGTAGAAGGAGGGGAGGTCCTTACTCCAATAGGGGAGGACATCGCAGAGTGGGAGGAGCAGTCCCGGTTGGAGGCCGCCGAGGAGATAGTGGAGATGGAAGTCCTCACCCAGGATGGCAGGGTGGAGAAGGTCCGCATCAGCGGGGGGCTGACCCCGGAAGATCAAGGCAGGATGCTGGAGTGCATCCAAAAGAATGTGGATGTCTTCGCCTGGAGCGCAGCGGAGATGTCTGGGATCGATGCTGACGTCGTCTGCCACCGCCTCAATCTACACCCGGAGGCTCGCCCCATCCAGCAGAAGAGGAGGTCCGTCACGGACAAACTGGCCGAACCCATCAGGGAGGAAGTCGCCAAGCTCCTCAAGGCCGGCTTCGTTTCCGAAATTCAATACCCCGGCTGGGTCTCGAATGTTGTAATGGTGAAAAAAGGGGACGGCCGATGGAGGATGGGTGTAGATTTTTCACTACTTAATAAATCATGTCCGAAGGATTGTTACCCCTTGCCTAGAATCGACGCGCTGGTAGATTCAGCTGTTGGTTTCTCTGTGATGAGTTTTTTAGATGCTTTTTCAGGTTATCATCAAATCAGGATGCACCCTCCTGACATAAAGAATGTCTCGTTCATCACGGGAGATGGATGCTACTGCTACAAGATGATGCCTTTTGGGTTAAAGAACGCAGGGGCAACATACCAGAAGATGATGGACCGTGTATTCCAGGGGCAGAAGGGAAGGAACTTGGAAGTGTACGTGGATGACCTGATGGTAAACAGCCGGGAGGTCGATTCTCACCTCCAGGATCTGGAGGAGACCTTCGACACCTTGCATAAATACAAGATGAGGTTGAATCCTCTGAAGTGCATCTTCGGGGCGAGCAAAGACAAATTTCCGGGTCATCTCCTCACCCCCGCCGGAGTCGAACCCAACCCTGACAAAGTCCGAGCGATTATGGAGTTGGGGCCACCTCGGGATGCGAAGGAAGTACAGCGGCTGACAGGGAAGCTGGCAGGACTGATCAGGTTCCTCTCCCGGGCCGGGGAGAGGTGTTCTCCCTTCTTCAAGACTCTGAGGGGAGGTCGGAAATTCGAATGGACCCCGGAGTGCGAGGAAGCATTCCAAGCCTTGAAGAGGCAGTTGACTCAGGCCCCCTTGCTCCAAGGGCCAAAGGAGGGGGAGGATTTGTTTTTATATTTAGGGGTCGGGGCGGAGGCCGTAAGTTCTGTCTTAGTTCGGGAAGAGGGGAGAAAGCAGCTGCACATCTATTATGTGAGTAGGGTTCTAAGGAAGGCGGAACTCCGCTACCCCATCCTGGAGAAGTTGGCCTTCGCTCTAATCATCTCGGCCCGGAGGCTCAGGCCCTACTTCCAGGCACACTCCATCCAGGTGGTAACCGACCACCCCCTCCGCAACATCTTCGAGGGAGTGGAGCACTCAGGAAGACTCGCCAAGTGGTCGGTAGAGTTGAGCGAGTTTGACATCTCCTTTGTCCCTCGACTCGCGATTAAGGCGCAAGCAATGACTGACTTCCTGGCTGACTATGTGGTCGAGGTAGCAGAAGACAAACTTACTTGCCCCATCCCTTGGAAGGTGATGGTGGATGGGGCTTCAGGGAAACACTCCTTGAGGGTTGGGGTCGTCCTGGAGAGTCCCCAAGGGACCCGGATTGAGCAAACAGTGGTGATACATTTCTCCATAACCAACAACCAGGCCGAGTACGAGGCGGTAATCGCAGGACTGCGCCTGGCCAAGGAATTGAGAGTGCATGATGTGAAGGTCCTCACTGACTCTTTGGTAGTAGCCTCCCAGATCAACGGGGAGTTCGAGGCGAGGGAACCCACCCTACAACGATATCTGGCCAAGGTTAAGGGAATTATTGGGGGGTTCCAAACCTTCTCCATTCAGCATGTGCCGCGGGAGGAAAATGAGCAAGTCGACCACCTCGCCAAGCGCGACCCTCGGGTGGGGGGCACTATCACGGACCTTTTCCACCCATCCCTGGAGGAAGGAGAGTTGATGGAGATAGATCGGCGGTCCACATGGATGGACCCATTCACTACCTATCTGTCCACGGGAGAGTACCCAGAAGGGATGGATAGAAAGAAGCTCAAGTACAAGTCAGCATATTACCTCTTGCGCGACGGGCAACTTTACCGCAAGACCCTTTCGGGATTACTGGCTCGTTGCGTGGCGGAGGAGGAGGTGTCGAGGATTTTGGAAGAAGTCCACTCCGGGGAATGTGGGAGTCATTCGGGAGGTCGGACCCTGGAGGGAAGGATCATCAGGCAGGGCTACTTCTGGCCTACCCTGGGGCACGATGCCTTAGAATTTGTCAAAAAATGCCATAAGTTCCAACTGTTTGCCCCCCTCCAACTGCAACCGGCTCAGCGACTCAGGAGTATCACGGCCCCTTGGACTTTCGCAGTTTGGGGAATGGACTTGGTAGGTCCCTTCCCCCAGGCAAGCAGGCAGAGGAGATTCTTGCTGGTAATGATCGATTATTTCTCCAAGTGGATGGAGGTGAAGGCTTTGGCCAAGGTGACCTCGCAGATCATTCGAAATTTCGTATGGGGGAGATCATCTGCAGGCATGGGATGCCCCAAGTCATCGTCACCGACAATGGACCACAATTCGCCAGCAATGAGTTCATCAAGTTTTGTGGAGAGCTCGGGATCGACCTCAGGTTTGCCTCTGTCCACCACCCAAGGAGCAACGGGCAGGTAGAGGCGGCCAACAAGATTATCGTGAACCTCCTGAAAAAGAAGGTGGAAAATTTGAAGGGGAATTGGGTAGAGCAACTCCCCTCGGTCCTCTGGGCCCTGAGGACTACTCCCAACACCGCCACGGGGGAGACGCCTTTTAAACTATCTCACGGAAGCGAGGCGGTGCTCCCCATTGAACTTGAGGTCCGTACTCCTAGGGACACTGAGGCAGAAGCTGGAAGGGAGGAGTGGAGAGTTGAGAATGAGGGAGAACAACGGCTCTCCTTGGACTTGATAGAGGAAATGCACGACCTCTCCGCAGTTCGGCAGAAGGAATTCAAGCGGAGAATGGCTAAGTATTTTGATAAGCATGTCCGGGTCAAGCAGTTCGTGGAAGGCGACCTGGTTCTAAAGAAGGTAGATGCGGCGGGTAGATCGGCGGCCGTAGGCAAGCTCCATCCAAACTGGGAGGGGCCCTACATTGTAAGGGAGACATTAAAATCGGGAGGGTACCGCCTCCAAAATGTGTAAGGCGAGACTTTGAGCCACACTTGGAGCGGCGACGACCTGAAACGCTTCTATCCCTGAAAGTTTGTACGTGCCTCAGTTCTTTTTCAATACAATGTGTTTCACTCCTTTGAGCCTCCCTTTTTCACAATAATCATAACAATAACATGTGATGTGGCGGAACTTCCGTGAAAGAGCATCAAAAACACTCAGAAAATACTCTAAGTATTCTCGCTCTGGGGTTAGTTCTCGATTCTCCCGCTGCCAGGCTCCCTCCAAGCTGGCAGGGCCGGGGTCTCGATGGACGTCGTTATGACCCTAGAGCTGAACCCGGAGGATGTTCAACACCCGCCCTCAGGCTCCCATCTAGCTGACAGGCCTGGTGGTAGCACCCGGGAGAGGCAAATATTCTAAGTGTTCTCGCTCTAGGGTTAGGTCTCAATTCTCCCGCTGCCAGGCTCCCTCCAAGCTGGCAGGGCCGGGGTCTCGATGGACGTCATTATAACCCTGGAGCTAAGCCCGGAGGATGTTCAACACCCGCCCTCAGGCTCCCATCTAGCTGACAGGCCTGGTGGTAGCACCCGGGAGAGGCAAATATTCTAAGTGTTCTCGCTCTGGGGTTAGGTCTCGATTCTCCCGCTGCCAGGCTCCCTCCAAGCTAGCAAGGCCGGGGTCTCGATGGACGTCGTTATGACCCTGGAGCTGAGCCCGGAGGATGTTCAACACCCGCCCTCAGGCTCCCATCTAGCTGACAGGCCTGGTGGTAGCACCCGGGAGAGGCAAATATTCTAAGTGTTCTCGCTCTGGGGTTAGGTCTCGATTCTCCCGCTGCCAAGCTCCCTCCAAGCTGGCAGGGCTAGGGTCTTGATGGACGTCGTTATGACTCTAGAGCTGAGCCCGAAGGATGTTCAACACCCTCACTCATCCTCCCATCTAGCTGACAGGCCTGGTGGTAGCACCCGGGAGAGGAAAATATTCTAAGTGTTCTCGCTCTGGGGTTAGGTCTCGATTCTCCCGCTGCCAGGCTCCCTCCAAGCTGGCAGGGCCGGGGTCTCGATGGACGTCGTTATGACCCTGGATCTGAGCCCGGAGGATGTTCAACACCCGCCCTCAGGCTCCCATCTAGCTGACAGGCCTGGTGGTAGCACCCGGGAGAGACAAATATTCTAAGTGTTCTCGCTCTGGGGTTAGGTCTCGATTCTCCCGCTGCCAGGCTCCCTCCAAGCTGGTAGGGCTGGGGTCTCGATGAACTTCGTTATGACCCTAGAGCTGAGCCCGGAGGATGTTCAACACCCGCCCTCAGGCTCCCATCTAGCTGACAGGCCTGGTGGTAGCACCCGGGAGAGGAAAATATTCTAAGTGTTCTCGCTCTGGGGTTAGGTCTCGATTCTCCCGCTGCCAGGCTCCCTCCAAGCTGGCAGGGTCGGGGTCTCGATGGACGTCGTTATGACCCTGTAGCTGAGCCCGGAGGATGTTCAACACCCGCCCTCAGGCTCCCATCTAGCTGACAGGCCTGGTGGTAGCACCCGGGAGAGGAAAATATTCTAAGTGTTCTCGCTCTGGGGATAGGTCTCGATTCTCCCGCTGCCAGGCTCCCTCCAAGCTGGCAGGGCCAGGGTCTCGATGGACGTCGTTATGACCCTGGAGCTGAGCCCGGAGGATGTTCAACACCCTCCCTCAGGCTCCCATCTAGCTGACAGGCCTGGTGGTAGCATCCAGGAGAGGAAAATATTCTAAGTGTTCTCGCTCTGGGGTTAGGTCTCGATTCTCCCGCTGCCAGGCTCCCTCCAAGCTGGCAGGGCCGGGGTCTCGATGGACGTCGTTATGACCCTGGAGCTGAGCCCGGAGGATGTTCAACACCCGCCCTCAGGCTCCCATCTAGCTGACAGGCCTGGTGGTAGCACCCGGGAGAGGAAAATATTCTAAGTGTTCTCGCTCTGGGGTTAGGTCTCGATTCTCCCGCTGCCAGACTCCTTCCAAGCTAGCAGGGCCGGGGCCTCGATGGACGTCGCTATGACCCTGGGGGTGAGCTCTGAGGATGTTCAACAATCATGGAGCCCAAGAGTTCCTGTCTCCCTTGGTTGTCTGACTAGAAAAGATTTTTTGCCCCACCTAGTCGAAGGAAAAATGTGCCTCCCACGCGAGCCTGGACTCACAGGGGTCTGCTCGGCGGAAGATCTTTTCCCGGAATGATAGGAGGACACCTGCGGCGGCCGCTCTCATAAAGGTCACGCAGCGAGTAGGCCGAGAAATCGCGAGTCTGGTCGCTGTCAATGCTCAAGGCTTCTCGCCGAGCGCGAATCCTAACTCACGTGCATTCTAGCGCTGAAGGCAAAAAAGAGATAGAAAATCCTTTCATTATATAAAAGAGACAGAAAATCTTTTCATTATATTTGCAAAAGGGGGAAACGCTCGCCCCGACGAGATTATAAAAGGGGGGGGGGGAGTTCGGTCAGCTCTTGCCCTCCTCTCCCGAATGGCGATCCTCCTCGCCTCCAAGCGACTTTTCCTTGCCCTTCGCCCCATCGAAGAGGGAGCCGAAGCTCTCCTCATTCTCGCTGGGCGGGGACGGCGGGAACAGGCTCGGCAGAAGATCCCGGACTGCTACCTCCTCGCAACCCTCGGCCAGAATCCCTGATCCTTTCATGGCGTCCAGGAGGCATTCAGCAGACTCGATCGAGTTGACTCGCAGCCGCTCCATGACCTCCCCCTTGCCGAAAACCCGGGGCCGCTTGTAGGGGAAAGGGGGCTCGGCACTGTCTGGGGGGAAGAGGGCTTCCGCCAGCCGACGGACCTCGCCTTAGAGACAGCGGTTCTGCTTCTTTAGCGCCTCCACCTCGGTCGTCGACCGAGCAGCAAGGGCCTCCTGCTCGCGCGAGCTGGCCTCCTGATCCTCGAGGCAGAGCCGCAGCAGGGCAGTCTCGCCCTCCAACTCGCTGGCATGAGCTTGCAATACCTTGGCGGACTCGGTATCCTGAAAAGCAAAAAGGTTAGATTCTCGGTAAAATATTTTCCAAGTTAAAAGGAGAGTTGGTCGGCTCTTACCAGCCCGCCCGAGGCCTCGTCGAGTAAGCGCTTGGCAATGCCGAACCGCCGCTCCGCATCAGTAGCTTTCTCCGCCGCCAGGTCGCGCTCCTGCTCGGCTTTTACCAGGAGTTGGCTGAGCTGGAAGCCGCGGCGGACCATCATATGGTGAAGTTCGAAGGCCCTCAGATGAGCCTGCAGACCCTCGTGGCCTATCTGCCTAGGAGTCAAGTTCTTGTAGGCATCGGCGCCCTCCCGGCCATAGAGGCCGAAGCCAAGGGCAAACGCGTGGCCCGTGGGAGGCCGGCGAGCTCCCCAGGAGGGAGCGCGAGTGGAGACGGAGACGCGGTGGGCCCCCTCATCCCAGAGCAGCATCGGCTCGCCAGCCACATCCTTGCTCCTTCCCCCCTTCCCGAAGTGGGGGTGGTCCTTTGGAGCTCTCGAGCCACTAGGGGCAACCTCCTCGACGGAAGGAGGAGAGGAGGACCCGCGCTTCTTCCCGCGGGGGGATGATGTCTCCTTCAGCGGGCTCGCCGGGGATTCATCGGAGAAAACCTCCGGCGAGCTCATGAACCTGACGGGCGACACGGGCTGCTGTGGCAGGCCTCGCGAGACCACCCTCGCCTTTTTAGGGGCCGGGGGGCGGTGAACCGAGCTCGGCCCCCCAAGCTCCAGCCGCCTCTTACTGGAGGGCTTGCCTTTGACCTTCTCTTCCCGGCACGCCTCAGCCGCGGCCCGGGCCCGCTCAAGCGGGTCCGAAAACACTCCCGGGTCGGCGAAGGGAGGGTTCACCGGGATCAGTCGCTCCCCTGCAAAAAAGACTTAGCCGAAAAATGAGGTTCTGATCGGTTAGGCCAAGTGGCGAGCTGAAGGTGGGCGAGGCAAACCTTCACCAGGAAGGATAGGCGGCAGGGATTCGAGGCCGCGATGGAGGAAGGCGACTTCAAAGTCCTTGTACAGAAAGAACTTGTGGAGCTCGGCATCATTGCCAGACACAGACGGTGGCCGGTACACCTCCTCGCTCTTCTGCAGGGGCGAGAAGGGAATGTTGCCGAGGTCGCCCCGGATGAAGGCAATCTTCGACATCCAATTGTGATTTTTGTTGGCGACCTCGCAGATCTTTATGGATGTACCGCCGAAGAAGGCGACCTCGTCGGCGTTGGCTTTGTAGGAGAAGAGCTTGCGGAAGACGGTGAGGTTGAACTCGATCCGCTCTCGGCGGAGGTAGCAGGCAAACCCCACTATCATAGCGATGGCGTTGGGGTTAAGCTGTGCGGGCACAGCGCCGTAGTACTTGAGTACCTGGCGGACCTCCGGCCAGAGCGGAAGGCGCAACCCCACCTCAAAGTGCGAGATGGGGAAGGCGAGCTCGTCCTCAAAGAAGGAGTTGATGGCCTCATGCTCCGCCGGGAGGCGGGCCACAAAGATGGCAGGGACATAATCCTCCACAAACTCGGTGAGCTCGCTCGCCGTAGTGTTCCCCTCGAAAAAACAGTGGTCCGCGAAGTTCTGGGCGCACTTGGCGCGGCCCTCGAAGTTGGGGTTTCCTTTACCCATACTCGCTGAGGGAACGAAAGCACGCGAGCAGTAGGTAGGGAGAGCAAGGGAAGGAAAAAATGAGAAGACAATAAAGGCGTAGCCGGGGGTAGGTGGGGATCCCTATTTATAGAAAAAGGGAGGCGAAGCGAAACCGACTGACCAGCCCGGCTCGCATACCCTGTTTCGTGTATCCCGTCTCGTCGCTCTTTACTCGCCGACCTAGGCGAGCCTAGCTGAGGAATTCGAAAAGGCACGCACCGCTCGAAGGAGAAAAGATTCGCTCGCATGATAAAAATTTATACACTTTATTAGCATTAAAAAAGCAAATTGTCCAGAACAAAGAAAAACAAAAAGCACGCGCATAGACCAGGCGACAGTGGGGGCGAGTACCGGTCGGGTCGCAAGGAAGCCGTCCTTAATTACCTCTGTCTCGCCGACCCGATGCCGCCAGCCGCTGCGCGAAGAGTTGCCGAAGCTGCCCCAGATTCCTGTTCGCCGCTCGCAGGTTCTCATCAATCTCATCGAAGAGTATGGAGGAAGACGTCGCCGCATACACCGAGCTGACCCTCGGCTTGCCAGCAAGCCTCGCGTACTCCTCCTGCAGCCTGGAATTGTCTCTCTTCAGCTCCTGGAGCTCGCGCACTAACTTTTTGAGGACCAGTTGGCTCCGCCTCGACCGTTCGGGGCTGTCCACCTCCGAATCCAAGAAGATTTCCAAAGCGCGCGACGATGGAAGGGGCGAGTAGACGGCCTGTTCGGCTGAGTCATCGGCCCCAGACTGGTTAGGGAAGCCTGCGCAGGGAAATCGAGATAGCGAGTGGGAGGAGCGAGCGTCAGTTAGAATCAGACGCAAAATGAGGGGGTCGGGGACATACCTTCAGAATCTCGGGGGGGGGGGGGAAGCAGGAGCGGGTGTGTGCTCGGCATCCACCCCAGTAGCCGCGGGAGCGGAAGAGGGTTGTTGAGGGTGAAGGCGAGCCGGCGATACAAGCCCCCGCGAATCCGGCTCCATGATTTCGGTGACAAGGGGAGAGTCTCGCGGGCGCGGGTCAGAGGATGGCTCAGGCGCCTTGGCAGGTAGATTCTCGACCCTTGGTGTGGAGACCTCGCCACCTTGGTCCTGTTCGGCGGTAAGATCCACAAAGTCTTTGTAATGAGGGGCCAGGGGAGAACCGTTGGAAGAGTCGGAGCCATTGGCCAAAGTGTTCTTTAGGTCAGCAAAGATGTGCTCGACCTCGGGAGGAAAGGACCTCGCCCTCTTGGCCGAGCCAAATTCCCCGCGTGATTTCGCGAGTCGTTCCATGACTTCTTTCGGGAGTGGCATCTCGGCAGATGCACAGGTGAGGAGGCTTTGAGAGATAGCAAATCGACAACAACCTTGCTATAGAGCTGTCGAGGGAATGGAGGTTCAATCCTATTTGGGAGTGATGATGGAGAGCTTCACTGATGAATATACGAGCTAATGAGAAAAGTGATAGTTCGAAAACTTCTAGGAATCAACTTTGACGGTTACCTTTTTCTCTAGGAGGGAGCAAGGGCATGGAAGGGTAGAAGGCGGTGAGTAGATGCAGCCCTAGGGTTGGCGCCGACTGAGGCTGATGACGACGAGACGCTTGCGTCGGGGCTGGAGAGCTGGCGAGATGACGTCGACGGGTGCTGAGCTTGTGTCGACGGGTGCGGGAGGCTAGAGTCGATGAGAGTTGGATGCTGATGACGAGCTGCGGAAGAGGGATAGGGAGTCACCGGGAAGCCGAAGGGTCGGGATATAGCGAGTCTGAAGTCGACGGGAGTCTCTGATACCAATTTGGTCTTCCGCCAATTTATAGCGAGTTTGAAGCCGAAGGGTCGGGATACAGCGGGTCTGAAGTCGACGGGATATAGCGAGTCCGAAGTCCGAAGTCCGAGGCCGATTTTCAGAATTTGAAACCTAGGGTCTGCTTTTGCACTTTTGAAAACTTAACATCGACGGGTATAGTTGATTTTCTTTTTCTTCTAAATGATGCATTATAATTTTCATGTTATAATCCCTAAGTCAAGTTAGATGGATGTTTAACATTAGAATTAACCACTAACTTTTTCTCAGAGAGTTCAAAATGTAATAACTATAATTGCAACTTCTGGTACAAGTCCCTTGAGATTTGCCGGACCATGTGACACCCACTTTCACAGATTATCAAGGTTTTGAAAGTTTTTCAGTTTCTAAGATGAGGATCATATGGTTATTTGCTTGTGTGTCCTTCCATTCAAGGTGTGTATATATATATATATCTGTATATATATCTACGCAATGCGATTCAATTATCTAATTTGAATGTGCGTACCTGGGATTACCAAGATGATCATTCGGATCCACTATTTGGAGCACGCAGAGTGTCATGTACATGAGGGACACTGTAGTTAACATTATATCTTTTCCCATGTTCCTTGTTCCAGAATAAGCCTGGAACATCTCTTGTCAAAGTCCCATCATGTTCATGAGTACTCAGACTATCCAGCAAAATAAAATTACCTTACCTTAGGAACCCAATAGGTATTGGGTCTTAGGTTCTTGTCAGTATAAAATACATCATGCCTTCCGACAGGATCTCTGACAGGTAGGCTGTCTCTTGCCGGAGGATGTGGACATACCTTTGCCCTTGGCATGGAAGGATTATGCCAACAGTCTATGGCAAAGTGACCCACTCTGCCACATCACCAACACTCATGGATATTATACCTCCTTTTTTGACCGGATCTACTAACGGAGTTAGTCACGATCCTAGGTCTGTAAGGGGCAGAGCTGGTTATGCTCTCAGATTTTCCCTTTCCACCGAGACTCGAGGTGGGTCTGATGGTGAACATGTGGGGAGTATCATGAGGGCTGGGAGGTGGTGCTTTCTTTTCAGCCAGCACACATCCGGGGGCCCCAATGATGCTTGCTACATGTTTGCAAACTCCCTTTCCCTTTGTCCTGGGGTGGGAAGGTATCCTGTGAGAGCTGGTTCCTGCAATATCATGAAGTGTGTGGGCTGAGGCCGTAAATACAAACGGTTCATGATGAGCCGTGTGTATTTTCTCACGGGTAGTCATAACAGCACTTGCACTATGAGTGTTTCCCCATGAGGGCCGACCATTCTTACAGTGACCATAGTTGTTCTTATGGTCATACCTGAAGGAATGATGTGTGCCCTTCCTACTCGGTGTGGGGGGTCTGTAAACAGTTTCCCTATTTCTCCACGAATTTATAATTCGCGAGATCTACCCGTTTTCTTCCTTTCTCTTAATAACATCTACCTTGGAAAAATTTGATATTATCCTCTTCTCGATCTCTAGATAAAACTCTAGATCCGAGATCTTACAGTCCTTCACCTTGATGGATTCCAATTGGAGGTCCATCATGGTTCTCAACTGAGCAATTTCCTTAGCTTATTTCTCAACAAGCAAGTTGCTCTCCTAAAGGGCTCTTCGAAGGGAATCTAGAGTTTCAATCGGTTGATCGAAGCTGTCAATATCCCTGGCATCAACTGATGGACAATCCTCCAAACTTATCCTGTCTTCAGGAGATACATGTGGGAAAGAGCAAGAGGAGGAAGATACTTGGTCCTGATTTGGCTGATCAGGGTTAGAGTTAAGGTCTGCAGAAGCTGATGTTTCCTCTTGATCACAACTGCATTCCTCAATCTCTTCTTCAGTATTTGATAGAGACATGAGAGCCCTGATTTTGAAAGGTTGTTCTTGACTTTCATCTTCAGAGATGAGGACCCCCACGTATGCTTCATCTTCTAGCTGGCATTCAGTCCAAGCAGTCTTCTTTCCCTCCATGAGGTCAGAGATTGTTTCCCACATGGACTTTGCATTCTTACACTTATCCAACCTTGTAAGAGATGATCCTGACCAAATATCAGAAATGATCTGTCGAACCAGCTTGTCCAAATTGAATAGTGTCAATTTCAAACATCTCTACGGGACTCATTGGGATTTGGAGATCTTCTCCAGAGTCAGAAGCCTTCATGAGAATGAAGGGACCCTCTTCCACAATGTATAAAGCACGAGGGTCAATGGCTTCCAGATGAAACTGAACTCTCATTTTCCAGATGGGAAAATATTCTTTTGTGCATGCAGACAGTCTCAGGGGAGAGACATCTGTGTATAGCTCCATGCTTGAATCTTGTTTTCTTCTCGACACTAGACACAGGATTTTACTCAAGGTGTTAACCTTATTGATGAGTAACCTCCCTCTGATACCACTTGAAAGTATCTAGTGTCAACCTAATCCACCTATAGGGGGGGAATAGGTGTCGTGCAGTCTTTTGCGGAATTAAACTAACCTGCACAAGTAAACAAATAAAACACAGAAAACACACAAAGAATTATAGTGGTTCCCCGATTTGGGTACGCCCACTTTCCCCCTTCGACCTATCTCCCATCAAGGGACGACTCAGCCACTTCTCCAAACGGATTGAAATCCAATCCTCACACTAGGAGCAACGCTCCCCTAACCACGGAAGGAACCCTTCCAACAACGGAGTCACAACTCCACCACAATGGGTTGCACCCAACCCTTACAAATAGGAATGAAAATTCCTTTACAATAAAATTGAATGTAAATAAAAATACAAACAATGCTTTATGGAGATTCCGATGTCCTTCTTCGTTTGTTGAAGCTTGCATGAAAAGTACGAAGAGTCCACAACCGGATTTCTCACTTGGAATGGATCTTGTCAAGATTGGCGGCGGCAAGAAAGTGTGGAGGCGATGCTTTGTAAATCCAAACTTCTTGACGAAGATATCTAGGTCTTCGAACGATCTCAGTCGGATCAAACGTCTCAACCGATTCAGAAGGGAGAACAAGTCTCGTTCAATGAATCGGAAGACAAGAGATCTCGAGAGAGACACGTGAGACCGGGTGCTTGCCTCGGTACTGTCGTCGAGCGATCAGAGACAAGCTGAGATCAGTGGCGACGACAACTTCCGATCGGCGACGTGTGTGCGGGTGGAGCTCACGATGCGCTAGGTCACGACGGCGTGATTTCGTATTCCGGTGTTCTAGTACGGTAGAGTTTCAAAATACCCATGTATTTATACCAGGAGCCAACCCTAAGAGCCGTTGTGGGGCCCACGAGTAGATGCCCTAGCCCCGTCCGAGACAGCGCACGACGTCCTGGATCGGTCCAGCGAGCGGCGAAATATGCCTAAGGCAAAATCGGCGGGAGTCGTTGGTGATTCCCGTCGATGTCGGCGGGAATCACTTCCGACTCCTGTCGATTCTGCCTTGGCAGAATTTTTAAGTTTTGCCGGCCGGAAGTAATCGGCGGGAGTCACTTAGTGATTCCCATCGAAGTCGACGAGAATCACTAACGACTCCCGTCGATTCTTACTTGGAAGAATTTTCCTCCTTCCTTCTTTTGATAGTTTGGTCTTTGACCCATCCTTGCTCCTTCTTCTGCTCTTGATCTACCTTGACCCTGTACTTGAAAATAAGTATACTCCAATAGAGAAAGCACACATGGATCAATACACTGATCTACATAGTGAGGGATTACGTTGCGTAGACCCGTGTATATTGACCCACTGCACTCTGACATTTGTGTGTACTTAGTATGGAATAGTTGCAAGCACAACTTGACATAAGAACGTCAAATACCTTGTGAATCCATCTTAGCTTGACTGGAGTCTTCTTCAAATCCGGGTAATTGTGGATGCAATACCCAACACTTCTTCTTGACGATATCATTTGGCGACGAGTCTGGCCTTGTTCTTTATGATAGTTCCATCTTCGTCCAACTTGTTCCGGTAGACCCATTTCGTTCCGATTACATTTTTACCTTTGGGTCTTGGAACAAGCGTCCAAACTTTGCAGCGCCTGAGCTGATTCAGTTCTTCTTCCATGGACAAGATCCACGATGCGTCTGAGTTTGCTTCCTCAAACTTCTTTGGTTCAACCTGCGAGAGAAAACTTAAATAGAGATTCTTGTTAGTTGTACCTCGACGAGTTCTGACACCATCCCGGGGATCTCCTATGATCTGGTCCATTGGGTGATCCTTCAGATGTCTGAGCTCTAGATTCCTCGCATCTTGGACTTCTTCAGCCACTGGAGTGACTTCGTCAACTTGGACAATATTTTCATCTTGATCCACTACCTCTCCAATAGGGGTTGGAGAGGTGATCTTGATGAACTTTTCATCTTTACCTTCGGTCGATTCATCCAAACTGATTTCTTTGAGCCTTGTACCTGCATCTTCAACAAGCACAGTAGACGATTTGTTTTGCAGCAAGCTCGTCTCATCAAATACAACATGTATGGATTCCTCTACCACCAGAGTTTTTTTTATTGAAAATCCTGTATGCCTTACTATGGCTACTATATCCTACAAAAATATCTTTAAAAATTTTCTCACTAAACTTAGTAGTATGATACTTACCATTGTTAAGTACGAAGCATTTATAACCAAAAATTCTAAAATATGATACAGTCGGTTTCCTGCCTTTTAGAAGTTCATAAGGTGTCTTATCATGATTCTTATTTATGAGGGCTCGATTTTGCACGGGACATGCAGTGTTGACGGCTTCAGCCCAGAAGTACTCCGGTAGTGAAGCGTCACTCAACATGGTCCTACAGGCCTCTATGAGTGTTCTATTCCTTCTCTCAGCTACTCCATTTTACTATGGAGTGCGAGGAGAGGAAAACTCATGAAAGATACCTAGGCTTTCACAGAATTCTGTCATGGACCAAGATTTGAACTCCGTTCCATTGTCACTTCTGATTTTGACTACGGAACAGTTGTATTCATTCTGGACCTGCCTGACAAAATTTGTAAAGATATCGAAGGTATCTGACTTGTGTGTCCGAAAGAACACCCACGCAAAGCGCGAGTAATCATCAATAATTATCAACGTATAATCCTTGCCTCCTAAACTTCTAATTTGCAGTGGACCGAACATGTAACACCCATATCCGTCGCATAGTATATAACAGTAGGTCCGGCCGGGGCCCGACGCCATATACTACAGACAGACCGGTGGATTACTTATTGAAACCAATCAACCAATCACAATGTCCTACACAGCACCTAGCGGAAGCAATTATTAAGTTGCACAATTAAGAACCCAGCTAACATGAATGTCCACTACGCAAATAAAATAGGAATGTTTAATACACGAATAACGGCCTTATAGCCTTACAAGAGTTTGCTTAATAAAAAGTGTCTTCCAAGCCTCGGCACGCGCGCCGGTCACACATGAGTACAAAAGGAAAACACTCAAAACTTGGCCTTCGAGGGCCGGCACAGCAACTTGGGCTTTAGCCCGCTATTTACCTCTCGGCTCCGCAGCACCTGCAAGCAACAACCCACCGCACGGTGGTAAACAAAGGCAACGGTCAGCTATGCTGACCAAATTATAACGATTCCGCCCCTAATCCGGGGCGGCAAAGCTTCTTCCCTGTACTTGTTATCAAAACGAGCAACATAGCGAATTAAGCATCACATCACAGGTGTACGCTCACACGGCCGTACACCCCGTGCTCTCAAGGCACTTACTCGGCGAAGCCAGTCCGAACCCCGTCTGGTCCTCGACTCCACCACCACCCCCAGGGTGGCAATCTTGTGAGCATTTAGTCTTCTCAGCCGCAGCCTAGACTCGATCTCCAATCCTGACTATTCAAGAAATTGAGCTGGCAGTTCTCGAGAACTGAAGCCAAGCTTCTCGAGAACAAGTAAGACTTCTCGAGAACTATACCTTAGGCTTCTCGAGAACTGACCAAGACTTCTCGAGAATAAAGAGGACTTCTCGAGAACTATAACTTAGAAAAAATTTCTTGAATCTATCCAGACTTCTCGAGACCGCGAACCTGGGCTTCTCGTGAACTTTGTAGTTAAGCTTCTCGAGAACTATGAGAGCTTCTCGAGAACTAAACTACACTTCTCGAGAACTCTGAAGTTACTTCTCGAGAACTGGACTTAGATAATTTTTCAAGAATTTTAGAGAATGTTTTTTTCTGGTCCTGTCTCCATCCAATGCTCCCAATGTTTGAACATGACGTGTATCCCAATTGAGAGGCTACACATGAGTCAACACTTAAGATCACACAATGATGGATTACACTGTATGGTCCTATGTTCCTGACCCACTGTAGACTGACATTGGTCTACACTTAGTACTGAGAATCTACAAACATTCAACTAGAACAGGATATCAAATACAACTTAATTCATCTTAGTTCAATGGTGACTTCATGCAAATCTGGGTTATTGTGGATGCAATACCCAACACTTTGTATAGTCAATACGAACGCAATGGAACTTGTTGTGTTGCAATTCAGAGTCAGAAGATGAATATGACTGTTTTGACCTTTTTAGTGCGTCGCGTCGCACAAATTTTGGATACATAACAAACGAACTCTGATTTGACCCCGGTCTATGGCGTTGGATTCATATGGTCAATACGAAGTCAACAAAGTTCGCCCTGGTCAATTTCGATGGCGGGTAGTTAATCTATGATCAACCAAGCATTATCGTACACCGAAAACCAAGTTCTCCCACCTTAGGATGCTAACACCTGGATTGTATTGGACCCATAGATGGATGTCACCTGGCTAGAACAATTAGAAGAGGAGGAGTGTATTCTCCTCCTATGGGATTAATCCCATGTTGGCCATAACCTAAAACTCGGCCCCCTTTTGAGCTATATAAGCCCATGCCCACCTCCTCTCCTCTCGCACAGCTCAGTCAAGCTTCCCCTACCCCTGCACAACCTCTGCCTCATCGGAAATCACAAACCCAAATCTCGCCACCTTGCTCTTCCTCCACCCTCCCATGGCAGCTCGGTTAGGTCCCTCCCGAGCTCACCTCCGACAGGTGGATACTAACCTCCTCCTTCTTTATCAATCTAATGACCTACATGCACCTCCCGACGGCCAAAGCGCCACCTGCACCACCCACGAATTCTTCAAATATATCATCACGGGTGTGTATTTTGCCTAACAGCGCACAGTGAGTATTTGCGTATCTCTTCGTGGGTGAGTCTTTCGCCTAGCGGTGCATGGGCCTCTTCTTATGCGTGACGACAATGGCCACCTGCAACGCCTCAATAGGCAGGATGCGTGGAGCTGGAGGCGTCCGAGAATTCTTCAAATATATCATACTCGTTGGGAACTTACGGTGGCGGGGCATGTAGCGGAGCCGAAGGTGTGGGATCAACCAACGTGGGAGACTGAATGGGAGCTGAAGGAGCTCCTTGATTCCTGAGTATGGCAAGCATATCGCCCTGTTGTTCCTCCATTTGTCATATGTGCCCTTCCAAGGCAACTACAGGTGCAAGCACAACCTTTTCATTGAGATTCGCGTTGACGAGGGAGTGAGAGGGGGTCGGCTCAACGCTTCCTCCGAGGATTGATCCTTCAGTACTTATGGCGCTTCTTCTTTCCATTGAAGCCAGTCTCGAATACCGTTGGGCTGAGGGGTACTATCTTTTGAGGATGTTGGGAAGTCGCTTCCCACAAGCGGTGCCAAACTTTTGCAGTCTACTTAATGCTCCTAACAGATCAGACAAAACTTGGTCGTCTTAGCCCGTAAAGCGGTCAAGTGCACACACAGTCATGAAATAAGACAGGCAGTACATTCGACGATTTTAGCGTGGAAAAACCCTCAACTAGGTAAAAAAACCACGTGCCGGATCTATGCTGGTAAAACTCCACTGTGAGCTTTGGGTTACAAATTTATTGTAGAATCGAGGGCGACGGGCCACTGCTCATTACAAATGAGAATGAGAGAGAGTCGCTTGTGCTCGGTAGGCTACAGGTCGCCTCACACGAAGCTTTAAGCTAGTGACCTTTGGCGATGACGAACGCTTCTAGGCGGCGTGTGTGTGTCGATCTCGGTCGCGGAGCGTGCAGAGTAATGTTGGCAAAGACTTGCAGGATGTTGAGCGTAAGGAGGATTTTCTGATCGGCTCGCGAAACAGGCTCTTGGCGGTGGACTTAGTCGAATTTCTTGTGGAGAGACGATGACTCGTAGGAGAAATCTAGCAGAGCTCTGGCCTGAGGAGGAAGAAAGTAAGGAGGAGAAAAGATGAGAAATGAGGAGGCCTGAGGCTCCTTTTATAACCTTTAAGAGGTGGTTATGGTAGTTATGCGGCTATCTGCACACCGTAACCATTAATAATATTTTTAGCATAGTTTGGAATGTACATTAGTAACATAATATTTACTAAATGCAAGTCATTTATTTTATTAATGGCACATCCCCATTAACCATGGTGGTTTGTGAGTGGTTATCCATGAAATGGATGGCGGAGATCATGACGAAATGATCGGACGACAGAGAAGGCCCGCCATGCATGGGCGACCACCTTTGACAGCGGACAGCCGTTGGTGAAGGAGGACCGCGGTCGCGGGAGACGGCTGCAGGGAGGGGTGGTCGGGGTGCGACCTCCCCATGTGGGTAGTGCCATACGGTCGGGGCACGGTTCGCCCGACACCCGGGATGGCGACGCCGGTGGCCGGTTGCGGTGGTGGCTCGAATGGTGTGTGAAGTTGGATTAATATGTGGGGGATCGCGCGTGGCGATTGCGTATGCGTCGATCAAATCCATGATCTCATTAAGTTAGTGGGTTCATGAGGAGTGGACTATTTGCACCCCAATCCCTTATAAAAAACATGACGGGCCTATCGAAAATATTATTTTATTTGTATAATTATTATATATGTATTTGTTGCGGGTCACCCGGTCTTTCCCTGGTCCGGAAAAATCAGACCGTCTTAGCTTGGAATTGGATTGGACGCGCAAACAGTTAAAGTAAACAACAAATGACAAGGGGCTTTTTTTGAAGTGAAAAACCCGGAAATGGTGAAAATCCACGTGGTTGGATATATGGCGAGCCAAAATTCACTAGTTCCTTTGAGTTTATAGGGATTTAGATTTGAATTCGGAGGGCAACATATCGCTTCTCCATTACAATTGCAAAGTACAAAAATGAGCAGATGAAACTACGTCCTCAAAGCCTCGATGGAAGCACTCCGACTTTGGTAAAATGCTAGGTCCACAGAACCTCGATGGAAACGTTCCGACTTTGAAATTTGGCTAAGCCCACGGAACCTTGACGGAAGCATTCCGGTTGGGAAAATCTCTAAGACCATGAAGCTTTTACGCAAGAAGAGGAGCGAAGCAAATTCTTAAGCGAAGGATCGACCTAAGTCCACAATCTTGTCGAGAAACCTCAGAGCTCTTTCTTATCTCTGGAGTTGCTTGTCCTCAAATGAAGGCCTATGATCTATTTATAATTTTCTGGAGGGATACGTCGGTAATTTCGTCGGGGAGGAATTTGTGCTGGCGAACGATGCCGCTCCATTTTGATCACCTGCATCACCAATTTTAACAAAATGATGGAAGTGCGCTCCCCACGAGCTACTTGGGTGGCTCGGGCAGGGTGTCAGGAGGCGGAGGCGACGACGACAAACAGAGTCTGGAGGCGGCGTGGTGGCCGAAGGCAGCCGGTCTAGTGGCACGCGTGATGCGAGTGAGCGGTGCGGCCGCGTGGCACAGCTGTGCGGGGGTACGGCTGCGCGGGGGTATGGCTGCGCAGGGGCGAGGCCGCGCGAGGTGGCCGCGCGCGATCGTGGAGTGTGCAACCGCGTGCGTGCGCTGGCCGCACGGGGTGCGGACACACGGGTTGGCCATGTGCGGTCGCGCGGGCTCGCCTGCACATGGTCGCGCGGGCTCGCCTGCACATGGTCTCGCGTGCGTAGGCTGGTTGCGCGCGGCCTAGCTGTGCGCGTGTAGGGGCGCTGTTTGGGCACGTGCGTCAGTTCGATCTCCTTCTTGGGTGTTTCCGATACTCGAGGGAAGCGCGGCTTCACACACGTGACTTGTCCGGTCGGGTTCATGCGTACTTGATCCAAATCTTGCCTGTTTGATTTAGAGATTTTAGGGCGAACCCCGTCAATATTTATATACACATATGCATATTCAAATATAGATATACATATAACATATAAATACATAAGCATATACATTAAAAAGTGTCATGTTCTCTAAATATGAAGAACATGGTTAGAGTTGAACAACCAAATTCTCCATATTTAAAAATAGACGTGTCGAAAGTTCGTCCGAGTCGGGCTTGGACCGGGCCGGTCGGGCTCGGGTTTTTTGCCAACCGGGCTCGGGTCGGGCCGGGCTCCCTCTCAAAAAGGGGACCTGATAAGGCCCTTCAGGTCAGGCCGGCCTGATTTCCCAACAGACGGGATAAATCCTGCCTGGATTAGGCGGGATTAAAATCCCGCCTAGCCTGGTGCCGGACCCAAGCTAGGCCCGACGCCCGGGCTTTGCCTCCCCGGCCTGGGTCGGGCACCAGGCTGAGCAACCAGCTATTATGGGGGCCCGATAAGGCCACCAAGCTCGGCCCTGGCCCGGGCCGGACTTAGTCGGGCTTTTTCCGGGCCGGGCCCAGGCTTTTTGGACACGACTATTTGAAGAACCCAGTATAATGGGGATCTTTAAAAATAAAGATCCTCATTAAAGATGCTCTTATTGAGTACCTACCATATGTCTAGTGTGCTCAAGTCAACGAGTTCAAAATCTAGGATGTTGCGTGTAGTTTTCGAGGATATGCTAGGATGATAAAGAGGAGTGAGATTTGTTACATTTTTGTAGATCACGAGCTTTTAGTTCATGAAAGAAATGAACTTTCATGAAATATTTATATATAGTTTCCCTACTTCCTGTATTTTGTGTCGGGTCTGCATGCTCCAAACTGAACTTATGATTGGTATGATTTATTTTGTAAGAGCCATAAGATTTTTGGACTATTTTGAATGTTGGATTTGTAGACATTAATTTATGTAGTTGGTGTTTCTGCTTATTATTGTATATTGAGGATTTGGTGTACTGTATTTGAAATTGTTTATTATCATTTAATATATTGTATATAAGCCTTATATATGTGTGAGGGTTTTCGCAGACATATACTGTATGTTAATTACAGGAAGGGTGTTACAAACAATAACAAAGAAATCTAGAAGAGTGAAGGTCATAGAGTTCTTCTACTAGCATAAAAAGATTTTAGGTAGTATTAACTGTGTTGCGGGTCACTCGATGACGCTTTTAAACCGGTCGAAAATAAATTGTCCTACCTCGCGAGCGAATCGAGCTAGCAAACACTCACAAAAAAGCTAATGGCTTGCAAGAGAATTTTTTACGTGGAAAAACCCTGGTAAGGGAAAAAATCACAAGGGCGGAACTGTGTCGGCCTAATTTTAATATATCTTGGAGTGTTACAGGTGAACACAGAGAACCCTAGGGCGACAGACCGCCTCTCGTTACAATAGTTGTAGAAGCAGAGCCTCCGAGGGTGACATGTCATCGCTCAAAAATCCAAGTATTTTTTTTCTGAATTACCAGAGTCTGCGAGAAGTACATCGACAAAGTTTGGAGCACTGTGCTCGGTGCAATCTGGAATCTGCAACTGGTGCTCAGAGCCGGGATAATGTGCATGATGCAATCTGGAATATATAGTTGGTGTTCGGATGCTGGAGCAATGTGCTCGGTGCAATCAGGGAATTTGAAGTTAGTTCTCTGCGAAGTCTGGAGCGATGTGCTCAGTGCAATGTGCTCAGAGCAAACGGGAATAGTGGAATTTGCAGCCGGTTCTCCGACGGAGTCTGGAGCGATGTGCTCAATGCAATGTGCTCGGAGAAATCCCCAAGGGATCTTCAAATGCTTACAAGAAATCTTCAAGGGATCTTTGAAGGTCTTCGAAGATCTACAATGAATTCTTCGAGCTTGCAGGGAGATTAGTGAAGGAATATTCCTATTGAGCTTTTTTGGGCGTAAGAGACAAGGTGAGATGGAATAAAGTTATAGGGTCCCTTTATAGATTTTGAGAGTGTCATTTTCGCAACTAAGTATTTAGGGTGCTCGGCTATGCACATACCTTAACTATATAATATACTATGCGCACACCCATTATGAGTGATTTTATGGCTATACGCATACCTATGATTAATTTTATTTATACGCGTACACACATGATGGATTATATGGTTATGCACACACCATAATCATATAATTTTCCATACACACACCGTCATGCGGATTTTCGTTATATGCACACCCGTCATACAATTTTTCGCTATTCGCACTCCATCACCATATATTTTGTTGTGTGCAAATTCACATTAATGTAACAGACTATGCACACACCTATTATGGGTATTTGGTTATACGCACCCACCATAATGAGAGGTTATGCGGATGATGGACGTGGTGGTTGCACGACTGAGTTAGTGGAGGACGAATGACAAAAGTTGGGCAGCGGCCATGGGGCCGGTCGGCGGTGGAGGTTGTCCGGGTGGAGGTCGTGTGAAGGAGGCCGACCCAGGAGTCTGCCGTGCGGCCAACGGGGTCAGCCAAGGGGCCGGACGCGATGCCTAGGAGGCCGGTCGGATGGTCGGTCGGGCGACCGACCACGTGGCCATGGAGCAGCGGAGCCAAGGGGGGCGGCTGCGCGCAGGGGAGTGCGCGGCCTTGCGGCGGCGCGCGCGGCATTGTTGTCGTGCGCTCGGGCGCAACGACCTTGTGGCCGCACAAAAGCGCGTGGTGGTGCGGTCGCGCCCATGGGCGCACACGACCAAGGGGTTGCAGGCGGCGACTGCGCCCGCAGCTGCGTGGGGCTGTCGCGCGCATGCGCGCGCTCGTCCGGGCGGTGGACCAGGTGGGGATGGCTGCGCAGTGGGATTTATGACTATCTGCAGCTCAAATCTCTCTATCAAACTACATGTATTTTAATTATTTCAATATTGTTGTCCATGTGTTTTCATTTGAATGTAATTACAATGACATGCTAATTTTAAAAAAAAATTTCCTTCGAATTGACTTGTGGATGATAATTTTATTTGATGATCACATTTTAAAAAACAGTCGTTCACGATTACCAAAAAGATGCGGATATTCAAAAATTATTAGCAACCTCATATTTTATTACTCTTACTACAATTAATTAACATTAATGGAGCCCACTTGGCACTACTTGGTCTTATTATATAATTTTTGGGCCCACCTGAATTGGGCCAATTAAAAAATGTATAATGACAAATAATTTATTGTTAAATTTTATAAGCTTTAACTTTAGAAAGTGTTCAAATATCAAAGATTCATGTTATCATTTCCATGGAAATTTCAGAAGAAGACAGCCAGCCAACCTCATCTTTACTCTCTCAGGATCCTTCCAAGCCCCAGCAGAAGACCTTTTGGACCCATAAAGTTGGTGAAGTCTACTCAAGTCTAGTGCCAACACGCTTTGAGGTCTTCTTTCCCCTCCCACACGACTCTTAAGTCGAAACATCTATTGTAGGGCTCTGTTTGGCACGAAATATTTTCGGTTCTGACTTCGGATTCAAATCTTGGTTCGGGCGGCGAGAAATATTGACGCTTGCTTTTTTATTGATGATTTATTGATGCGATACTTCATTACTCAATGTAAACGATGAGAAAAGATCGTTTTGAGAAGTAAAAAAAATTAGTTTTAATTATATTTCTTGACTTCTCCCTCATGCTATGGAGATTATTATTTTAATTTTATAAAAAATTGCTTTTGATTATGGGAATATAAAAAATGATCACAAGAAAATTATTTTCAATCTAGAAAGATTGTTTTCAATTAAATAGTTTTATCATGGTAATTATTTTCTTTGCTAAGTTCGTTTTTGAATGTAAAAAGATCAAAATGATCTCAAAAAGGTCATTTTGATCTTACAAAGATCATTTTCAATATTAGAAAGAACATTTTGGATCTTAAAAAGATTATTTTCAATTAAAAAACTCGTGTTTCTTTTTCATTTTCTTTGAAAAATATGAAAAACATTATTTAAAGGTTAAAAGTACTTACTCTAATAGAAAGTTGTATGCTTCTCTAAAAAAAATGGAGGATGATTCCGATCACTCCCACCCTTTCTAGAACTTTTTGGGATGCATTATTTTCTCACAGCCCGGCTACCGCATGCCCTCCCAAACAGAGCCCAATAGTGCACTAGGACTTTGCTCTTACTGCCTCAAAAGTTTTTCTTGGGGCTACAAATTTAAATTAATTTTGGGGAAGCACAAAAATTTGGCACGTAGCGTTATCACAATGATACTTTTTGGCTGAAGCAAGGTTTCAATGTTGTATCGAGTATTGCCGAGAAGACAAGCGAAGAGAAACATAATGGAAGACATTAAAGAAGAAACATTTCGTATTCAGGCTCACGTATATTTTATGATGGATCACATGCAATTGTTTCAGAGGCATGCAAATCCTTCTGGATCCCATAATTCATGCAGTTAAAGTGGATCGCAAGAGATACAAATGGATTGCAGGATAAGTTATATGGGAAAGTCCTAAAGCCCACCCATGGGAATTATAAAGCTTCATAGTCTTTTTGTCTATGTGTATTTAGGACGCATCTTCACAAATGTCTATTTCAACAGGCCGCTCTCAAAGATAATGTCTAGATTGTTATTGTTTGCACGGGAGGAAAAAAATGTATTGATTGAAATATGCACACTCCCCTATATATAGGAGTTACAATAATAAGTAATAAAAGAAATAAAACCACCAAAACCTAATACTTCCCCTCAAGTTGGGTTTGTGATATCCGTCACACTCAACTTGGATAAAATGCTACCAAACCTCTTATGAGACAAGGCCTTTGTAAGCACATCGGTCAATTGTTGATCTGAGGGGACAAATTGAGTGCTAATAACTCTCCCCTCCCCCCACACATACTATGTTTTCTTTGATAAAGTGTCGATCGATTTCCACATGTTTAGTCTGATCATGTTGGACAGGATTATGAGTGATGCTAATGGCATCCTTATTGTCATAGTATAATCGGATGGGGCCTTTGTAATGAATCCCAAGTTCGAGCAAAAGAGATCAAATCCACATTCCTTCGCATATTCCTTGGGCCATAGCCCAAAATTCTGCTTTCGTACTGGACCTGGCAACAACATGCTATTTTTTGCACTTCCAAATCACCAGATTTCATCCAACCAAGGCACAATACCTGAAAGTAGATTTACGATCATCAACTGACCACCTTGCGCAATCAACATCTGTGAAAACTTCAATGTATAGTTCTTTGTTTAGAGAGAACAAGATGTCACGTCCTAGAGAGGTCTTAAGATATCTGAGGATTAGATGGGCAACACCCAAGTGGTGCAATTTAGGAGGATGCATGTATTGGCTGATAACTCTAACAACATAGGATATATCTGGACGAGTATGAGATAGGTAGATGAGTCTCCCCACTAGGCGTTGAAGCCACTGATATTCGTGACTGGTCTTTACCATCTTCATAACATATGGTTCACTTCAATGAGGGTGTCATCAGGTCTACACTTACTCATCCACGTAGTCTCCAACTAGTCAAGGATGTTCTTCCTCTGTAAGATAAATATACCGTGCATGGATCTATCAACTTCTATGCCAAAAAAGTATTTGAGGTTACCAAAATCCTTGACCTCAAATTCACTAGCTAACCTGTCTTCTGTTTTTCGATTTCTTCCATATCATCGCCAATTATGACAATGTCATCTACATAAACTATCAACGCTATCAGCTTCCCTTGTATGTGCTTTACAAATAGGGTGTGATCGGTATTACTCTAAGTATATCTTAATGTCATCATTGCTCGTTGAAATCTTCCAAACCACACCCTCGAAGATTGTTTAGGTCGTAGAGGGCCTTCTTTAGTCTGCATACCTTTACCTTAGATCCATCAGGGATAAGACTAGGAGGTAGAGACATATAAACTTTCTCTTTCAAATCTCCATGGAGAAAGACATTCTTCACGTCCAACTGGATGAGACTCCACCATTTGCAGGCAACACATGAGAGCAGAATACTGATCGAATTCATCTTCACAACAGGAGCAAAGGTTTCCTGATAGTCAATTCTGGCCATTTGGGTGTATCCTCTAGCCACCAGCCTAGCTTTGTTACAATCCACAATACCATGGGAGATTTTTTTAATTAAAAAATCCACTTACATCTAACCACGGTCTTGCCTTGAGGAAGTTAAACAAGGTTTCATGTGCAATTCTTCTCAAGAGCTATCATCTCTTTCTGCATAACATATTTTCACTTTTGATGCCTCAAAGCTTCCTTCCACGAAGAGGGTATAGAAATGAAGGCTAGAGAAGTGATAAAGGCTCTAAGATAAGAAGAGAAGGAGTCAAAAGTCACATAATGAGATAAGGGATGATGAGTGGAAGCACGATTACCTTTAGGACCGGTGGACGGATCAGGCATGGAATCTGGTACAGTGTGTCCTAGCTGACTATTTGTGCACCTTTGTCGACAAGTATAAACTTGCAATGGAGGAGTAGGGCGAGGTGGCAGAGACAACGGTAGAACCACATAAGGAATAGTAAGCTGATATGAAGGAGATATAGGTAGGGGAATGGCTGAGGAGCTTGCTTCCATAGTACCAGCCTCCCCCTGAAGAGAACTCCCATAATAAGACTCTGATTTATGGAAGGTGACATCCATGGAGATAGAAGTTTTGCGGGTCTTGGGATGAAAACACTTATACCCTTTTTGGGTGTTCGAGTAACCAATGAAGATACACTGAAGCGTCCGTGGATCCAGCTTAGAGGTGTGAGGCATATGGACAAAACACATACAACCAAAGATACGAGGAGTGAGCTCACTAGGGAGGATATGGAGAGCTTCTAACGGAGTTTTTGGGTTGAGGATACGAGTTGGTAGGCGACTAACCAAATGTGTACCCATGAGGAAAACATCCCCAAGTAGTATTTGGGTAGGTGCATTTGCAGTAATATACAACGAGTGACCTCCAAGATGTACTGATTCTTATGCTTGACGACCCCATTTTAGGCAGGAGTGTACACACAAGAAGTTTGGTGGAAGATTCCCAAGTCACAAAGATAGCGTTCAAAGTGAGAGTCAATGTATTCACGACCATTATTACTTTCTAAAACACGCACAATGACATTGAATTGAGTGGTAATCATTTTATGAAATGCCAAAATAAAGGAAAAAATATTATATTTGTTTTTCATGAGAAACTCATGTGTATCTAGAAAACAGTCGATAAAAATAACAAACCATTTGAACTCTGAAATAGAAGAAACATGGCTAGGGCCCCAAACATAAGAAAGAATAACCTCAAAAGGTGTAGCACATGGAGGGGACATTTGAGGAAGAGATGCCCGCTTGTGCTTACCTAGTTCACAAATATTACAACGAAAACTATTAAAAACATAGGATGACATGGCAGGAAACAATAATTTCAAAAAAGAGATAGAGGGATATCTAAGACAACAATACTGGGAATCCAAAGTAGATGATGAAGCAACATGAAGGTTACATAGAGTAGAAGCCGGGATAGAGGGGTCAAATAGGTATAGTCCATCGCACAGTTTACCAGAGCCAATCACCCTCCCCCTCGTCATATTCTGAAAAATACAAGAAGAGGGGAAAAATCACTTAGCAATGCATATAGTTAGTCAATTGACAAATAAAAGGAAGATTTCAAGTAAATTTAGAAACATGAAGAACAAACAAGAGAGTGAGAGAGGAGCAGGGAATGGTTCCTTTACAAGCAATAGAGGAAAAAGAATCATCAACAACACTCACTTTGTCACGACCCGACAACGAAGAGTAAGATACAAAACCTAAAGCAGTGTCGGTCATATGATCGATGGCTCCCTTGTCGATGATCCATTGGGTGGAGGGGCGGCAAGAAGCAGAATGAGCACCTGGGGGCCCCTGGTGGGCATATGAGGAGGAGGAAGTAGAAGTCTCTGAAGGATGGTCGTACATGAGACGACAAAATGCAAGAATTTCGTTTGAAGAGAGAGCTGGAGGGGATGCCGGAGTGGACGTATCATTAGAAGAATCAGAGAGATGAGTGAAGCGGGGCTGAGAATGATTGCCTAGAGAGCGACCATAGCCACATACACCACAAGTAGCAGGACCCACTCTGGGTGGGGGAAATCCGTGGAACTTGAAACATGTTTCCCTTGTATGGCGAGCCTTCACGCAATAATCACATATCATGTGATCTTTCTCTCAGACTTAGGAGGCGAGTCGCGAGGTGGACGCCCACTGGGGTGAAAATGAGCGGCCAGAGCAGAGCCTTCTGAGGCAGTGTCGAAATGTAAAGTCTGGCAACGATCGAATTCTTGTTGAACAAGACTGTAGACCTCCCGCAAAGAGGGAAGAGGCGACCGCCCAAGTATCTGAATACTAATTTGATCAAAGTCGTGAAGCAAGTCATATAAAAACTCTAAGATCCAATTACGTTCTTCATGAGGCCGAACAAGAACCACGTCCTTAAGGGAGACGAGAGTGAGTGCATACGAGTGATCATACTCTAGATATAGCTGGGTAAATTCCAGGTAGTAGGACTACGAAGAGCAGTCCCTTTGCCACAACAGGAAAATTTAACGATGAAGTTGGAAGATTAGAGCAACATTGTTCCGACAGGAATAAGTAGCCGCGACCCGTTTCTAAATATCAGCGGCTGTGTCCAGAAAGAGGTAATTCCGAGCAATACATTCTTGCATGGAATTGAGCAACCAGGTCATCACAAGGGAGTTTTTCGACTCTCATTGGGACCACTCAGGAGAGGTCAAAGTCAGAGCAAGCGCAGTGTCATTGACATAGCCAAACATACATCGGTTTTTTAGGGCAAGGGTAATGGAACAAACCCATGACAAATAGTTGATGTCATCAAGTTTCATGGTGATGATCTGAGGAGTCCAATGATCATGAAGAGGGCAGCCAAAGAACAAAGCAGATACCGAGGAGGAGCCAGACGACAAAGACGCTGAGTCCACACTGTCGTCCATAGCTACTGGAGGAAAGAAACTCCAGAAGAGCACACACTAGACCAAAGAGGCACCAAACAAAGCGCTGCTTATAGGAAGAGACAGTCGGCAAGGGTTCGGAGCCAAAGCACCCGCAGAGGAAGAAAGAAACCTGGCACAAGGAAGTAGGTGTCATCCCCGCAAGAAGGAGAAGGGCTGGACACCGGGAAAAAGAAAGGGAGCGGGCCTACGAGGGCATTCGAAGAGTCAGCACTAGAGGAGAAACCAGGTGCTGACACCCGGGACCGAGGGCGAAAGAATGAGAAATGGAGGCGGAGACAGAGCGAGGGAAAGAGGAGACGCTAGCAGGAAGAGGAGACGCTAGCGGGAAGAGGAGACGCTAGCGGGAAGAAGAGAGGCTAGCGGGGAAGGTCGGAGCAGGCGGCGGCGCAGGCAGGATCGGTGGAGGCGTGCGCCGACGACGAGAGCGGAGGCGGGCGATCGTGAGTGTGGAGCAAGTGGACAGGGCGATTAGGGCAAATTTGCCTCTGATACCATGTTTGCACAGAAGGAAAAAATGATATTGACAGAAATATGCGAACACTCCCCTATATATAGGAGTTACAATAATAGAGACAATAAAAGAAATAAAAACACCAAAACCTAAAAGTTACATCATTCATGCAGGTCAGAGTTTCTCAAAAAAAAATTCACTGCCTTACGGTCACTATAGTTACCATGGTCGTTCGGCCGGTCTTCGATCATCGACTCTCTTGTCATCAGGTCACTAGCTTCCTTCACTTTTCAAAACCGAGCAGATGTCAACCCATATATAAATGCAAATGGTTTTGTGAAGATTTTTTGATAGTAATAATTCTTCCATTCAAACTGTTCTCAAAAACTCCCACAAATTTGCATCGTGCATCAGACCATGTTTTTTTTGTGTGTCATATAAATTATCTTCTAATTAAAAATTATTTGGAACAAACCGTAAATATAGAACCCAATTATTTGGATGGCATGCTTGCTTGCGAATTGTGATATCCAAAAGCTTCGCATGTGCTTCTTTAAAATTGTTAATGATCCTCATATAAACTCATCAAAACCATCTGGAGCGTCTGATTTTAAATATGAGAGGGGGAGGAGAGGCGTCCAATTTTAAATATGAGAGAGAGAGATACAATACTGTTGTTGCGGCCAACTCAACGCTTCAGGTAGATCAGAATAAAGTAGGTCGCTCTAGTCCGTGGAGCGATCGAGTGCGCACACAGAAACAGAGTAAGTAAAGAAGTGCACATGACGATTTTAACGTGCGAAAACTCCTCAATTGGGTAAAAAATCACGTGAACGGTTCGATGTCGGTCAAACTTCACTATCAGCAACGGTTTACAACTTGTCGGTGGAATCGAGGGCGATAGGCCGCTCCTCGTTACAACTTGGAGATAAGAGAGATTACAGGCGTGCTCGATGGACGACAAACCGGCTCACGTGAAGCTCAGTTTTTATAGCTTTCTCACGGTGGCGGATACTCTTGGATGCTGCACAAATGTCGAACATTGTTGTGGGGGCGTGTAGAGATGTGTTGTTGGGGACATGCTGAATGCAATGCACATAGAAGAACTCTTTGGAATGGCTGGCGAGGCGTCTTCTTCCTTGGAGCGTTGCGGACTTAGACAAATTCTCAGGTGGCTTGACAGGAGACGGTGGCTCATAGTAGGATTTTGGCAGAGCTCCGACCTGAGCAAGAAGAAAGTTGGGAGGAGAAAATGTTAGAAATGAGAGGATTCTGGGGTTCCTTTTATAGTCTCCCATGAGTGCATGATTACGATAGTTATTCGGCTATCCGCACACTGTAACCATCCAAATTACTAAATATAGATCATATTTAGTATAGTTCCTGATGAATATTAATTAATATAATATATGCATACACAAGGAGCGGCTGTGGGGGTGGGTGGTTGCGAGGTGCAGTCGCCAAAGGTGATCACGGGGTGCGGCTGCGGGGGGGGGGGGGGGGGGGATGAGGTGCGGCCGCCCCTTGCGACCATGACGTTGCAGTTGCGGGAGGCGGCCACGACTTCGCCGCCTGGGAGTAGAGGCGGCTGGTTGCAGACGGTTTGCACGCATAACGGGATTCCATTTGCGTATCGTGTGCGCTGATCGAGCGCGTTGTGGTTATTCCTATGATCCTCACTAAGTTAGTGGAGATTATGTGTGATTGGCTACTCGCACCCTACTTTCTCTATAAATTTAACTTGACATCATCATTTTCCCCCCCAAATCCTCAGCATTCAGAGTCGGAGCATTAGAAAAACTTGGATCTTTTACGAGAGACTTTTTGTGGTGACCAAGGTGGCAACGAACGAAGAGATGCTAGAGAAAGCAGACGGTGGTGTGTGTGTGCCATGGTATGTCGTAAAGGAGCAGAGTGATTGAGTAGAAAAATGTGTGTCGGCGCAGGGTTCACCTGTGCGCGTGGGCGCATGGAAGATCTGCACAGGTAGAACCATGAGCGCGTGCGAGCAAGGACGCACACGTGCCGGTGCGCGGAGGTGAGACTGCACGCGCACTTGCGCATGGCGGCGGTCGCATGCGCTTGCCAGCGTGCACTACTGAACGCAGATTCGTGCGCATGCCCGCGCGCCCGTGCCCGCTCGGGCCCACGCGTGCCCGTGTTCACTCGCGCGTGGGTATGTGCGCGCACGCCTATGTGGGCTCGCGTGCTTACTTATGCGTACTTGCACATGAGGTTGCACGCGTGAACATGAAGGGTTGTGTGTACTTACGCATGCTTGCGCGGTCCTGCATGTTCGCGAAGGAATTGCGGGTGCTGTGCTCGTGCGTTAGGCTCTTTGTAACTTGGATTTTGTTTTTCTTTTCAGACTTCAAAGTGCAGCACGACACCCATGCGATTGCGTTCGTCGCTTACTGCTGAGCAGATTGCGGTTTGGAGGAAGAGATATGAGATACTTGTTGATCTTGAAGTGAAAATACGTCATATTGGAGAGAGAGAGAATTCAAAATTCACTAAAGGGTTGGCTGACGGTTTGTGAGACGATACTGAGGTATGAATTCCGACTTCCGTCATGCAAGGAGGTGATTGATATTTTGATGTTCTGCAGTGTTCCTGTATCCCAACTTACTCCTCTTGGGATGACCCGTATCATGGGGCTAGTTGCATTCTTCAGAGAGCATGACTCAAGATTTTATTTAGACTTATTCAGGAATTGGTGCGAGATTCGAGTTGATGGCGGCGGGCATGTTGAGATTCACAACAACAAAAGTTAGCTCTATTTAGAGTGCCAGACGGATCATCATCATGGGAACACCTTGTTTGGACATTTCTGAAATTATTGTGGTATGCCGGAGATTTGGAATTCACTACCTGATTGTTGCAATCATCAGAAGGGGTGAGAGTGAGACTTTTCTTCTATATTGAGATTTACAGAGCCTCGAGAGCTGACAAATCGTTATTTAACATTTCTTTATTCGTGGAGGAGAAATTCTTGTTGTTGTGTGGACTTTCTGCTGATTTTTAGCGTGTAGTTGTGGCACCTCTAGTTCGCGATCTGAAGAGAAAGCTTATGTTGAAGGGCAACGGTGATGCGGTTGCGGAGCCTCGATCTTCTTTAAGACAGAGAGATTGTCAGATTGAGGAGGTCCCTTCTGGCTATCGAAACGAGATTACTCTTACTGATCCTGATCTTGAGGTGTGGGGGTCTTCTGCCCACCGAGTTCCTCATTCGAAGGTCCCTGCCCCCGTGTGTCTTCTTCCTTGAAAATGATGAACAATGTGGTGAGTAAACTCTCTTTTTCGGCCTATAGTTTTGTTGAATGATGGTTATTTGGCTATTTAGGAAAGGCTCCGAGAAGCGGAGGATTCACTTGCTGTCTTGAGAGAGAAGCGGGATCGAGATATATCTCGCTTTTGACAAATTTGTTCAGAGTTGAAGGTAGAACTTGAGGAATCTCGGGCGACATTGCGAACAGAGAAGTCTTTGGTAGAGAAGACTGTGTGGTTGCTGAAGAATGCTCAGGAAGATACTTCTCGTTTGAAGGCAGAGCTGGGGGCTTCGAAGGTTGAGGTGGAGCGACTATCCTCAATGGATTGGGCTGTAGTGCTAAAGGCCGTTGGGCTTGCTGAGTACATGGATTCTTTGGACTTCACGCGCGACCGTTGCTTACTTGACGAGGAGATTTAGATGAGGCTTGGACCAGAGAGGCGGAGCCGCAGATTGAAGATGTTCATTAGGGAGGCTGATCCTTGTTAATGCTTGGAGTTGAGAGAGATTACATGCGTGCTCGATGAGCGACAGACCGCCTCACACCAAGCTCAATTTTTATTGCTTTCTGACGGGGGCAAATGCTCTTGGATGCAACACAGATGTTGAACACTATTGCGGGGAGTGTAGAGATGCGTTGACGGGGACTTGCATAATGCAGCGCACGTAGGAGACTCTTTGGAATGGCTGGCGAGACGTCTTCTTCTCTGGAGCATTGTGGACTTAGATAAATACTCAGGTGGCTTGACGGGAGACGGAGGATTATAGGAAGATTTTGGCAGAGCTCCGGCAAGAGGAATAAGAAATCTGGGAGGAGAAAAGGTTAGAAATGAGAGGGGTCTAGGGTTCCTTTTATAGGATCTCAGGGGTGGTTACAGTAATTAGTCGGCTATCCGCACACCGCAGCCACCCAAAGTACTAAATGTAGACTATATTTAACATAGTAGTGAATATTAATTAATATATTTTATATGCGTACATCATAACTTATTTATTAAACATTTTCCCCACTAACCATGGTGGTTATGTAGGTGCTTACTCACGAAACGGATATCAGTGATCGTGTCGGGATGATCGGACGGCAGAGAAGGCCCCCCATCGACGAGCGACCGTCTTGACGGCGGGCGGCCACCGCAGAAGGAGCAGGAACCGCGACCAGAGGGATGTCCGGACGCGACAAGCAAGGAGGCCGGCCGACCCTATCGTCGGCTGTCCCACTTGGCCGCTGGGGGGCGGCCGTGAGGTGCGGCCACACCCTTGGGCGCCCGCAGGGGGCCGCCACGGGGTGCGGCCACCCCTTGCGGCGGCTACCTTGCGGCCGCAAGAGGTGGACGAGACTTCGCCGCCGGGGAGCGGAGGAGGTCGGTTGTTCCGGCCAGCTGCGAGCGGTTTGCACACGTAGTGGGATCACGTGTGCGAATCGTGCGCGCTGATCGCACGCTCGGTGGTTAATCCCATGATCCCCACTACGTTAGTGGGGATTATGGTGATTGGCTACTTGCACCTCACTTTCTTTATAAATTTAACTTGACCTCATCAACCTTTTTTAGTAAAATTTTCTATCTGCAAACCTAGTATAAAGCCTTTTATTTGAATTCATGATTCTTTGTTCACAAACTAAATTTCTAACTAATAATTTAAAGATTAAAAATTGTGTGACATAACCGTTTTTCTGTTGGAATTTGGCTTATCATAATTCCTCGCGAACGTACAGAGAGTTTTTATTTAAATCACTCTATTTATATTAAAATTTTATTGGTGTGTATAATATTTTGTCTTTTATGATGGAAAATTTTAAGTATATGCATGCATACACTCACTAATTAAATTAAGAAAATTAAATACTATTTTTACTAAGATAGATAACTTGCAATTACATGAATGAATGTCTTCTGTTTTTATTTTATGCTTTGATCTGTGAATAGCAAAAATTTCTGCGGATAAAAATGTGTTCTTTAGGGCCACAGATAGTAAAAATATGAGAATAGATGATTTTGCTTGGCGTATGACACTTTCCTACCGTTGTGGGTCACAAGGTTTTTCTCCGGTCCGGAAAATCGGGCCGCCTTAGCTCAGAGTTGGACCGGAGGCGTAAACAGTCAATGAAAATCCAGCAACAATGACAAGAGGTTTCTTTTACCGTTTAAAACTCGGAAATGGTGAAAAATCACGTTGTCGAATCTGTCCCGGGCCAAAATCCACTATTTCCCTTTAAGTTTACATGTTTCGAGAGTTTTCTCGGAGGGTGGCAGACCACCTCACCATTACAAGTTTTGAATACAAAACAGTAGAAAATAAACTAAGTTCTCGAAACCTTGATGAGAGCGCTCCGATGGGGAAAAATGTTAAGTTCTCGGAGCCTTGATGAGAGCGCTCCCGTATAGTCGGAGCCTTGATGAGAACACTCCCATAGAGAAGAATGTCAAGTCCTTGAAGTCTTGTGATGCCTTCATGCCAGCATCCGCGTAAGCGAATCCCAGTGTTTTCTCCCGATCTCGCAAAAGCGTCCAAGTGAGCGTTGGGCGTTGCGCGTTGCGGGCGCTAGAGAGGGAGCGGAACAAATTTCAGGTAAAAAAACAATCTAAGTCTCACGTTCTCGTCGGAAAATCTCAAAACACTTTCTAGTCTTTGAAGTTGCTTGTCTTCAAATGAAGGTCTGTGAGCCCTTTTTATAGTTTGATGGAGAGACATAATTGTAATTGTGCATTAGTGGATTTTGAGGTAGCAAATGACGTCGCTTCATTTTGGTCACATGGATTGTCAATTTTCATAAAATGATGAGCATGCACCCCAGGCGGCTCGGGTAATTTGCCCGGTAGCAGCGGCGGTCGGAGATGGCGGAGGCGCCCAGCGACAACCGGTGACTGTCAGCGGTCATCAACGCGCATTAGCACGGGCGCCAAGGTGTGTGCTCGCGCACGCGCAAAATAGCATAAGTGCATAGATGCGTGCTAGCACATGCACGCTGGGGCGCTTGCGTGTCGGGGTCGGCCACCGCCATTGTCTGGCAACGTACCCGGGCAACCCAAGCCGTCCGAGAGCACATCCGTCATTTCAAGAAAAATGGCGATCCAGGTGCCCTAAACAGAGCGACGCCATTGTCTAGCTAAATATTTGCCCGAGCGCAATTTCTAGCATATTCCTCCATAAAATTATAAAAAAGCTCTTAAGCCTTCATTTGAAAACAAACAAATCTAGAGACTAGAGAAAACTCTGAGGTGTTCCGGCGAGAATGTATGTCTTAGATTATTTCTTCGCTTGGAATTCGCTTCGCTCCCTCTCTAGCATGCATAATGCCCGACGCTCACCTGAACGCTTTTGTGAGCATGGGAGAAGACACTACAATTCCCTTTCGTGGATGCTGGCGTGAAGACATCACAAGGCCTCAAAAAATTGGCATCCTTCTCCACAGGAATGTTCTCATCAAGTTTCTGACTCTACAGGAGCGCTTTCATTAAGGCTCCGAGAACTTAGCATTTTTCCCCATTAGGGCGCTCTTACCAAGGCTTCAGGAACTTGACATCCTTCTCTGTGGGAGCGCTCTCATCAAATCTCCGACTCTACAGAGGCGCTCTTATCAAGGCTCTAAGGACTTAGCATTTTTCCCCACTGGAGCACTCTCACTAAGGCTCCAAAGACTTGTTTATTTTCTATTGTTCTTGTATTCAAAGCTTGTAACACAGAGGTTTTTGGGTCCATTGATCTCAATGTCCTAGCTTTGGGGAGATTGTTGGGTCCATTGATCTCAATGTCCCAGATTTGTAAGAAGTCAAACAAGTCAATGGTATACCATAGTTGTATTTGATGTATGTTTAAGTTCATGCATGCAGGTTGGTCTATGTCATATAGATTGGACAGGTGGTCCAAGTGACATTGACAGGTGGACTCAAAAAAGCTGACTGAAGAGACAAAAAAATGACTAAATCCATAGGCGATGAGTGAAGTAAGTTCACTCAATGCCATACAACTAATATCGCTGAGTGAAGTCAGGACAGTCAAAGACCAGCAAGTTGCAGCATAGAAAAAAGACTAAATCCATAGGCATTGAGTGAAGCCAGTTCACTCAACGCCATACAGCCAACAACGTTGAGAAAGGATAGGCAATCAAAGCTTTAAGTGTTGGAAAGGCAGAAAAGTGGCTAAGTCCACAAACATTGAGTGAAATCAACTCACTCAACGATATATAGTCAGAAGCATTGAGTGAAGCTTGATCTCTCAACGCCATGCTGTTTCTGTCAAATCCAAAGGAAAAGGAGACAGAAAATCGACTAAGTCCAGAAGCGTTGAGTGAAGCCAGTTCACTCAACGTCAAGAACAAAAAGCTTTAAGACAAGCTAATGTAGTCATCCTAAGAGGAAACAGAGAAATCAGCGAAATTCAGAAGCGTTGAGTGAAGCCTGTTCACTCAATGCCAGATTTCAGAGATAAAGGCAGAAAGCGTTTACTGATGCCATCTCACTCAACGCCTTCAGACAGAAGGAGATTTTGCTAAGTATAAAAGCATTGAGTGAAGCTTATCCACTCAACGCTCACAACACTTTCAGACAGAAGAATGCAGAATGTTGGCTAAGTATAAAAGCGTTGAGAGAAGCCGGTTCACTAAACGCTCTCAACGCTATAATTACAGAAAGAAATGAAAATTATTCTAAGTTCAGAATTATTGAGTGAAGCCAGTTCACTCAACGCTGTCAACGCCAAGGATGCAGAAAGGGCTGAAGATCAAGGTAAGGCAAAAGCGTTGAGTGAAGCTTATACACTCAACGCTCTCAACGCCTGAACAAGCTAAAGAATTGACTGTTAACCCCAAAATCGGCAATCCTTTCCAAGGTGCCTATTGTTTCTGCTCTTCTCTTATAGGTTTCCATCCGCAAGGAGCAGGCTACCCCTGATGTCCACCGTGTCCGCACAAGGCGGATTGCCGAGTCCAAAGTTGCTCAAGGACGGGTGCTCCGCTAGCCGCCCGCTAAGGGGCGGCCTCCGCCTGCTGGGCGGACTCCCCCTGGAGTCCGCCCAGGCCGCCCGCTAGGGGGCGGCCTCCGCCTGCTGGGCGGACTCCCCCTGGAGTCCGCCCAGGCCGCCCGCCAGGAGGCGGCCCCAGCCTGCCGGGCGGACTCCCCCAGAGTCCGCCCAGGCCGCCCGCTAGGGGGCGGCCTCCGCTTGCCGGGCGGACTCCCCAGGAGTCCGCCCAGGCCGCCCGCTAGGGGCGGCCTCCCCGGCCGGGAGGACTCCCCCTGGAGTCCGCCCAGGCCGCCCGCTAGGGGGCGGCCTCCGCTTGCCGGGCGGACTCCCCCGGAGTCCGCCCAGGCCGCCCGCTAGGGGGCGGCCTCCCCGGCTGGGTGGACTCCCCCTGGAGTCCGCCCAGGCTGCCCGCTAGGGGGAGGCCTCCGCTTGCCGGGCGGACTCCCCCGGAGTCCGCCTAGGCTGCCCGCTAGGGGGCGGACTCCCCATGGAGTCCGCCCAGGCCGCCCGCTAGGGGGCGGCACCAGCTTGCCGGGCGGACTCCCCCGGAGTCCGCCCAGGCCGCCCGCTAGGGGGCGGCCTCCTCGGCCGGGTGGACTCCCCCTGGAGTCCGCCCAGGCCGCCCGCTAGGGGGCGGCCTCCGCTCAGTCTGCCTGCTCAGGCTGTTCCGCCTGCTTGCTCCTCAGGTCACTCAGCCTGCCTGCCCTCTTCTAGCTGCCAACCCGAAGTCTGCCCCAGTAGAGAAAAGGTCAGTCCGCCGAGTCCACCGAGATCGTCAACCCCATCTTTCTCAGTCTGCCGAGGTCGTCGATGCTGACGTCACTAGGCCCACTTCTAGAAGATTCTCCTCGGGCCTATAAATAGCCCCCAAGGCCTCTCATTCTGCACGCAGGAGAGGAGAACTGCCGCCTTGATCAAAGCCTGCGGACTCAGTTTTCCAGGTCATCAGGGTTGATCAAGCAAGGTCTGCGGACTCAAATCTCCAGTCCGCCCAGGTCGTCAAGGGCTGTGGACTTAGTTTTTTCTGTCAGCAGCAGGCAGCTTGCGCAGCCTCCGCAGCCTCCGATTTCCAGTTCTCCCAGGTCGTCAAGGGCTGTGGACTTAGCTTTTTTTGCCCTCAGCAGCTTGTGCAGCCTCCACAGCCTCCGATTTCCAGTTCTCCCAGGTCGTCAAAAGTTGTGGACTTAGTTTTTTCTGCCCTTGGCAGGCAGCTTGGGCAGCATCTGCAGCTTCAGTTCTCCAGTCCTCTACAGCTACCTTTACTTAGTATCTGGCATCTCCTTCCTCAGCCGCTAGCTTACCCCATTGTACCCTCTACTGCTCTTATATGTAATGGTTCAATAGCAAGTTGTAACTCTTCTTGATTAAAGGAAAAGCCCGCCGCAAGAGTGACATTCAAGCCGCGGCGGGCGAAGTCTGCTGTTGCCGCTACTAGCGGCCTCCTCTCTTCTTCTGTCCTCTCTCGGCATCAACCTGCAAAGCTGACCATCAAAGTAGCTGTCTGCTCGATAGTACCTGATCAAGCTCCCTCTCTGCTCGAGCAAGCTTCTCCTCTGCTCGAGCAAGCTTCTCCTCCATCCCCGCAACCCTTCTTTCTTCACCCTTAGCTTGTGAGATCGAACAACCCGTTAACTGGTCGGTGTCGTATTTCGTGCATCAACAGTTAACACGCGACCTTCAGATCTCGATTAGACAGTGAAAGCAGTGGTTACTCATGTCAGACCATCAACCAGCCGAGAATCTTGCTCTAAGTCCAAGTGATGATCCTCTTTGGGAGGCCTTAGAGCAATCTCGCAGAGAAACTGCCCAACAGTTTCAAGCCATCAACCATACTCTAGCAGCTCTCACGCGACAATTGGCCGCTCAATCTTCAGCAGCGCCAGCTCCTCCAATCAATCCAGCACCAACATCAGAGACTCCTCAAGTCTATCCACCGGCTTATCCGCCGGTCTACCCTCCTCTTTACACTCCAACCTTTCCGCAAGGGTCTGCAGCTCCTTTGCGATCTCAGGATGATGAGTTTGCAGCTCGTCAAAACTTCTTCAGGGAAGCTGCCCGGGGAAGTCCAGCTAGATTTCTGAATCTTCAGGGAAGTCATCCTTTCTCTTCAGCTCCTGCATTTGCTCCTCCTGCAGCAACCTTTTTCTCCTATCCTCCTGCTTCTTTTGCAGCTACTGCTCATGCTCCTTACTTTACTTATGCAGTAGAACAAGAAGAGCCATCGCCGTTTATAGAGAGTGTTCGGTATGAACCAACTCCAGTCAACTTCAGAGAGCCACGGTTGCCCATTTACACCGGGGAGACTGATCCAGTCAAGCATCTTCAAGATTTTGAATCAGCCGTTGCTCTCAAGACCCTCTCCGACGCTACCAAGAGCAAGCTCCTCGTAACGACCTTTGATGGTCAAGTGAGAGACTGGTTCTATGGGCTGCGACCTCAGTCAATCTCTTCCTTTATTGACTTGCGAAGAGAGTTCCTGCTCAGATTTTCTACATCTTCAAAGAGGAAGGGCGGTCCAGAAGCCCTCTTTGAGATCAGGCAGCGAGAGAATAAGACTTGGTCTCATTATGTGGATCGTTTTCAGAAAGAAATATTGGACATTGAGATTGTTGATCAAGAAATGTACCGAGTGGCTCTCATCCACGGCCTGCGTGAAGGTCCACTAAAGTTTGAAGCTAACGTCCGAGCACCAAGAACTTATCAAGAGTTGATCGGCTTAGCCAACTCGTATATCCGCGGTGAAAAGAGCAACCCCAGCTTCGTCTCCAGGCTTGTATCGGAGAAAATTTTTTCTTCTTACAAGCAGCCCCCGAGGTCTCCTCGGAGAGCCTTTCCATCTCTCTCTAGGAAAGCAAGAAGATTTCAGCATCATCATCAATACCCCTCCCAAGGTCATGATCGTGACCAAGAGCGGCTGCTACCATTGTCAACATCATCTCCGCTAGCTGATAACTTCTCAAATGAAGTTATCTAGTCCCTTATTTTCTACAATAATAGTTGTGATAATGAGAATAAATGGGTTAAATTAGTATAAATGTTCATAAATTAATATTTATTTTATTCAGGCTTGATTGACCTATTTTATCTATGTTTTTCTCATTAGAAATGACGTGGAAATCGAACCGGAGAAACAAGTGCTGGAATTATATTTTGGCTGTGCAGTTGTTACAGAAATCTGTTTTCAGTTGTTATAACAAGTCCTGGACGGATTTAAAATTCGAATTTCGAATTTTGCGCCAAAATCAAATATGGAAGGAGGCATCCATTGGGAAAGGGCTGCTCGTTTTTAAAGGAGGATTTTCATACCTAAAAGGCACGAAATATTGGAGGGAGATAGAGTTCTTAGAGCCATCATCTTGGAGAAGGAGAAGGAGAGGACCGGCTAGGGTTTGGACGCACCGTCGAGAAGGAAGAAGGGTCTAAAGCGAGATCTTCACACATATTCCTGCAGCATTTAGCGTTCTTAAACATGTCTTGTAAGATCTTTCTCATTTGGTTTCATCCCTCTAGCATGAACTAATCGTATGGATCTTGTATGATGTGAGTACCTTGTTTTATTGTGATGATTTTACTTTAAATTTATTTTATGGTTGTTGAATTGCTATCTTTATTGGGTTTATGTTCTTTATGTGTGGAAATTTTTGAGCAAGCGTTCATCTTCTAATTAGCATGGCGAGATTCGAGAGAGGAGTTATGCTAATCTAGGGTTGAATCCGTTATTCTACGCGGCGAGATTCGAGAGAGGAGTTGCGTAGTTTTCTAAATCAAAATTCCATCTTTTTACTGCGTTGCAAGATTCGAGAGAGGAGTGGCGTAAGTGTGACATAAACTCTAATATAGCGTCAAGAGTGAAAGAGATTTCCTCTTGAGTTAGCATCATTGATTTTTGCTCGTCATGTTATTTACTTTCTTCCTAAGTTAGAGATAACTAGGGGAAATTGGGTAAACGGAATTCTGAGATCGAGAGATGATGAAATCCACTCTAAAATCGATGCAAGATAGTAATGAAGATAACCATTAAAACATCACTAGAAATCTCGTCATAATAGGCAAGGGAAAACAACATGCAAGATCGTTTCTCCAACCTTGGTAAAAGTATTTCTAAGAATTGTGTTTAGTTTTACCATTATTAGTTTAAGTTTTCTTTATTATCAAATTAATCCACTAGTGAAAAAGTATCCCACTTGGATTCAAGGAACGGGTAAGACTAGTAATTACGAGCACTAACGTTACACTTCCTCGAGGAACGATAACTCAACTCATCATTTTATTACTTGATTCGACACGTGCACTTGCGTGATTACGTAGATCCATTTTGGACGTATCAAGTTTTTGGCGCCGTTGCCGGGGAGGCGCAACGGTTTAGTGTTTTATTTCTCGTAATATTAGTTAAACTTTAGTAGTTGGAGATCAAGTATTTTGTTTTTAATTGTTTTCTTGTCTTAGCACTTATTTTGAAGCTTTGTGGTGTATGTCAAGGTATAGAAACCCGGAATTATTGCCACTAAACTTAGAAATAGAGCGCACCTGTAGACAAAATCGAAGAAACCTTAGAACGGAAAACGTTAATCATCCTGAGATGGATAATAACGGACAACACGTTATCGATGACATAGAGGGTCACGTGAACCATAACGGGCAACAAGTTATCGATGACATAGAGGGTCACGTGAACCATAACGGGCAAGCTAATCCTAATAATCAACACGTGCCGCCCCGAATGACATGTAGGGATTACAACACACCTTTTAGGGGAGGTTTGCACACGAGTATAGCCCGACCGGCTATAGAAGCCAATAATTTCAAGATGGACCCTTTCATTATGCAACAAGTTCAACTAAACAAATTTGGGGGTCTTAGCCATCAAGATGCAAACTCTCATTTAAAAACCTTTCTAACAATATGCGATATGTTTAAGGCAAATGGTGTGTCCGCAGACGCCATTCAATTAAGAGCATTCCCGTTTTCCTTAGAAGGTAGAGCGAAGGATTGGTTGGACTCTTTACCCGATGATGCTATCACCACATGGGCCCAATTAGAAGATAAATTTTTAAATAAGTATTTTCCACCTTCTAAGACGGCTAAGTTGATTAGGGATATCACTACATTTATGCAACATCATGGGGAGACTCTTTATGACGCATGGGAGCGTTTTAAGGAGTTGTTAAGAAAATGTCCACACCATGGGTTAGCACAACACCAACAAGTATCCACGTTTTACAACGGGTTGCAAACCGCAACCATGATTCTAGTAGATGGAGCCGCGGGAGGTTCCCTAATGAAAAAATATCCGGAAGATGCGTACGCCATTTTAGAAGATTTAACGTCTAATAATTATCAAGCATATGAAAGACAAGCAACAAGTAATCCAGCAGGGGTGCACCATGTAGATCAAATCACATCCTTAGCCGCCGAAATGGCATCACAATTCAACTTGATTAACAAGAGGCTAGATTCACTATCTAATCCTGCGCCTAGTTCACCACTAACAGTGGAACAATTAAATCTATTAACGGAAGAAGCCAACTATATAGGAGGGCAACAGAGGCAAATTCCCCCGGGATTTGCTAATCATTATCACCCCGAGTGGCGACATCACCCTAATTTCTCTTGGAGAAATAATCAAGGAGTGAACCAATCGCCGGGATTTCATCAAAATCTGAATCCAACCCAAGGGAATCCTCAAAACAATCAAAATAATCCTAGGAAGTTAACTGACGAAGTAATTGTGGGGATGTTCCAAAAGAATGAGTCTAGGATTGGAGGGATTGAGTCATCTCTAAGATCTTTAGAGACCACATTGGGTCAATTAGCAACCACGTTAAGTAAAAGGCCGATTGGATCATTACCATCGGATACTACGCCTAATCCAACAAGAGAGGAACCTCATAATCATTGTAATGCAATCGCTCTAAGGAGTGGGGTAGAGATCCAAAGTGGAGATGGGCTGTTAGAAAAAGCTAGAGATGACGAGAGGAAGGAACAAGGAAATGGACCTAGGGCGATGCAAGAAGACGAGCCCGTAGAAGTTAAGGAACCGGAGGTAGTTGAGGTTCAACCACTGAATAGTAAAAAGAAAGAAATCATCTATCCTCCACCTCCTTTCCCATCTAGATTAGCGAAGACAAAACTCGATAAGCAATTCCAAAAGTTTATGGAAATCTTTAAGAAATTAACTATAAATATTCCGTTTGCTGAGGCTCTTGAACAGATGCCTAGTTATGTCAAGTTTATGAAAGACATCTTATCCAAGAAGAGGAAATTCGTTGAGAGGGAGATAGTCGCCTTAACGGAAGAATGTAGTGCAATATTACAAAAGAAACTACCTCAAAAATTAAAAGATCCAGGTAGCTTTACAATACCATGTTTGATAGGAACGACATTTTCAGGGAGAGCATTGTGTGACTTGGGAGCTAGCATCAATCTGATGCCTTTATCTATTTACACAAAATTAGGCCTGGGAGAGATTACACCAACATCTCTTACTCTACAGTTGGCCGATAGATCGTTAGCTTTTCCTAAGGGAATTGTTGAGGATGTATTGGTTAAGGTGGATAAATTCATCTTCCCAGCCGATTTTGTGGTGCTAGATATGGATGAGGATAAGGAAGTTCCTATTATTCTAGGAAGACCATTTTTAGCCACAGGACGCACCCTTATAGATGTACAAAAGGGAGAGCTAACAATGAGAGTCAACGAAGAGGAGGTAACCTTCAACATTCTTAAGGCCATGAAATTCCCTGAAGATAGAGAAGAATGCTATTTAATTAAAGAAGTTGAGGTGCCCTCTAGATTGACACACAAGGACGAAGATTTTGAACACAAGTTGTTAGACATTCTAGTAAATAAAGAAAGTGAAGAAGATGAAGAGGTGGAAGAGGTTGTTAACATGCTTAATTCACGAGAAAGATTGCCACTAAATAAAAATTTTGAAGTGATAAATAGAACTAGCGAACAAAAAATAATGAAACCTTCTATTCTTGAACCGCCTACACTAGAATTAAAACCACTACCAGAACATCTTAAATATGTATTTCTTGGGAAAGATAATACTCTACCGGTCATCATTAACGCTTCATTAAAAATGGAGGAGGAGTTAAAATTACTTGAAGTACTAAGGGAGTCTAAGGGAGCCATGGGATGGACTCTTGCCGACATTAAAGGGATCAGCCCATCTATTTGCATGCACAAAATCTTATTAGAAGATGGGGAAAAAGGATCCATTGAACATCAACGTAGGCTTAGTCCCCCAATGAAAGAAGTAGTGATGAAAGAAATCATAAAGTGGCTTGACGCGGGTATTATTTATCCCATTTCAGATAGTAAATGGGTAAGTCCAGTGCATTGTGTACCCAAGAAGGGGGGAATAACTATTGTTAAAAATGCTAACAATGAACTCATACCGACTAGGGCTGTCACGGGATGGAGGATATGTATAGACTATAGAAAATTGAACAAAGTGACTAGAAAAGATCATTTCCCGTTACCATTTCTCGACCAAGTTTTAGATAGATTGGCGGGTGGGCAGTATTTTTGTTTTTTGGACGGTTATTCTGGTTATAACCAGATTATGGTAGCGCCTGAAGATCAGGAGAAGACGACATTCACGTGCCCGTTTGGGACATTTGCATTCCGCAAAATGCCGTTCGGATTATGTAATGCCCCTGCCACATTCCAACGATGTATGATCTCGATCTTCACGGACATAATGGATGATGGTATTGAAATTTTCATGGATGACTTTTCTGTTTTTGGACAATCATTTGATGGTTGCTTAGATGTATTAAAGAAGGCCTTGGATAGGTGTGTGCAAGCTAATCTAGTTCTCAATTGGGAGAAGTGTCATTTCATGGCACGTGAGGGTATTGTGCTCGGGCACAAGGTGTCTAATAAAGGACTAGAAGTTGACCAAGCGAAGATTGAAGTCATTGAGAAGCTTTCTCCGCCGACGAATGTCAAGGGCATTCGTAGCTTCCTAGGTCACGCCGGATTCTATAGACGTTTTATTAGAGACTTCTCAAAAATATCAAAGCCTTTATGCAACTTACTTGAAAAAGATACTCCCTTTGTTTTCAATGATGAGTGCTTAGAAGCCTTCCAAACTTTAAAGGAAAAATTAATCTCCGCTCCCATTGTTAAAGCACCCGATTGGACATTGCCATTTGTTCTCATGTGCGACGCAAGTAACTATGCGGTAGGGGCCGTGTTGGGTCAAGTGCACAACAAGGTCTTTCACACAATACATTATGCTAGTAAGACCCTTATAAACGCCCAGGTAAACTATACCACTACGGAGAAGGAACTCCTAGCGGTGGTCTTTGCTTTTGACAAATTCCGCGCTTATTTGATTAGTTCTACGGTTACAGTTTACACAGACCATGCAGCAATCCGATATTTAGTGGATAAAAAGGATGCGAAGCCTAGGCTTATTAGGTGGGTTTTACTCCTCCAAGAATTTGATTTTGAGATTAAAGACCGTAAGGGAGCGGAAAACCCAATTGCAGACCACTTATCGCGACTAAAATATGAATGTGAGAAGGACGAACATATTGAGATTAAGGAAAGCTTTCCAGACGAATGTTTACTTGCAATCACAGAAGGGAGCATCCCATGGTACGCTGATTTTGTTAACTATATAGTTAGCAAGGTTTTTCCACCGGATTTTAGCTACCAACAAAGGAAGCGATTCCTTCATCAGGTGAAGTTTTACCTATGGGATGAACCGTATCTATTTAAAATTTGTGCTGATCAAATTATTCGTAGGTGTGTGCCCGAGATGGAAGTTCGTAGTATTTTAGAAAAGTGTCATGCATCACCCTATGGAGGACACCATAAAGGAGACCGGACAGCAATGAAGGTTTTAGAATCAGGATTCTATTGGCCAACCTTATTCAAGGATTCTTATCATTTTGTAGGACAGTGTGACCGTTGTCAACGTGTTGGAAATCTTCAGCGGGGAGCAAGCATGCCCATGAATGGCATCCTTGAAGTAGAAGTTTTTGATGTATGGGGGATTGATTTCATGGGCCCCTTTGTCAACTCCGATGGAAATTTATATATTTTGCTAGCCGTAGACTATGTGTCGAAGTGGGTAGAGGCGATAGCCACCCAGAGAAATGATGCCAAGGTGGTGCTAAAATTTCTAAGGTCTAATATCTTCACTAGATTTGGTACACCGAGGGCGATAATTAGTGATGGAGGGGCGCACTTTTGTAATTTACAATTTAAAACTCTTCTAAAGAAATATGGGGTAACACATAAAGTAGCCCTTGCCTACCATCCACAAACCAATGGCTTAGCCGAGGTGTCAAATCGTGAGATCAAGACCATCTTGGAGAAAACGGTGAATGCAACACGCAAGGATTGGTCACAAAAGCTAAGTGACGCATTATGGGCCTATAGAACGGCGTTTAAAACCCCGATAGGATTAACACCTTATAAAATGATATATGGGAAAGCGTGTCACCTACCGGTGGAGTTGGAACATAAGGCGTATTGGGCAATTAAGAAATTAAACTTTGACTTCCAAGAGGCGGGCAATAAAAGGCTATTGCAAATTAATGAATTGGAAGAAATTCGGTCCAACGCATACGAGAGCGCCAAACTTTATAAGGAGCGAACAAAAAAATGGCACGACGCAAGATTAACGTTGAAAGAGTTCAAGACCGGGCAATTGGTATTATTATTTAATTCAAGACTGAAATTATTCCCGGGAAAACTAAAATCTAGATGGTCGGGACCATTCATAGTGACGCAGGTGCACCCATACGGGGTAGTCACGATTTGCAACGAGAAGGATGGCTCCGAATTCAAGGTGAATGGCCAAAGGCTAAAGGAATATCATATAGATATTGATCGTCGGGAGTCGACGATCGTGAATTTGCAATGACAAGTAACGAAGAGATACGTCCGGCCGAGACGTTTTAAAGGAGGCGCTTGGTGGGAGGCAACCCATCGTATCGTAGAATATATATATATATAATAAGAATGTTGGAGAGAACAAGGCCATATGATCTTAGTTGGCTCCGCTCAATCATTTTTAAGAAGGAGAATGCTGGAAGAGTCGAAAACCAGGACAAATCTGCAGGAATTTGAAGGTAAAAAATTTCCTGTATAAAATAAACAGCAGTTGTTACAACGCCCTGAAACGGATGTAGCAGGATTTAATTCTCTGGATGGGAACGGTTCAGCGGCGGTTCGACTGAACCGGGTCACGGGCCGGTCCGGTTCTTCAGGAATATCAGATTCACATAAAATAGAAGGCAGTTGTTATAACGCCCCGGAAACGTCCGTAACAGGATTTAAGTTTCTGTCTTTTTGCCCTCAACTAGGCGCCGCAGCCGGTCTAGGCCCGGTCTGACTGAACCGGGCGCGCAATTCGGGTTAGCGGCGGTTTGGGTTTAAATGGATTCATATTAGCTAATGATTCCGCATTTAGCATGGGTTAAACCGGTTCATTAGTCTTAAAATAACTTAATCTAACTAAGTGAGTTTAAACCCATACATATTAAAAAAAAAAAAATATTAAAGGGCGGCTCATTCTTTCCCCCCCCCCCTTCAGCCGAAGCTCTAGGGCACGACAGGAGCGGCGATTCGGCGGTGTTGAGTCCAGTCCGGCGGTGCCCGATCCTTGCTCGGGAGGTTTCGAAGGAAAAGGCGGCGGCCGATCCTTGCTTCAGCGGTGGCGAGTCCGGCGCGGCGTTGTGAGTTGATCGGGGGTTGTGCGGCGTGAGTTTTGCAAAAGGGCGAGCTCCAGAAATTTCTTGGAGGTAACTCCTTAGCCTAGAGCATGGTTGAATCATTTCCCGAGGAACAGAAATTTAGTTTTTTTTTCTTGTTTCATGGCTAGGTCTGATAGGTGGTAATTTCTGAAAATTCTCCTGCGCATGGTTAATTTTCTGGAAGAGCTAGGACGGCGGTGAGCACAAGAGCAACATCCATAAATAACGGGAGTGGTGTAAGGGCTTAATCTTGTTATTTCTGAAGATTTTTTTAGGTATACTCTTAACCTTGCACTCTTAGGAAATGAACAAGTAGTAAATAATTTTTCTGTATTTTATTTTTCTACTCTATGCATTGTGGTCAGTTGATGCTATGTCATCTAAAAGGAGATCGAGTAAGAAGAAGGGGAAGGAGGTTGTTAGAGAACCAGTTGTAAAATTTTCGAGTGAGGCAGCGGAGTATTGGTTTCGCTCATTGAAGGCACTCCCTTTCATCTTTGAAAGAGGATTTAAAATGGAAAAGAGGGCTTGGAGTGTAACTTATGCTGAGAGGATCAAAGCACTCCAGTGGGAGGCATTCTGCCATCCGAGGACTGAGGCTATTCTCCCCATGGTCTATGAATTTTATGCAAATGCTAAAAGCATCGAGGGAGAAGTAGTGACTGTTAGAGGGAAGGCGGTTGAGTTTTCTGCAGAGATGATTAGTGATCTGTTCAATTTGGAGGATCATGGGTATGACGACTATGCTGAAATTCTTAATAAGGTATCTCTTCAGGAAATGACGGGTACAGTGTGTTGCACACCAACGCCAGAGTGGGCAAGTAGGACACATAAAGTGCTGAAGACGTCTTGTCTAACTAGAGAAGCTAAGGTGTGGCTGCTCTTTATTAATGCTAGTATCATGCCCACTCGGCACCCGAACACTATTACATTGGATAAGGTAGCATTGATCTACGGAATTCTAAAGGGACTATACTTTGATTTAGGAAAGATCATTGCATTGCAACTTCGGCAGAAAATTAGAGAGGAAAAACCTCGGCAGCTATGGTTTCCAACCCTCATAACTGAGTTATGTCTGCAAGCTGGTGTAGAAAAGGATGAGGAGGACATGGTTACACCTGTAAAGCGGCATATTACTAAAACGGTTGTCGAAGTCAATGTCAAGGTTGCTGCGGGAACACAGGAAAGGGAACGTAGTTGGAGGATAGGGGGTGAAGCTCAGACTTCACAGGCACCAATAGTGAAACCAATGCGAATTGATATTCCAACGGTCGACCATGGCACTGATCCCGACCTTTTGATGGAGCACATTGAGTACATCAAGGCGTTTCAGCGATGTCAGCATCTGTTTGCGAAGGAGCGGTTTGATAATATCGATGCCAACATCCGGAAAATCATGGAGAAAAGGAAGATTCCTGTGTCAGAGCCAAATTTCAGGATGAGCGGGCAATTTGACGACGAGGGCTACCTACTGACATCAGACCAGACGAGAGTTGATCCAGCAAAGGTTTCAGAGGAGGACGCAGAAGAAGAGGAGGACACAGAAGATGAGGAGGACGCAGAAGATGATGAGGACGTGGCAGATGATGCAGAGGAGTAGGAGTACCTCCTGCTCTCCTTTACTTTTGCATAGTTCTGATTACATTGTGTTGGGCTATATTTTGTTATACTTTGAATGTGATATCTTTTGTTATCGTTTGCTACGCATCATATTCTGTTATGTATTTGTATGGACTATATTTTGGGGGTTGTATAGTTTGTGGGGTAACACCTTGGCGGTTACATTTTGGTACTTTACACCTGGTATGTTGCTAATCTTTTTAGGATGCTACCTGTGCTGCACTAACTATGTACTGTGATGATTTATTTTGAGTTATGCATTCTGAATATCACAAGGCATGGATGTTAAATGTGCTCCTTGTACTGTACTCTTTCCTGTTTTGTTGTTGTATTGATAAACGTTGCTTTGATCATATCTTATGCCCTGATTTAAGTTGATATGACCATCTAAATAGAAAAGTATTATGATATGCAACATGTGTCTCGTTGCCTTGTCTTAGTCTCATTATTTACTGCAATGTTCATAATTCTCGTACATGAACATATCTTCCGATTACACTTGCAATTTTAGTTTATCAATTGGGCAGTTGATTGTGACAAGGGTGTAGAAGGGGTTTTCTCCAGGTTTTGTACACACGTTAATCGTGCAGATCATTAGGACACGGGAAGTGAAGCTCTATGCACGAAGGTCCTACAAAGAACATTTGGTCAAAGTATATTTGCGGGCACTCCTATTTCAGGGAAGTTGTTTAAAGTTCAATTATTTTCTTTTGTATGCCCCGATACTCATTAGTAAAAACTGTTTCGAATATTTTCTTGTTAGAAATATATCTTTGCTAGGGACTAGCAAAGGATTTAAGTGTGGAGGTGGGGGTTGTTTTGACCCCTACCATTTGGATGAATTATACTCCCTTGAAACACATATTGAATGATTTTAATTCTTGTTTCATTTAATCAAAACGCTATTCTAGATATATTCAATAATAATTAATTGGTATGACTGAACAATCCAAAGAGTTCAATTAGTGAATTTGAAATTAGTAAGATTTTTTGTGATAGAGCTCACTTAAGCATTTTAATTTTATGCACAAAATTTTTGATTACTTCCATGACAATCTTTTGATATTGATCTCTACAAATAACGGGAGGGGCGAGCAAGAACTAGTCAATGATGTAAGCCAAGACATGAGCTTGGGTAGTTATTCCATTTTGACATTTACAAGAATTGTTGAGCTTGAACTTTTTCATAATTATTATTTCATGCCTAAATTTCCTATATTTCTACTAGTTGTATCTTAGTAACTTAGCCATTTATGGATGTTTAATTTTTATAAGCAAATTATTGAACGTTATGGTGATATGTGGCCTAAGTATATGCCCACATACTTGGAATGATCCCAACTATGATGATACAAAAAAATATAAAGAAATTTATGTCATAGTGATATGCGGCCCAAGTATGTGAAAACATACTTGGAATGATCCCAACTATGAGTTAAAAAAATGATTGAACATCATAATGATATGTGGCCTAGGTATGTGCGCTTGTACTTGGAAAGATCCCTACCATGAATTCATATATATTAAATAAAAAAAAGTATATGTTGATAAACTCCATAATATGGTGAATTACTAAGATCACTAACTAGAGAATGACATTCCACTATCAAAGTTTATTCATAATTCCTAATCAAGCATTAGTCTATCCTATTTTCAATTACACTGCTAACTCATGTGGAGGCTAAATCGAAAGACTAGAATATTCTCTCCCTTTCCAATACTTGTGGAGGTTCAATGTGGAAATTGCATGAGAGTAAATCATTTTTTTAAAAGAAAAGCACGCACCGCACTAAGATACTCATTTGAGCTTTATCTTTCATCTAACTAATGAATTTGTGAATTTTGAGCTCTTGTTGATTTCTAAGCCTATCAGTTAAGTAAAATGAATTTCTTGAGTAAGCCTTGATTAAGTTATTTTACAAGAACGATCATTCGAATTTTGAATCTTGATAGTATTTCTTCATCCAATCCATTGATATGATTTATCTTTGCTAGGGACTAGCAAAAGTTCAAGTGTGGAGGTGTGATAACTTCTCAAATGAAGTTATCTAGTCCCTTATTTTCTACAATAATAGTTGTGATAATGAGAATAAATGGGTTAAATTAGTATAAATGTTCATAAATTAATATTTATTTTATTCAGGCTTGATTGACCTATTTTATCTATGTTTTTCTCATTAGAAATGACGTGGAAATCGAACCGGAGAAACAAGTGCTGGAATTATATTTTGGCTGTGTAGTTGTTACAGAAATCTGTTTTCAGTTGTTATAACAAGTCCTGGACGGATTTAAAATTCGAATTTCGAATTTTGCGCCAAAATCAAATATGGAAGGAGGCATCCATTGGGAAAGGGCTGCTCGTTTTTAAAGGAGGATTTTCATACCTAAAAGGCACGAAATATTGGAGGGAGATAGAGTTCTTAGAGCCATCATCTTGGAGAAGGAGAAGGAGAGGACCGGCTAGGGTTTGGACGCACCGTCGAGAAGGAAGAAGGGTCTAAAGCGAGATCTTCACACATATTCCTGCAGCATTTAGCGTTCTTAAACATGTCTTGTAAGATCTTTCTCATTTGGTTTCATCCCTCTAGCATGAACTAATCGTATGGATCTTGTATGATGTGAGTACCTTGTTTTATTGTGATGATTTTACTTTAAATTTATTTTATGGTTGTTGAATTGCTATCTTTATTGGGTTTATGTTCTTTATGTGTGGAAATTTTTGAGCAAGCGTTCATCTTCTAATTAGCATGGCGAGATTCGAGAGAGGAGTTATGCTAATCTAGGGTTGAATCCGTTATTCTACGCGGCGAGATTCGAGAGAGGAGTTGCGTAGTTTTCTAAATCAAAATTCCATCTTTTTACTGCGTTGCAAGATTCGAGAGAGGAGTGGCGTAAGTGTGACATAAACTCTAATATAGCGTCAAGAGTGAAAGAGATTTCCTCTTGAGTTAGCATCATTGATTTTTGCTCGTCATGTTATTTACTTTCTTCCTAAGTTAGAGATAACTAGGGGAAATTGGGTAAACGGAATTCTGAGATCGAGAGATGATGAAATCCACTCTAAAATCGATGCAAGATAGTAATGAAGATAACCATTAAAACATCACTAGAAATCTCGTCATAATAGGCAAGGGAAAACAACATGCAAGATCGTTTCTCCAACCTTGGTAAAAGTATTTTCTAAGAATTGTGTTTAGTTTTACCATTATTAGTTTAAGTTTTCTTTATTATCAAATTAATCCACTAGTGAAAAAGTATCCCACTTGGATTCAAGGAACGGGTAAGACTAGTAATTACGAGCACTAACGTTACACTTCCTCGAGGAACGATAACTCAACTCATCATTTTATTACTTGATTCGACACGTGCACTTGCGTGATTACGTAGATCCATTTTGGACGTATCACTAGCAGCTGCAGTTCATCAGCAGCCAGAAGGTGACCTGCCAGAGTTTGAGCTAGATGAGGTCATGCAAGAAGTTAGCCAAATCATGAAGGATAAGGCATATCCCAAAAGGCCCTACCAACCGGTGAATCAGAGATCAAGAAATTCAGATCTGTTCTGTGAATTCCACAGAGAGAAAGGTCATTTAACTGAAGATTGCAAGGCCCTTCGGCGATTGGTTGAAAGATTGCTCATCGAGGGCAAGATCAACGATCTGGTCAAGAAGATTGATTCTTCGAAACCTTCCACCTCCAAAGGCAAGGAGGTAGCTGAGGGTCAGCTGGAATGCTTAGAGATAAATGATGAGGGCCGTCTAGGGCCCATTGATATTCCAAGTGAGTGCATCGATGTTGTCGACGAAGGTGAACTTGGAAGGCTATTCTGAAGCAAAGAGAACACATTTCTTGTTTCATCAGCTATGAACAATCGCAGTTCCTCAAAGCCGCTCACGATTGTGATTGGTTGCTTTTACTTTACCTTTCAAACATTCTATTTTTCAGCACTTATAAGTGTTTCATTTTTTCATTCAATAGAGCTTACGTCAGAGAACTCATACTGACACAGTTCCCTTTTTGTGATGCTTCTTCTCCATATTTTTCTCTTTGCCAAAGAGATCACTGAACCACCGAGATATCGCCAAGTCTTGCTCAGTGCCCCCTCGAGATTGTCCTCATGCGTAAAACCACAATGACCACATATGATGAGGAGGTTTCTCATATGTGTAGTGGGGGCCGTTCAACTCTCGTGCGGAGGATGACGGGGCTTCGGATCCCGGCCGATGTCTAGCGCAGTGTGAGTGCCTAGGGGAGGCCTCCTGTGATAGTTCTATCGTGCTCCGTTAGGGATACGTTACAGTTACGATGATCTTTTCTTGACAAGCAATGGCGATCAAGTATAGCCTTGTCTCCTCGATCATCTCACAACTGTGACGGCCGAACACTCTATGGTACTCTCGATCCGTGCCTCCGCGGGACTCACAACTCCGCTGATCAATCCGCAGACAAGCAATAGGTCACTTGGCGCAACTAGTCTAATTGATCAGCGATGCTTGTAACCCGAGGCAAGAGAGCAGTGCATCTGTCGATCCTTCTTAGGATTATTTCTTGTTTATTTGTGCCCTTCTAAAGGATGCGCGGCCAGCCCGCTTTGGTTAGGACTACACCCAAGATGACTTTGGCAAGTGATGCATAAGGCCCACGGGGAACACCTGTGGCAGCATTCAACCTTTTTAGTTCATCCTCGGGATATAGCTCCTCTTTTCTCTTTTTACCTTCTTACAGGTTAGCAGGTTAAATTCAACCTATTCTAAGGATCTGCAATATCTTTCTTGGCTTATGATCATCTTATATGCGCTATCTGCATAAGCTTGTATCAGATGATAATCAACAAGTTCTCTCATCAGATGTTAGCCACACATCATTTATTCAAGGCGTGTAATTCTTCTTGATTAACAAGCCATGTCATCATGAATCTAATTTCGGATTTTCTTATCTCGCTGATCTGGGTTTTCATGTTGACATTATACCTTGATCACGCGAGACAATCATTATCGCAGTTTGATCTTTATTTAGTTGATAGCAGAGTGTGTCAGGTATCTGTTCTGTTATCCGATTATATCTTATCATACCAACAACCAACATTCGCAGATTCCGCCCAGGTATTTGCGAACTTAGTTTTCTTGCCTATCATATCTTCTACTTACTTTCTTTTGCAGAGAATAGCAGATATTAGCAAGTTCCCCTCAGGTACTTGCAGTTTACTCTTTATCATATCTGCTACTTACTTTCTTTTGCAGAGAATAGCAGATATTAGCAAGTTTCCCTCAGGTACTTGCAGTTTACTCTTTATCATATCTGCTACTTACTTTCTTTTGCAGAGAATAGCAGATATTAGCAAGTTCCTTTCAGGTACTTGCACCTTACTCTCCTATCATATATATTGCTTACCTTTCTTTTGCAGAGATAAACAGATACCAGCAAGTCCTTTTCAACTCAGGTACACACAAGATGTACCTCCTTTTACCTGTATTGACTTTTTCTTCGTAGGTAAAATATATGCACTGACAGATCTTTCCGAGGAGAGACATCAGGTTCTATCTCTCCTGATCTCTAAATTTTTTCTCTCCTGTTTCCTAAGGGGTGGATCACGATTTTCGTGGGTTTCCTACTTTTTCGAAGTTCCCTGCGGAACTTGAAAAAGTGCGGGGATTATGTTAACCCCAAAATCGGCAATCCTCTCCAAGGTGCCTATTGTTTTTGCTCTTCTCTTACAGGTTCCCATCCGCAAGGAGCAGGCTACCCCTGATGTCCACCGTGTCCGCACAAGGTGGACTGCCGAGTCCAAAGTCGCTCAAGGACGGGTGCTCTGCTAGCCGCCCGCTAAGGGTCGGCCTCCGCCTGCTGGGTGGACTCCCCCTGGAGTCCGCCCAGGCCGCCCGCCAGGGGGCCGCCTCCGCCTGCTGGGCGGACTCCCCCTGGAGTCCGCCCAGGCCGCCCGCCAGGAGGCGGCCATAGCCTGCCGGGCGGACTCCCCTTGTGTCCGCCCAGGCCGCCCGCTAGGGGGCGGACTCCACTTGACGGGCGGACTCCCCCGGAGTCCGCCCAGGCCGCCCGCTAGGGGGCAGCCTCCCCGGCTGGGCGGACTCCCCCTGGAGTCTGCCCAGGCCGCCCGCTAGGGGGTAGCCTTCGCTTGTCGGGCGGACTCCCCCGGAGTCCGCCCAGGCCGCCCGCTAGGGGGCGGCCTCCCCGGCTGGGCGGACTCCCCCTGGAGTCCGCCCAGGCCGCCCGCTAGGGGGTGACCTCCGCTTGCCGGGCAAACTCCCCTGGAGTCCGCCCAGGCCGCCCGCTAGGGGGCGGCCTCCCCGGCCGGGCGGACTCCCCGGCCGGGCGGACTCCCCAGCCGGGCGGACTCCCCCTGGAGTCCGCCCAGGCCGCCCGCTAGGGGGCGGCCTCCCCAGCCGGGCGGACTCCCCCTGGAGTCCGCCCAGGCCGCCCGCTAGGGGGCGGCCTCCGCTCAGTCTGCCTGCTCAGGCTGTTCCGCCTGCTTGCTCCTCAGGTCACTCAGCCTGCCTGCCCTCTTCTAGCTGCCAACCGGAAGTCTGCCCCAGCAGAGAAAAGGTCAGTCCGCTGAGTCCGCCGAGATCGTCAACCCCATCTTTCTTAGTCCACCGAGGTCGTCGATGCTGACGTCACTGGGCCCGCTTCTAGAAGATTCTCCTCGGGCCTATAAATAGCCCCCAAGGCCTCTCATTCTACACGCGGGAGAGGAGAACTGCCGCCTTGATCAAAGTCTGCAGTCTCAGTTTTCCAGGTCGTCAGAGTTGATCAAGCAAGGTCTGCGGCCTCAAATCTCCAGTCCGCCCGGGTCATCAAGGGCTGTGGGCTTAGTTTTTTCTGTCAGCAGCAGGCAGCTTGCGCAACCTCCGCAGCCTCCGATTTCCAGTTCTCCCAGGTCGTCAAGGGCTATGGAATTAGCTTTTTCTGCCCTCAGCAGCTTGCGCAGCCTCCGATTTCCAGTTCTCCCAGGTCGTCAAGAGTTGTGGACTTAGTTTTTTCTGCCCTCGGCAGACAGCTTGGGCAGCATCTGCAGCTTCAGTTCTCCAGTCCTCTGCAGCTCCCTTTACTTAGTTTCTGGCATCTTCTTCCTCAGCCGCCAGCTTCCCCCATTATACCCTCTACTACTCTTATATGTAATGATGCAATAGCAAGTTGTAACTCTTCTTGATTAAAGGAAAAGCCCGCCGCAAGAGTGGCATTCAAGCCGCGGCGGGCGAAGTCTGCTGTTGCCGCTGCTAGCGGCCTCCTCTCTTCTTCTCTCCTCTCTCGGCATCAACCTTCAAAGCTGACCATCAAAGTAGCTGTCTGCTCGACCGTACCTGATCAATATCCCTCTCTACTCGAGCAAGCTTCTCCTCTTCTCAAGCAAGCTTCTCCTCCATCCCCACAACCCTTCTTTCTTCACCCTTAGCTTGTGAGATCGAACAACCCGTTAACTGGTCGGTGTCGCATTTCGTGCATTAACATTGACTAAGTCCAGAATCGTTGAGTGAAGCTCATTCACTCAACGCTCTCAATGCCTGGAGTGATTTTGTGAAATTGGCTAAGTCCATAACTGATGACGTCAACAAAGTCAACAAAAGTCAACAAAATTCTAAAATAATCATGGAAGAGCTACAACTCATCACTAACGTCGCCTCCAGTCTCATTCTGTAAAACTAAGGATATAATCAGCCGTTAAAGCAATGACACGTGTCAATTATCTCGTTGGATGACGGTATTATAAATAGAAGATGAGATCTGGATCAAATCAAGTTTCTGAGGGATCAATTCATTATGAAAAAGTTGTGCGGGACTTCATCTTCTTCCCCTGCCATTATTACAGAGATAAGAAGATCGTTTCGACGATACTGAAGGTTTTCTGAGTTAGCTACGACGATCAATATCTGCTGCAGCACGATAAGAGGATTTCTCTAAGGAAGAAGAAACAGCCAAGGCCAGCCCTAGCTGTAGTGACTTCTCGATCTTAGTAGAGCCTAATCTGAAGATCAATTTCAAGATCGGTGAAGAAGAAATCTGTTCAGGGTTTTCTCAGGACAGAAGGAGAGGTAGAGCAGTTCAATTTTTGCCAAAATAAGTTAGCTTATTGAAGACCATCTTTCTTGATCTACCCTCTTCATCAACACGATCAGAATTCGTTTCTTAGTCGATTCCTGCACAAACATTAGATTTTGAAAGATCTTCATCCTTGTTGCTGAGAAGAAAATTGGGCTGAGATTAACTCAGTTCAAGAAGCTGTAGACTCAGAGAATCAATCTCTGGAGTCTAATCTATATCAATATTAAATCCATCTCTATAGGATCTTTTCAAGATTCGAGTTGTAAGCCTACTTTATAAAGGCTGAGTGTTAGATCTGGTGAGATCTGTATTGTAAGCCTAAGTTATAAAGGCTGAGTGTAGGATTTGGTATAGATTTGAGTGGTAGGATCCAGTCTTGGATCTGTATGATAAGGATGTTTTCCAAGCCTATGTTGTAGGGCATTTGTGTCTGTAGTAGGTGATCATGTGATTACTGAGTGGTTGGGCTGCGTGCCTGTGTTGTAAGTCTCAGTGGAGACTGAGTGATCTGGTGGGATCGTGTTATAATATCTGAGGAGTCAAGTTATTGGAGAAGTGCCTTGTCTAACATTCTGTTAGAAAGGCGGGAGGGACAGTAGATGTACCCATATACTGAGGAATTATTATAAAACTATGGTGTGTTGTGTGTGAATGTCTTGAAAGCAGAACTAATCAATCACAACAATGCCTAAATTAGTTAAATGTCAAAAGAATATAAAAAGACCTTAATAACCTATTCACCCCCTCTAGGTGATTAGCTACCCTTGTATTCAAAGACTTTCAAGTGGTATCAGAGGGAGGTTACTCAAGAAAGACTTAATAGTCTGAGTAGATCTCAAAGGGTAGTCGAGAAAAGATAAGTATTGGTTCAAGAGAGAACCATAAGGAACTAGGTTCTATGAAGCTTCCTCTATACAGGAAAGAAAATTTTGGAATGTGAAAAGAAAGAGTCAGATTGTTTATAGAAGCATCAGGCCCTAGAATTTATGTTACAGTACAAGAAGGACCATTCATTCCCTTGAATGTGTCTGTTCTTGATGCAAATGTCAAGACTCCTAAGAGTTATGCAGAAATGACTAAAGATGAAATCATCTTGACTACAATGGATAAGAGGGCACACAATATTATAGTTAGTGTCATAGATGACTTTACTTTTCAAAACCTGGTGCACTGCAAACCACAAAGGAAATGTGGGACACTCTGGTTATATATATGGAGGGTACTGAGGAAGTTAGAGATGATATGAAGTCTATGCTCATTCAAGAGTATGAGACTTTCAGGCAGATCAAGAAAGAGACAATAACTAGATGTTATGAAAGATTTTTTAGAACTGTAAATGAGCTAAGGACCTATGGCCGGGTCTTTAGTAACTATGAGCTAAATGATAAGTTTCTTAGGTCTTTTACTAGAGACTGGGACACTAAGATATGTTTCATAAGAGAAGTGCAAAAGCTCACAGATACTTCACTATCCACTTTGTTTGGAAAGCTGTGGTTAAAGAATCAAATGTAGCCTTCAAGGAAGATAGTTCCAAGAGGAGCAAAGGGAAGAATCCTTCTCTCCCAAGAAGGCCAGCTGAGTTTGAAGATTCAAATCAAGATACATCTTAATGCAATATGTTTGATGAGGAATTTGCTGCTTTCTCAAGGCAGTTCATGAAGTTGATGAAGAAGAAGGAGTGGAGAAGCAGACCTTCCTCCTCCTTACAAAACAAGGAGGACTACTATAAAACCAGGAAGAAACCTTCCAAGAAAGGCAGGTATGACTTGAAACCTAGTAAACATGCTTCTAATAAGATTATCTATTTTTGTTGCAGCAAGCCAGAGCATGTTGTGGCTGAATATCCTGTGAAGAAGAAGGAGGCTGATGAGAAAAATCATCACCATAAGAAGGGCAAGAAGGAGAAAACCTTCATTGCTAAGAAGGAGAAAAGCTGGATTGACGCATCCTCCTCAGAGTCAGATGATGAAGATGAAGCCTACATTGGGCTGATGGCTAGATTAGATGAGGAATCTTGCCAGGATCAGCCTGGTCCATCTAAGGTACACTCTCCATTCAGCTCTTCTTCTAAGTCAAGTAATAAGACTGGTCCATGTTCAGAAGCACTTTTATCTAAGGATGAAGGTGATTCTGAATCTGAGGATGACATCAATAAAGTGATAGATAAATATTGTGAACTTCTGAATGCATTCAAAAGGAGTAAGCAGCTATCTAAAAAGCAGGCTCAAGAGATTGTATCTCTACAGCTTGCTGCTTCCCAGCACTCTGAGACAACAATCATGCTGAAACAGAAAATTAGGGAAGTCAGTCAGTTGAAGACTATTACTATTATACAGATAGACACCATAAAGTATAAGAATGACCTTATTAGAGATTTAGAAGAAAAGATCCAAAGGGAGAAGAGAATTATGGCAAGTTTTTCTAAGCCCAATTCAGTGTTGCCCATTATTGACTCCTTCACCTCTCCGAGAAACAAGAGAGGAGTTGGATTCAAGGGAAACACCAGAGCTGCCCCTTTCAAAGGAAAGGGAAAAGGCCCAGCTAAGCCCCCTATTGCCTTTAAAAGGGTAATACTCCATACTAATATGTATGACTAGGACTCTATGTATGGTCACTCGAAGAATGAGAATTCTTCCTGGAAGGATACTAATGTTTCTTTCAATGTAAGGAGAAGAGGAATGAGAATGAGTGCCTTCAAGGTTGCTCATGAGGAAATACAAATGGCCCAACCTAGACCATTTTTCTTTGGTGTTCCGGCCCCTACTCTTAAGAAGAGGGCAGTGGCAAAACTTCAGACTCAATCAGCAAAAACTCAGACTAAAGGTCAGTCTTATAACAAGCCTGATTTTGGTGTTTCTGATGCTATCAGGAGCATGATTTCTGCAAAGAAAATTGTTGCTAATGACACTCAGAAAAAAACAATCAAAGCTGCTGAAAGACTCTCCTTCAGTCAGATAATTGCTGAAAGAAATCTGAAGAAGACTACTATTGTTCCTTCTAGAAAGATTGTTGCTATTATCACAGTCACTAGACCAGCTAAGAAAAGAAGGTATAACCTTCATGAGTGCTGGTGCTATGGAAAGATAGGGCATTTTGCCATTGATTGTTGGTATAATTCTAGTGTGCCCAAAGCTAAAGTAAGTCTACCAGTCAGAAAAATTGCTGGTACATGTTCATTTTGAGACTAACATGCACCTAGGACCCAATAAATATTACGGTCATAAGGTAAAATAAATATGTTTTGCAGGTTAGTCCAAGTTTTCATACCCATATATGGTACTTGGACAGTGGTTATTCCAAGCACATGACTGGAATAAAGAGCAATTTGAGGGAGTTCATTCCAGTGAAGGATGGATCAAATGTGATCTTTTGTTTATCAGACAAAGGGATTACCAGAGGTTATGATAAGATCTCAAATGGCTTAGTCACTTTAACAAAAGTAACTTATGTGAAAGGTTTACAACACAACCTTATAAGCATACGCCAACTTTATGATCTTGGCTATGACATTTCATTTCACAAGGATGAGTGCCACATAAAGAAGTCAAGTGACCAAGATGTCATCTTGACAGACACTAGGAGTAGAAATGTGTAATGTTTAAATTTTCTTTGTGTAAATTCAGACTCTCCCATATGCCTAGTTGCAAATGAGAAAGCCTCACACTGTGTCAAATGACACAAGTGGCTAGGTCATTTGAACTATAAGACCATATGCAAGCTCTTCTGTAAAGATCTAGTTAGGAATGGTCCTAACATAAAATGCACTATGAAGAGCATTTGCTCTGCATGCCAAAAAGGCAAGCAGACCAAAGTTTCTTTCAAAAGCATTGAAACCAAAGACTCTGTAAGGTGTTTATACCTCCTACATATGGACTTGTTTGGTCCTATGCTAGTTTATAGTTTATGTAGGAAAGTCTACACCTTTGTGGTTGTTGATGACTATTCCAAATTTACTTGAGTTTTCTTCTTAAAGAAAAAGTCTGAAACTCTTGATGTCTTCAAGACATTTGTCAAATAAATACAGAATTAATTGAACAGTTCTGTGGTTAGAATCAGAAGTGATCATGGAACTGAGTTTCAATCTGATTGCATGACAAATTTTTGTGAAGAACTTGAGATTCAGCAAGAGTTTTCCTCTCCAATAACACCCCAGCAAAATAGGATTATTACGAGGAAGAATATGACTCTCATAGAAGCTGAAGGACTTTACTGAATGAGACATCTCTCCCAAAATATTTCTGGGCTGATATAGTAAACACTGTTTGTCATGTCCTCAATAGGGCCTCTATCACCAAGAGCCATAAAAAGACTCCTTATGAGATACTGAAGGGCAGAAAACCAAACCTTACATATCTTAGAATTTTTTAGAGCAAATTCTATGTGCTTAACAATGGGAAATCCTACATAACTAAATTTGCTACTAAGTCCTATGAAGAGATCTTTGTTGGGTACAACAATCATAGTAAGACCTATAAGATTTATAACTAGATAAGTCAAGTTGTTGAGGAGTCAGTTAATGTAGTATTTGATGAATCAAACATGATTAAAAAAGCTATCAAGCTCCTTTTTCTAGTAATGCAGGCACAAAAGTGATCATGGACAAGATGACTATTAAGGAAGTTGAACCTATAGTCCAAGACAAAGATGAAAGTGTGTGGATTCCAGAGGAAGCACAAGGCACACAAGAAGTGGATGATGTTCAATATGATGGAGACTTTGGAGCACATAATGCTGAAGGAAGACTGCCTCCAACAGCCAGACATTTGAAGGATCATCTAGGACACCGGATCATTGGTGATGCAAGTTAAGGTGTAGTGATAAGGAGCAGATGTCTCAACACAACAATGTACTCCAGTTTCTTGTCATAAATAGAGCCCAAAAAGTTTGAAGAGGCAAATATGGGTTAGTTCTAGATTGTAGCTGTGCAAGAGAAATTGAACCAATTTAAGAGGTGTAAGGTCTAGAAGCTAGTTCCCAGACCACAAGGACATATTTTCATTGGAACTAAGTGGATTTACAAGAACAAACTTGATGAAAATGGCATTATAACCAAGAACAAAGCTAGGCTGGTAGCTTAAGGGTATAGATGATAACTTCTCAAATAAAAGTTATTTTATCATTTTATTTACAAGCTTTCATCCTATTTAAGTAGTAAATCATCATGAAATCAAGTGAAATAAGGTTTTAATTATATTTTGATAAAATTCAGGCTTTAAACATAAGATTATGATTTTCCTTTGAAAAAAATATAAAAAATGAATCAAGTTGGAAGAATAAAATATAATCAACTCCAGTACTCAGAAATATTGTTGCAACAAGTTGATTACTGCCAAGTTATGTCCATTTATCCAGAGACAAAATTATTACAAACAGATTATTTATTACTTAATTATTTCTATTTTTCCAGAGACAGAGTTGTTGCAACAAATTGCTGACGGAAAACCGGAATTTTGAAATTCAAATTGGCGACGGTTACAAAACTGAAAGGAGGCGTTTTTTCTGCGAATTAAAGGCTCTTTTAAGACAGAATTACTACAACAAATGCTGACGAAAATCTGGGATTTTAAATTCAAATTGGTGGCGGTCACAAGATTGAAAGGAGGCAATTCTTCATCATATTAAAGGTTCCTTATGAGACAAATTACTATATATAGAAGCAAGGATCACCGGAGAAAGAGAGTGAGGGAAATTGAGGAGATCGGAGAGAGGAGAATAAAAGGCGAAGTACAGTGGCTTGGGCAACGAAATTCTACAGGCTATCTCGGCGACTCTTTGGTTTTCGTATCATAATTCTTTTTGTTACCATGGATTTTCAATTCCTTTTGCAAGATCATGTATTTCCGACTATGAGGAACTAATCCTCTAATGAGTTTTGTATGTTGTGAATTTTCTGAAGTTTGCCTATATGCTTTCATGAGCAAATGAATTTTATTAGTTTTTATCTTAAATTATATTCTCTTCTTTAGTGATGACGATAAGAGATTACCATATTGTGCTTTTTACTGTGATCTATATGCGAGAGCTGCGATCGCAAGTCTCGAGAATTTAATTTGGCTACATATGATTTAGCGTATCGCTATCATTATAGTTGTGGAGTTAAGATCCTCGCTTTTATACGTATGTTTACTTGTGTAACTTTTATTTAAAGCTACTCACTAAATATATATAACATGAAGATGAAATCGAGAGATGCTCTTCGCAAGTTTAGGATTTTCACAAGATAATAGTTAATCTAAGTTTATTTGTATTTTCACACAAAGGCAAGCTAAGGATACGGATCAATATACAAAGCTCGTATTTCTCATCATTATCAATTCTCAGTAATTTACAATTTGCATGTTAGTGTTATTTCAATTTTATATAAAACTGATATTTTACCTAAGTTAGTTTTATTTAATTTCTCTTCAAAACTTATATTTTGCTTGACTTAGTCGAAAGGAATATTACTAGTACTCATAAGCTTAAATAAAAATATTGTCCCTGTGGATTCGACACTCTACTTTCTACTTTATTACTTGACGTGACACGTATACTTACGTTGCATTTTATATATCTAATTTTCGCGCATCAAGTTTTTGGCGTCTTTGCCGGGAACAATTTTTCTTGTTTAAGTATTATCTTGTGATATTAGTAATTCTTAGTAATTTAAGTTCAAGTGTTGTTTTTAGTTTTATTTTCATATTTATGTGCATCGTTGTATATCCAGATATTGAGACACAGAAATAGTCCTTTTAAATTCAGAAATCGAAAGAACTTGTAGGCAAAACCGGAGAGTTTTTGGGAATCACAATATTACACATCTTGAGATGGGTGATAACGGATAAAATAATAGGCACAACAATGAGGGTCATGTAGATCCTAATTGGCAAGTGGACCAAAACGGCCAGCTGAATGAGAATAGAATGACTTGCCGTGATTATAATACACATTTATGGGGAAGGTTGCACTTTAGCATAGCTCGGCCTACTATAGCGGCTAATAACTTCAAAATAGATTCCGTTACTATGCAATTAGTTCAACATAATAAGTTTGGGGGTCTAAACAATGAAGATGCAAATTCTCATCTAAGGACATTTTTAGAAATATGTGACATGTTTAAAGTAAATGGGGCTACTGATGAAGCAATCCAGTTAAGGTTATTTTCATTTTCATTAGAAGGAAAAGCTAAGGATTGACTTAATTCGTTACCACATGGTTCTATAACCACATGAGAGCAATTGGTAGAGAAATTTTTAAATAAATATTTTCCTCCTTCTAAAACTGCAAAGTTAATAAGAGACATCACCACTTTTATGCAAAATCATGGGGAAACTCTTTACGACGCATGGGAGAATTTTAAAGAGTTATTGAGACGATGTACACATCACGGGTTAGAACAACATCAGCAGGTATCTATATTTTATAATGGATTACAAACAGTTACCATGATCTTAGTTGATGGAGCTGCAGAGGGTTCTTTGATGAAAAAGTACCCGGAGGACGCTTATGCTATTATAGAAGACCTTACTTCTAATAATTATCAATCATTTGAAAGGCAAGGGAATAACAATCCAATGAGTGTCCATCATATTGATCAATTCACTTCATTAGCTACAGAAATGGCCACACAATTTAACACGATAAATAAACGACTAGATTCATTAAGTCAAAATATTGTAATGCCATCCGTTAGTAGTATTCATTTACCTAACCCCAATACTTCTCTCACCATAGAACAATTGAATCAAGTTCTGGAAGTAGTTAATTATGTAGGTGGCCAAAGACAAAATGTTTTTTCAAATCAGTATAATCCTGAGTGGAAAAATCACCCTAACTTTTCATGGAGAAACAATCAAAATGTTAATCATTCACCAAAATTTAATCACATTCCTCCCAACAATCAAGAAAATTCAAGGAAATTATCGGATGAATTAATCTTAAAAATGTTTCAGAAAAATGATGCAAGAGTGTTAGGGATAGAATCATCTCTTTGATCCTTAGAAACTTCCATAGGATAGATTGCCAATGCATTAAATCTAAGGAAAGTTGGAACATTGCCAGCTGAAACAACTCCAAATCCAAAGAGAGATGACACAACTCATCAATGTAAATCTATCACCCTAAGAAGTGGAAATAAAATTTTGGGCGGGGATTTATTATTTGAAAAATTCAAGGAAGATGAAAAGAAAGAAAAATAAAAGAGGGCGAGAATTCCAACATATAAAAAGGGGTAAAAATTATAGATTTAGAAAGAAAAATTTACCCACCTCTACTTTTTCCGTTCAGACTCACTAAATCTAAGCTTGATAAACAATTACAGAAGTTTATGAAAGTTTTTAAAAAACTGACCATAAATATCCCCTTTGCTGAGGCTTTGGAGCAGATGCCTCACTATGTAAAATTCATGAAGGATATTCTCTCCAAAAAGAGAAAATTCGCCAAAAAAGAAATTGTGGTTTTAACTGAAGAATGTAGTGCTATACTACAAAAGAAATTACCCCCTAAATTAAAAGATCCAGGAAGCTTCACCATACCATGTTCTATAAGAGTTAAATTTTTGGGTAGGGCTTTGTGTGACCTAGGGGGTAGTATTAATCTCATGCCACTTTCTATTTATAAAACACTAGGCCTTGGAGAAATAACTCCTACCTCTCTTACTCTTCAACTAGCTGACCGAACTTTAGCATTCCCTAAAGGTATTATGGAAGACGTATTAGTAAAGGTAGAGAAGTTCATTTTCCCTACTGACTTTATAGTATTGGACATGGAAGAAGATAGGGAGGTGCCCATTATTCTTGGAAGACCCTTTCTAGCTACATGAAGGACTCTTATTGACGTCCAAAAAGGAGAACTTACAATGAGAGTTAATGATGAAGAGGTAAGTTTCAATATATTAAAAGTAATTAAATATCCTAATGATAAAGAAGAATGTCATTCTATTGATAAATTAGAAATTCCAACTAAAGCTTACCAAAAGAATGACATTTGGGAGAAAGTAAAAAATGGCATGACTCAAGATTAAAGAAGAAAGAATCTATGCCAGGGCAATCAGTTTTGTTATTTAACTCGAGATTGAGATTGTTTCCCGATAAATTGAAATCTAGATGGTCTAGACCATTTTAATTAAAGAAGTTCACCCTTACGATGCTGTCACGATCCGTAATGAAGTAGATGGATCAGAATTCAAGATGAACATGCAAAGACTAAAAATTTATATGAGCAACAAGGATGGTTTAATGAAATCATCATTCACCTTCAAAAACTGACAAGGAAGACAAGTCTTGCAGGGACTAAAACTCAGGCGCTTATTTTGAGGCAACCCAAATCTCTCTTTTAATTTTTTAGTTCAAGTCATTTTTTCATTTTATTTTTATGTTCGCTGGTTAGTGTGAGTTTATTTACTAGAATAAAATTTCTCTATTTTTTGCTGAAGACTCGTCATACTATTTTCATTTTTTTTAGATTATGCTAACTGTCGAATTTTGTTGGAATTCATGGATATTCATGTTTCTATGATATTGCTATGGTTGATTTTAGTTCATTATGATTTAACCTTTCATATAAAATGCGTACATGAAGCATGATAGATTTGAGCTCACAGGGCAATATAGTCAAGGAGACCAATCTAAGGCCACAAAGAAGGCAGTACAGCTGTGTCAATGATTCAGAGAATGACCCCAGGGGAGTATTAAATTCTATTTTACCTTGTGCACTTGATTTCACACTCATTTGATTTTTTGTTTGTTTGAATGCTTCCTCTGAGTTGATAAAAGGTTGCTTGAGTGATTTCTATAGTTGAACAAATTGCTAGGGTCTAGCAAAGTTTAAGTGTGGGGGTGGGTTCACCTCTATTACTTGAGACAGAGAATAACTCATCATCCTGTTAGATTGAGTATCCTTATGCCTAGTGTTAATCAATTTTTGCTATTAAAAATTTCATATTTAATTGATTGGTGTTTTATCAATCTTAAAGATTTTAAAACTTGAAACTTAAAATTAACAAGATATGTTAGAGCTCTTTTATGTATTTCTATCCATTCATAATATTCCCTTAAAGAGTTTACCTCTTATCAATATATTTTTGCTGATTTTTCTAAATAATGGTGAATGGTGAAACAAGAATTAAGGTGATGATGGACGCTGAGACAAGGGATTTTGGTAAGTAAGTGGGGGAAAGAAATAAGACAACTTTTATATCATCCACCAACCCTCTTGAGATTTTCTTGTCATTTTTTGATACCTACTATTCCACGCATAAAGTTCCCTACCTTGGTTTATCTCTCATTTATGGGTGTGTAAAGTATTGTGGCATAGTGATATGAGCCTAAGTGTGTTTTCACACTCTTGGAATGATCCATACTATGACAAATAGCTCAAATAAAATGTATTGACATAGTGATATGGGCCTAAGTGTGTTTACACACTTTTGGAATGATCCCTACTATGACAAGTAAAAATAATAAAAAAATGTATTGACATAGTGATATGGGCCTAAGTGTGTTTACACACTCTTGGAATGATCCCTACTATGGCAAGTAAAAAGAAAAAAAGAAAAAAAAATGTATTGACATAGTGATATGGGCCTAAGTGTGTTTACACACTCTTGGAATGATCCCTACTATGACAAGTAGCAAAGAAAAGTTATTTGTGCATCCCATAATTTGGAGAGTCTCTTTGATAAAATATCCAAGGAAATACATATCCACTAGCCAATTTCCAGTCATACAATCCTAGTCAAAGCTAAAAGCCTCTATTTTGTTGGCTCTTATGACTTTCTCTCCTTTGAACTCCAAACTTTTGTGGAAGCTAAGTCACAACTTTGGTTTTTGTTTCTACCTTAGCCTAATGTTGTGGAAGGCCAATGAGAAGAAGTTGCAAGAAAGTAAATGATTTTGCGGAATAACACACACTCACCAGAAACATAATTGAGCTTTATCGTATATCAAGCTAATTGATGAGTGATTGATTGAAATCTTAATTGACTGATGTGTTTACCAATTGGTTGAAGTGAAATTCTTGAATTAGCATTTTTTTTGAATAAATTGAAATGAAGGGTCATTTAAATTAATATCTTGATAGTTATTCTTTTCCCTAATTTGGGGCTTTAATTCATCTTTGCTAGGGACTAACAAAAATTTAAGTATGAGGGTGTGATAACTTCTCAAATAGAAGTTATTTCATCATTTTATTTACAAGCTTTCATCCTTTTTAAGTAGTAAATAATCATGAAATCAAGTGAAATAAAGTTTTAATTATATTTTGATAAAATTCAGGCTTTAAACATAAGATTATGATTTTCCTTTGAAAAAAATATAAAAAATGAATCAAGTTGGAAGAATAAAATATAATCAACTCCAGTACTCAGAAATATTATTGCAATAAGTTGGTTACTACCAAGTTATGTCCATTTATCCAGAGACAAAGTTGTTACGAACAGATTATTTATTACTTAATTATTTCTATTTTTCCAGAGACAGAGTTGTTGCAACAAATTGCTGACGAAAATCTAGAATTTTGAAATTCAAATTGGCGACGATTACAAAACCGAAAGGAGGCATTTCTTCTGCGAATTAAAGGCTCTTTTAGACAGAATTACTACAACAAATGCTGATGGAAATATGGGATTTTAAATTCAAATTGGTGGTGGTTACAAGATTGAAAGGAGACAATTCTTCATCAAATTAAAGGCTCTTTATGAGGCAAATTACTATATATAGAAGTAAGGATCACCAGAGAAAGGGAGTGAGGGAAATTGAGGAGATCGGAGAGAGTAGAATAGAAGGCGAAGTACAGTGGCTTGGGCAATGGAATTCTACAGGCTATCTCGACGACTCTTTGGTTTGCGTATCATAATTTTTTTGTTACCATGGCTGTTCAATTCCTATTACAAAATCATGTATTTCCGACTATGAGGAACTAATCCTCTAACGAGTTTTGTATGTTGTGAATTTTCTGAAGTTTGCCTATATACTTTCATGAGCAAATGAATTTTATTAGTTTTTATCTTAAATTATATTCTCTTCTTTAGTGATGACGATAAGAGATTACCATCTTGTGCTTTTTACTGTGATTTATATGCGAGAGCTGCGATCGCAAGTCTCGAGAATTTAATTTGGCTACATATGATTTAGCGTATCGCTATCATTCTAGTTGTGGAGTTAAGATCCTCGCTTTTATACGCATGTTTACTTGTGTAACTTTTATTTAAAACTACTCACTAAATATATATAACGTGAAGATGAAATCGAGAGATGCACTTCGTAAGTTTAGGATTTTCAAAAGATAATAGTTAATCTAAGTTTATTTGTATTTTCATACAAAGGCAAGCTAAGGATAAGGATCAATATACAAAGCTCGTATTTCTCATCATTATCAATTCTCAGTAATTTACAATTTGCACGTTAGTGTTATTTCAATTTTATATAAAACTGATATTTTACTTAAGTTAGTTTTATTTAATTTCTCTTCAAAACTTATATTTTGCTTGACTTAGTCGAAAAGAATATTACTAGTACTCATAAGCTTAAATAAAAATATTATCCTTGTGGATTCGACACTCTACTTCCTACTTTATTACTTGATGCGACACGTATACTTGCGTTGCATTTTATATATCTAATTTTCGCGCATCAATAGACAAGAAGAAGGTATTGACTTTGATCAAACCTTTACCCCTATAATAAGATTAGAAACCATCAGTCTGTTCCTTGCATATGCTGCATACCAAGGATTCAGAGTCTACCAGATGGATGTGAAGTCATCCTTTCTGAATGGATACTTGAAGGAAGAAGTCTATATTGAACAACCTCCAGGTTTTGTTATTCCTAACAAATCAAATTTTGTTTATAGACTTAGGAAAGCTTTATATGGGTTAAAACAAGCTCCTAGAGCATAGTATGATACCATGTCTAGCTTCCTCATTGAGAACAAATTCTCAAGGGGGAAGATAGACAAGTCCCTATTTCTAAGGGAATCCAAGAGAAAGATCATTCTAGTCCAGATATATGTTGATGACATTATCTTTGGATCTACTAATGATAACCTTTGCAGAAAGTTTACCAAACTTATGTAAGGGAAGTTTGAGATGAGCAGTATGGGTGAACTTAAGTTCTTCTTGGGTTTTCAAGTAAAACAGACTGACAATGGATTATCCATATCCCAGTCTAAGTTTACCAGAGAGTTAATAAAAAAATTTGGGATGGAGAATGCCTGCACCATGATAATTCTCATGGGGTCAACTATGTCTTTAGACAAAGATAAAGCAGGGAAACCTGTTGATCAAACTTTGTATATAGAGATGATTGGCTCCCTTCTATACCTAACTCCTAGTAGGCCAACATTATGTATAATACATGTGTCTTTGCTAGTATCAGGCATGCCCTAAAGAATCTCATTACTCTGCTGCTAAGAGGATTTTGAGATATCTGAAGGGCAGACCAGATCTTGGCCTTTGGTACTCTAAGAATAGAGATTTTGAACTAATAGGCTTTTCAGATGCAGAGTTTGCAGGCTGTAGAGAAGATAAAAAAAGCAAATCAGGCTCTTGTCAGTTTCTGGGAAAAAGACTAGTATCATGGAGCAGCAAGAAACAAACAAGTGTTTTTATTTCTACTGCAGAATCAAAATATATAGCTGCAGAGAGCTGCTGTGCAGAGTTATTGTGGATACAACATCAACTTCAGGATTATAATATTCAGTTAAGTAGAAGTTCTTTATTCTCTAACTCTACTAGTGCAATATCTTTAGCTAGAAATCCTGCCTCACATAGCAGGATTAAGCACATAGAGATTAGATATCACTTTATAAGAGAGCATGTGGAATGTGAGGATATTAGTCTTGAGTTTGTCCCAATAGATAAGCAAGTGGCTGATATCTTCACCAAGCTACTAGATGAAGAAAAGTTCAACACTTTCAAGTTTGAGTTGGGTATATTTAACTTGGTGTAACTTTAGTTGCTCTTCATATTGTTTTATTGCAGGAACTACATCATCTTGCAGGTTGTGAAGACCATAAAATGATATCAAGCCTGGAATGTCCAAAGTTTTAGTAGAAGATGCTCTTGTTGAGTGGGAAGAAGTTTAGCACCAGTTGATTATCTGTAATCAGAAAAGGGAGAAGAAAATCACAGATGACCAACTTCTCCCTCTTTCTGAAGAAGTCAAAAAGAGGGAGAAGGTGACTAGGTGTCGACTAGGTGTCAATGCAGCAAAACAGGGGGAGCAGGTGGTGTTCTCATACAAGGGGAAAAGGTGTACCTTGTAGCAACACAAGGGGAGTAGGTGATGATCACCATACTAGCAGAAAAAATGGGAAATGTGGTAGCCCTTAACTCTCTTGTGTTAATATGTTGTTCTATATTGTTGCTGCATATGTTGGTGTATATCCTTGACAAAGAATTTTCAAGTGGTGTTTTGAATTCTTCAAATAGGGGGAGATTATTGGGTCCATTGATCTCAAGTCCCAGATTTGGGGAGATTGTTGGGCCCATTGATCTCAATGTCCCAGATTTGTAAGAAGTCAAACAAGTCAATGGTATACACATATTTATATTTGATGTATGTTTAAGTTCATACATGCAGGTTAGTCTATGTCATATTGATTGGACAGGTGATCCAAGTGATATTGACAGGTGGACTCAAAGAAGCTGACTGGAGAGACAAAAAAATGACTAAGTCCATAGGCATTGAGTGAAGCCAGTTCACTCAACGCCATACAGCTAATAACGCCGAGTGAAGTCAGGACAGTCAAAGCCCAACAAGTTGCAGTATAGAAAAATGACAAAGTCCATAGGTATTGAGTGAAGCCAGTTCACACAATGCTATACAGATAACAATACTGAGAAAGGGCAGGTAGTCAAAGCTTTAAGTGTTGGCAAGGCAGAAAAGTGGCTAAGTCCATATGCGTTGAGTGAAGTCAACTCACTCAACACCATATAGTTAGAAGCGTTGAGTGAAGCTTGATCTCTCAATGTTATGCTGTTTCTGTCAAAGCCAAAGGAAAAGGAGACAAAAAATCGACTAAGTCCAGAAGGGTATAGTGAAGCCAGTTCACTCAACGCCAAGATCAAAAAGCTTTAAGTAAAGCTAATATAGTCAGCCTAAGAGGAAACAGAGAAATCAGCTAAATCCAGAAGCATTGAGTGAAGCATGTTCACTCAACGCACTCAACGCCAGATTTCAGAAGCAAAGGCAGAAAGCGTTGAGTGAGGCCAACTCACTCAATGCCTTCAGACAGAAGGAGATTTGGCTAAGTATAAAAGCATTGAGTGAAGCTTATCCTGTAACATCCCATTTGGAGATGATTTAGTTTTGAAATAAGCAAACCCTATGTTGGACCAAAAAGGGGTATTTAGGTCAAAGTGTCCCTTATAGGTTTAAGTGGTCAAATCACCTCAACAAAGTTTGAAAACTAGGCCACTAATTTGTTATGTCAGTAAGCTCTCTCACATGGATTAGGGTGGATTTGCCCTAGGACCCAAGTTTAAACCTTAAGGTTAAACTTTTGGGGCTTGTGAAGGACATCGGGTGTTAAGTCCTTGGATGGACTTGGGGATTAGTCCATGTGATCCTAGGGTGTTGAAATGCCCTAGGGAGAGATATGATGGTAATTGTACACATGCACCCCACTTGAACCACTTAGTAAGTATTTAGGTTTTTAAACCCTAGAAATTATTTAATGGGTCATATGACCTTGAATCTTGGTGGTACTTTGGTAAGGTTAATTTCATAGTATTATTAGCCTCTAGGATTTATCATAGGTTGTTTAGATATCAGTAGCTCACCCTTGTAGTTATAGCTTCCATAATGCCCTTTTTGATGATAATAATGTAATTTTGATTTATGTGTCTTAGAATGGTTTGAAATTATGGAAAAGCTAATAAGATCTTATGTAGTTGCACTAGTAATTTATTTGTGGTGGTTGAAGCTTTTTTTGTAGTACTTCATTTGTAAAGTAAATTAGTGCACCTTACCTTGATAAATAGGAAATAAATACAATAGCTTGCTGGAATATTGTGATACTTAGCCAGAGAACATTTTAGGTCATATAGAAGCTGAAAGTGAGGGGATAAGTTGTAAACTACTCTAGAGGGGGGGTGAATAGAGTATTCAAATTTTATGAACACTTAGTCAGCTCCCTTGGAGTTTATTTGCGGAATAAAAAATCTGATACTTGAACCCTAAGAGCCTAACACAGTGAGGTGCACAAGTGAAGAGGTTGACTGAAATTTCAGTTAACTACAAGCCTATCACAGCAACTAGCAACCCTAGGTAGTTCTAACACAGCCACAGAATAAACAAATCAGCAAGAACCAGAGAGACACAGGATATATAGTGGTTCCCTTTAAATAGGTACATCCACTCTTCTACCACCCTGGTAGGAATCCACTACAGGTTTTTGCTAAGGTGCCCTGCCACCAATGATCTGATTCAGGTAGATCAAACAGACCCTTTGAGCTTTTGATAAGGATGCTTAACCACAGGTTGTTGATAAGGTGCCCTGTCACCAATGTTCACTTTTGAAGAGATGTGAACAAACTCTTTTTACAAAGGGGTTGAGAGGGTTAGATTATCTTCTCTGTTGTAAATACAGATTAGAGAAGATTTGTGGATTCTCTAAAGAATCAAAGTCTCCCCCTGGCTCAGTGGAAGTCCAGGGAAAGCCTTCGCTTCAGGATGAAGGAGTTTCAGATAAACTGAAACTAAATCCTCAGAGATCTGAAGACTGATTTTTATCAGGTCTTAAGATTCTGGAGCACTTGAAGCAGAACTGGAGCTCTTTCTGAAGTCTTGAAAACTCTAAGCAAATGCTCAGGAGACTTGAGAATGAAAGATGATTGCTCTGGGCTTTTGCTTCAGGAAAACTTTTCTTCTTCTTGTTGTGAAGAGCTGCTCTGATGATGCTTGAGCGGATGAATAATCTTTCTCTGTGTCTGTAACTACTTCTTTTCTGAGAGCAGAATCTCTTTTAAATATGTCTTCACGTTTTTCCTTTGGAACGGCTCTATTGATTTGAATTCTCGAGCCCTGCAACAGATTATATCAAAATAGAATATAGCAATAGGAATAGAATGGCCTATTAACTTTCTGTCAGTCCCAATAAGGAATAAAATAAGCGGGAAAAATATCTCAGCATAAAGACGTACCATTCTTGGAAATAGTACATAGTACCAACGGCTAGAAAACAGGCTGGAAAGATAAAGTCAACGCAATTTGTATAATAGGACAAAATGCTTTATCAAGAATACTGAATCCCGTGATTTATGCTTGACAGAATTTGTAATCAATTTATTTGAATTTAAACCATAAATTTAGCAACAATAATATCAGAGAATCAATCTAACCACCAACTAAAACACTTGGAAATAAACCAAGGAATAGAATAAATACAAAAAGATAAAGGCAGACAGAAATCGTCGAACAGGAGTTCGATGATCGTCGACCTGCAAACAGATCGTCGACTAATAGCAGGAATCTGTCGGAACAGAAATCGTCGACCAGAAATCGTCGACCAGCTAATAGATCGTCGACCGGCTAACAGATAATCGACCAGCAAACAGATAGTCGACCAGCAAACAGATAGTCGACCAGCAAAAGCAAATATCTGTCGAGACAGAAATCGTGAAGCAAGAACACGATCGTCGATCTGTTGATGACAGATCGTCGACCAACCTTCAGAGCGTAGTAAGCTTGCTCTGAGATCGTCGACCAACGGTCGACGATAATTGTCTTGTCTTCAACGATTCAATAGCCCTGCTATCGTCGACCAATGATCGACGATCGCGAGGCCTCGTTCGACGATGGTCGAACGGAAAAGCCTTAACTACAAAAACATCTAGAACTTCTAACCTAAGCTCTAGGTCAGTTATATACTGCCCTAGGGAGACTAAGCAAAGTCTAAACATGATCATATATCTTTATATGGATCAAGAGGGGCTGGAAAGGGATTACATAAGCCAAATCACATCTAGGGTACCAACAATCTCCCCCTATTTGAGTTATGTTATCCAATCCAGTTTAAAGGCTAAAGCAGACAACAACAAATCTAAAGATTAACCAGAATGATAAAACACAGGCAATACACAGAAAATATAACAAGCATAAATCGGCAGAAATGGAATGTATCAAGCAGATTTATCAGCATGTTTAGCATCAGATGAGTTTTTGGGTATTGCAGCTGGTTTGAAAATAATTTCTCTGTTAGGGTTTGCTGCTTGTCTCTTGGATAGCATTAGATCATGTTCACCTATGATTTTCTTTTCAGCATAACTTGGTAGAACTGCAGCAGGATGTAGTCTCATGTATTCTTCAGTGTCAAAGGCTTCTGGATTGACTTGAATTCTGCTGAGTTCCTTTTCTCTGAATTCTGACATTGTTGAGTAAGCTGTAGGATCTAGTCCTTGAGATTTGGCTCTCTCCATCATGCTTAGTGCAATAGACTCTTTGAATCTTGCCATAGAGGCAATCCTTTCAGCTTCAGTTTTATCTGATGGAGAGGGAGGTCTATCAGTATCTGTATGAGCTGCAATCTCCATGTTCCTTTGAAGAGCTGTAGCAAGTTTGCTTGAATTAAGAGGAATCTGCACAGCCTTCTTAGGATCAGTTTGAGCATATAGAGATCTTGGAGGTGCAAGCTCAGTGAACTTTTTATGGGATTTTTCTGAAAAGACCACTCTTTTTCCTTTTGATTCAGTTGTCTCAGCAGCAGCAGGTTTTCTTGAAGAAGAGGATGGACCTTTCCTGTGAGGAGAAGGAGGAGGAGAGAATGTAGGATGCTGAAAAGTCATCTCCTTTATTTGTTCCACGAGAGCATTGTCATTTCTTTTTCTTCCCTGTCCTGAAACATCTTGGCCTCCCTGGCTTTGATTACTCCTTCTTTGGTAGGTCTGAGAAGTGTTAGAACTGGCTGACCTTGCAAAGGGGGCAGAAGAGAGACTTCCAGAGGCTCCAGCACCAGGAGGTGGAGGAGGACCTCTGGGGGGGAATTTCTGAACAGGAGTGTCATATCTCTTTGTCCTCTTCTTCTCTTTAGTCTGATTCTTTGACAGTCTCATCCATGGCTGAAATTCCTTGCTCTTAGGATCTATTCCCTTCAGAATGTAATAGGGAACATCCTTGTTAGGATTGGCAGTAGGAGGAGCAGGAGCTTTTCTTTTCTTGGAAGCAGCTCTTTTCCTTTTCTTAGTGGAGTCAGAAACATCAGAATCATCATCATCATCATCAGAATGAGATGAGTCTTTCCCAGCATAATCATCAAAGTCAAGTTCAGAAGGATCCTTGGCAGCAGGTTCAGCTTTGTCTTTCTTTTCTCTTTCTTCTTTCTCTTTAGCTTCCTCAATGGCATCTTGCCTAAGGAGGGCATCAAGATCCACATTTGGAGACCTCTTCCAGAGTTCTGATTTTGGATACAACTCAGGAACTATCTTGGGGACCAGTTCTGCAATAGAAGGAATGGATAGAGGATAGGTAAGGATAGGTGGAGAAAAGATGACGATATCTGCAGGGGCAGATGCTTTCTCTAGAGAGATGGCTAGGGAATCCAGATGATAATTAGCCATCCCTTCAATGTACTCAGAGGCAATGTTCTCAGCCACAAAGGCTATAAATTGTTCTAGGTTTAGAGTACCTGAGCTTGAGTCCATTTCAGTCATCTTGGGAGCATTGTCTACCCTATCTTGCACATCTTCAATTTCTTCAGCAGCAGCATTTATGGTTGTGCCTGCATGCAAAGAGAGATAGGTTAACAACCAAGTGGGAATAAAATATTCCCCCCAAGGTGAACAAACAACAGGTAATAGATAGGATTACCTGAAGATCTACACAGGATACCACTTTGCATCTAGGAAGGAGGTTATAATTCCTTCTAGATGTTCAGTGACATCAGGGATAGACACCTCTGCAAGGCACAAGAGGAGTGCCATACAGGAAAAGAAAAGAGTATCCTTGACCAAGGGGTCATCAAGGTACTCAGGTCTATAAGGGACCATTTTCTCTTGAAGAGAGGGAACAAGAGGAGTAGATGTGAGTGAGGACTCACAGTCTAGGTTAAGATAGGATTCTAAATCTTTATCAGAATCAATGGATTTAGCAGCATCAACTTGCAATACTGATGTGAGATCATCAGCAGCTGTGATGGAAAGGAAAGAATAAGAAATTAACTCAAAGTTGGAGTTTGAATTAATTAGAATCTTAAATAAAGCTATACCATCAGGTTGAGCAGCATTATTCTCACAAACGTCCATGGGGACTTCCTCATTTTCTTTTTCAGGAACTTCTTCCTCAGAAGCTAGATTCACTAGGGAGTGAATGTCTTTGTTAGATACAAATATCAAATTGAAATCCTGATTATATCCTTTGGAGGAAGAGTTTTAAGGTTTACCTTCTGGTTCTTTCTCTAGACTCTCTTGAGGTTCTTCTACAGTTTCTTGAAGGGGAAGAGAGGAATTGTCCTGAAGGGTCAGGGCATCACCTGAGACCACTTCAACAGACATCTCCCCCTGCATGACTTCAGTGGGGACTGGAGTCATGCATCTTACAGAAGGGGGCTCAGCAGAAGATGAGATGGATTTGATGGCATCAATGAGAGAATTGATGGAGGCAATGAGAGGGGCATTGGCAGCCTCAATCATTTTTTGGATGGAGGGAGTGATGAGCTCTACAACATGTGCAAGCAATTCAGGAGTTATCTGAAATGCTGATGATGTAGAGGTGGATGGAATGGAAGCAGGATGATCTGCCACATGATCAAATGAGTCATGTGGAGATGGGTGAACATCAACATGAGTGTGGGATTCATGTTGAGAAAGATGCGTGAGGATGGTAGCAGTCACCATGTCAACACTGGCTGAAGCTGCCAGGTGTTGTGGTGTTGGTGACTGGTGTGGAGATGCAGGTGGAATGAAGGATGCATGTTGTGGTGGCACTTCAGGTGTTGTAGAAAGTAATGCAGGAGATGAGGATGCAGGGGTAAAGAGGGAGGATGAAGGGATTGCTGAGCCTTCCCCAGTAAGCGGGAGAGCGGCCGAAACAGCCCTTGTGTCTGAAGGAGGGTTAGGATCAACCCTGGCTGACTTCTTGATAATCCTCTGGGATTTCTTGAATAGAGAAGGGTCCAACCTCTTGCTAGCGTTGACTGCGGACGGTGCAGAAACCAGCAGCAGGGGTGCTTTCACATACAGAAACACACCCAGTACCCTGGCAAGATTTACCTCTTTCTGATTGTTCTTTCTCCTTATTAGTTCAAACAGAACTTTTCCCCAGGCAATCTGTGCCTTATTCACCAAAGCTGACATCAGGGCAAACTGTTGCCTGTTGATGTTGTCATGAGCCGAGTGTTTTCCCAAAACAACCTTGCCCACCAGGTCTGCCAGAAACTTGTATTCTGGAGACAAGTTTATCTTCAGCAGCTTAGCCGGAATCCCTTCGGCATGGCCCATCACAGTGAGCATGCGGCCATATTCCTCTGTGCTTTGCTCATATTCCTCAGTTCCTGTTGGCAGTCCAAACAGCTCAGTCAATACTTCAGGAGTCAGAGTGACCTCCTCGCCATTTATCTTTCCTGACATCGCTTCGTCGCTGGAGGACGAGGTGTATACCCATTCACGAATCTCTGGTATATGAATCTTAGGAGAGAACGACATAAATTTCTTGAGGCCTTGGTCTTCACATAGCTTCAGAATATCTTGGATTGGTTGATCGCATCGGCTGAAAGAATCGAAGTCGATACAGAAGCCAGTGTCGAACTTCATCCCAAAGAGAACAGCAGAAGGAATCGCCATAGGATTTGAGAGAAGATGGCGAATCGAGGAGCAAAACAGGGGAGAAGAGAATCGCGCGGGATTAGAGTTCGAGAGCGAAGTCTAAGCCAGAAGAAGGAATATGAAAAGACGAAGCGGAAGGACGACGATCTTCAGACCTAAATCGACTATTAGAAACAAATCTGCGATCGTCGAACCCGGAATAAAATCGGTCGTCGAACACAGACCGACGATAGTCAATGTTTGACTAATCGGTAAAAATCGACCGACTACACGCAATTACCACGATCGTCGATCAATATATGATGGTCGACGATTCTCCACACAGCACAGAAAATCTGTCGTCGACCATTGGTCGACGATAGATACCTAAGGAGAAATCGTTGACCAGTTGGTCGACGATTTCTGCCTTACTACAGAACGAGCTGTCGTCGACGGTTGGTCGACGATAGTTCTGACCTGGTCGAAGATCGTCGAGCAGTCGTTCGACGATTTTAGACAGAAAACAAAACTAACCAAATTTTCACTATTCTGAACCATTAATCATGCCAAGCTGGTTCAGGAAGAACAAATGCTTTTGTTCATCAAGGGGCTTAGTGAAAATATCTCCTCTCTGCAGGTCTGTGGATATAAATTCCATTACTATCTTGTTCTTTTCCACATTATCTCTCAAAAAGTGATGTCTAATCTCAATGTGCTTGGTTCTGGAGTGGTGCACAGGATTTTGAGCAATTGATATTGCACTGGTACTGTCACACAGAATTTTTGTGTTTGAGTGTGTGTACCCATAATCCACTAGCTGATTTTGAATCCACAGGATCTGTGAACAACAGCTAGCTGCTGCTATATATTCAGCCTCAGCAGTTGAAGTAGACACAGATGCCTGTTTCTTGCAAAACCAAGAGACAAGTCTCTCTCCCAGGAACTGACAAGTCCCTGAGGTGCTTTTCCTGTCAACTCTACAACCAGCATAATCAGCATCTGAATATCCAATTAATTCAAATCCTGACTCAGCTGGGTACCACAGTCCTAAGTTAGGGCATCCCTTAAGGTATCTCAAGATCCTCTTGAGAAGAGTTAAGTGAGATTCCTTTGGGTTGACCTGAAACCTAGCACATAGGCATGTAGCAAACATTATGTCAGGCCTACTTGCAGTCAAATACAGCAGGGAACCAACAATGGCTCTAAAGTTCTTTTGATCAACAGGCTTGCCATTAACATCAGAATCAATAACTGCATTTGAGGCCATAGGTGTGCTCATTGATGAAGCATCAGACATTCCAAATCTTTTAACCAGCTCCCTGGCATATTTTGATTGAGAAATGAAAATGCCATCAACACTCTGTTTCACTTGGAGACCAAGGAAATAGGATAACTCACCCATGCTGCTCATCTCAAACTTAGAGTGCACTAGTTCAGAGAACCTCTTGCATAGTTTGGGATCAGTAGAACCAAATATAATGTCATCTACATAGATTTGAACTAACAGTTGTGAGTCCTTATGATGTCTAATGAATAGGGTTCTATCTACCACACCTCTCACAAACTTGTGTTCTAGAAGAAAATTTGCTAAGGTCTCATACAAAGCTCTAGGAGCTTGCTTAAGTCAATATAGAGCCTTTTGGAGTTTGAACACATGAGTGGGTAAGGTTGATGAAACAAACCCTGGTGGTTGTTCAACAAACACTTCTTCCTTTAAATCTCCATTGAGGAAGGCACTCTTCACATCCATTTGGAAGACCTTAAATCTTTTATAGGCAGCATAGGCTAGGAAAATCCTAATGGCTTCTAGTCTGGCTACAGGGGCAAAAGTCTGATCATAATCTATGCCTTCCTCCTGTCTATAGCCTTGAGCTACTAGCCTAGCCTTATTTCTAACTACTATGCCTTGGGCATCAAGCTTGTTTCTAAACACCCACTTGGTGCCTATGATCCGTTGGCCTCTTGGTCTTGGAACCAAGGTCCAAACTTTACATCTTTCAAACTGGTTAAGCTCCTCTTGCATTGCTATAATCCAGTGGGGATCAAGCTCAGCATCTTTAATGGTTAGGGGCTCAACCTGAGAAAGGAAACAAGCAAACATCACATTTTTGTTGAGTTGATGTCTTGTCTGGACTCCTGCTGAAATGTCTCCAATCACTTGAGATACAGGGTGATCTCTAAGTGTGACAAGATCAGTAGGTTCAACAATGATCTGATCTTCAACAGTTTCAAGATTTAATTCCTCATGTGGAATTTGATCAACTGTTGGAGCAGGTGCTTTAACTTGAAAAAGTTCTACATCAGATTCAGAATCTGAAGAAGCAGCCTGAGGAGTTTGTTGGGGATGATTCTCCTGTGTGAGTCTCAAACCTTCCAAATCCTTACTTACTCCTAGGACTTGCACTGTACTATTAGAGGAAGAGTCCTTCTCCTTATAATACATGACTGTCTCATCAAAAGAGACATGTGCAGACTCTTCTATCTTAAGAGAGGATTTATTAAGGACCTTATAGGCTTTGCTTACTTGAGAGTATCCTAGAAAAACTCCCATTGATGCTTTTGCCTCAAATTTTCTAAGGTATTCTTTGTTATTATTATGAACAAAAGCAACACAGCCAAATACTCTAAAATAGTCTATTTTAGGTTTCACTTGCTTAAGTAATTCATAGGGAGTCTTACCCTTAAGTTTATGTATCAGACTTCTGTTCAATACATAATTAGCTGTGCTGACTGCTTCAGCCCAAAAGGACAGAGGCATGTTAGCATCTGCCAACAATGTACTTGCAGCTTCAATTAGGGTTCTGTTTTTCCTTTCAACTACCCCATTTTGTTGAGGAGTTCTAGGAGCAGAGAAGCTATGTTTGATACCTTCCTTCTCACAGAATTCTTGCATAAGAAGAGACTCAAACTCAGTACCATGATCACTTCTGATCAAGGCAATCTGAGTAGAATACTCACTCTGTATACACTTTAGAAAATCTGTAAGAACCTTGAAGTTATCAGCCTTAGTTCTCAAGAAGAATACCCAAGTGAACCTAGAGAAGTCATCTACAATTACTAAAGTGTAAGACTTCCCTCCAAGACTCTGTACAGCAATAGGACCAAATAAGTCCAAATGTAGCAAGTACAGAATCCTGGGAGAATCACTTTTATTAACTGATTTAAAGCTATTTCTTGTTTGCTTACCTAATTGACAAGCTTTGCAAAGGCCTTCCTTCTTGTAGGGGCAAGAAGGTAGACCTCGTACAAGATTGTATTTAGCCAACCTAGAAATGTTTTTCAAATTTACATGACTAAGTCTCTTATGCCAAAGGGTATTATTACTGGTTACTTCATTAAATAAGCATATTTCAGATTTGGAGGAATTAAAATCTACAACATAAACATTTCCAATTCTAATACCTACTAACACCACAGTATTATTTAAAGAAATATTGCAAGCAGTGTCAGTAAACCATACCTTGTACCCAGCATCACACATTTGACTTACAGAGATTAGGTTGTGCTTTAGTCCTGAGACATAAGCTACTTTCTTGAAGGTTACAGCTCCTATGGTGAAGCTGCCATACCCTTCAGTCTGTCCACAGCTGGAATCCCCAAATACAACTTTTGGTCCCAGCTTGGCTTTGAAACCTGACAGGTTCTTCTTCTTTCCTATCATACGCTTTGAGCATCCACTATCCAGATACCATTTGTCATGTATGACTGGATAGGTCTTCACCTGCAGAAAGAACAGTTATACATTGTGGACCCAGGTTACCTTGGGTCCAGTATTCTTCACGAAAGAAAAACTAGATATAAAAGATTTTGCAGGCTTAGATTTATATCCTAAAGGGTGTGATCTCCTAGGTGGGATAATCCATTCAGTTGAAGGATTAAACAACCTGGGGTGGTGATTAGGATTTGAAGTTCTGGAAGTTTGATTTTTATTTTCCAGCTTAAGTCCAGATCGTCGATCAATGGTCGACGATCGCAAGCCATATCGTCGATCATTTATGGTAGAACGATGTTCTGGATTCCACGATCGTCGATCACTGGTCGACGACTCAAGATGAGATCGTCGACCTCCTGCACCAAAGCTATTATACTCAGTGTAGGTGTTCAGCGATCGTCGATAGTCGTTCGACGATTGGTTTGACGATCTTTGTAAAGCTAGAAATTTTTTCTTCCTATTCTCTTTCTTAATCTTGTTCTGAATTTTCTTGCATTTTTCAATTTCCTCAGTATTCTTTATTCCTGATTCAGAAACAAATTTTACTGGAGTGCTAAATCTCTCCTTTGTGAGGAGGATGGGTTCACTAGGTGTAGCACCTAAGCCTAGTTTATCATTACCAACCCTAGTGTTTGCTATACAGGTTATTTCAGATAATTTAAGGCTTCTGCCATTTAATTGTTCTTCTAACCTCTTAGATTTAGCTAGTTCTAACTTTAGGAATGTTACTTCTTCTTTTGAGCTCTCTAATTCCTTTTCTAATCTGATTATTTCAATACCTTCCATGTCTAGTTCCATTATTTTTAATCTAAGTGACTTAATTTCTTTTTCAGATAATAGTAAATCTAAACATAGAGTTTTAAATTTTAGTTTGAACTCAGGAGATGAGAAATCAAATGAGTCGATTACCTGGTCCTCCATAAAGGAATCTTCTTCATTGTCTCCTTCTTCTTCAGAATTCTCTGCAGCTGACAGAGAGCTGCAGGCATCAATAGCCATGAGGCAGACCTCTTTGGCTTTCTTCTCTTCTTCTTCTTCAGAATCACTGGAGCTAGAGGAGCAGGTATCCTCTTCTGTTTCACTCCAGGTAGCAGCCACAAATCCCTTGTCCTTCTTCTTGTATTTGTGTGATGAGGACTTGGAGTGGTGCTTCCTGTATTCTTTCTCATGTTTCTTCTCCTTGTACTTCTTCTCTGGACAATCTGGGGCAATGTGTCCAGGCTTGCTGCAAACATAACAAATGATTTCTTTAGATGGAGTCTTGTCATACCTTGGCTTGTCCTCATGCTTGGAGAACTTCTTTCTGAGGTCTCTTCTTCCCATGTTGAAGAACCTCTTGGCAATGAGTGCCAGTAACTCCTCATTTGATTGACTTCCTTCAGAAGTCTCAGCAGCCTTAAGAGCTAGAGAGTGCTCTTTCTTTGTAGGAGTAGGAGTCTTCACTTCAGTTACAGCAGCTCTACTCTTTAAGGTTTGCTCATATGACCTGAGCTTTCCCAACAGAGCTTCTGTGGAGAGTTCCACAGTGTTTCTTCCATCCTTGATGGGCCATATCCTTGAGTCCCAAGAGATGGGAAGGCACATCAGGATCTTGTCATTTACTTCTGACAAAGTTATCTCCTTGTCCAAAGACCTCAGTTCACTTATTATTGAACTGAGTCTTGTGTACATTGTGTCAATGTCTTCAGCATCATCCTTCTTGAAATTTTCATACTGAGAGGTGAGATTGGATCTCCTGTCCTTCCTCTCATCAGCTGAGCCAGCAACTATGTGGTTGAGGGAATCCCACATAGCTTTGGCTGAGGTACATTCAGCCAGCTTCTGGAATATCTCATCAGACATTGTCTGAGCTAGGATATTCATTGCTTTAGCATCAGCTGCTTTTGCCTTCTTGTAAGTTTCATTGTAGTCAGGTGGTGGCACAGCACTGAGATCAGCAGAAGTGGAAGCAGCAGCAGGCCTAGCAGGTGGTCCTGTCAAAATAGAAGAAAAAATATCTTCATCAATAGAATTCATGTATAGTCTTATCCTGGCCTTCCATATGCCAAACTTGGACAAGTTGCATACAGGAGGTCTGGTGCTTGAATAATCCTTAGACTGGGCCATGTGTGAAAGTGTTTGTGAATGGTATCAGAAAACAACTTATCACAGGATCTTTTAACTCAGGTGTTAGCCTGTATGAACAGCTAACCTCCCTCTGATACCAATTGAAAGTGAGGGGATAAGTTGTAAACTACTCTAGAGGGGGGGTGAATAGAGTATTCAAATTTTATGAACACTTAGTCAGCTCCCTTGGAGTTTATTTGCGGAATAAAAAATCTGATACTTGAACCCTAAGAGCCTAACACAGTGAGGTGCACAAGTGAAGAGGTTGACTGAAATTTCAGTTAACTACAAGCCTATCACAGCAACTAGCAACCCTAGGTAGTTCTAACACAGCCACAGAATAAACAAATCAGCAAGAACCAGAGAGACACAGGATATATAGTGGTTCCCTTTAAATAGGTACATCCACTCTTCTACCACCCTGGTAGGAATCCACTACAGGTTTTTGCTAAGGTGCCCTGCCACCAATGATCTGATTCAGGTAGATCAAACAGACCCTTTGAGCTTTTGATAAGGATGCTCAACCACAGGTTGTTGATAAGGTGCCCTGTCACCAATGTTCACTTTTGAAGAGATGTGAACAAACTCTTTTTACAAAGGGGTTGAGAGGGTTAGATTATCTTCTCTGTTGTAAATACAGATTAGAGAAGATTTGTGGATTCTCTAAAGAATCAAAGTCTCCCCCTGGCTCAGTGGAAGTCCAGGGAAAGCCTTCGCTTCAGGATGAAGGAGTTTCAGATAAACTGAAACTAAATCCTCAGAGATCTGAAGACTGATTTTTATCAGGTCTTAAGATTCTGGAGCACTTGAAGCAGAACTGGAGCTCTTTCTGAAGTCTTGAAAACTCTAAGCAAATGCTCAGGAGACTTGAGAATGAAAGATGATTGCTCTGGGCTTTTGCTTCAGGAAAACTTTTCTTCTTCTTGTTGTGAGATTGTGAAGAGCTGCTCTGATGATGCTTGAGCGGATGAATAATCTTTCTCTGTGTCTGTAACTACTTCTTTTCTGAGAGCAGAATCTCTTTTAAATATGTCTTCACGTTTTTCCTTTGGAACGGCTCTATTGATTTGAATTCTCGAGCCCTGCAATAGATTATATCAAAATAGAATATAGCAATAGGAATAGAATGGCCTATTAACTTTCTGTCAGTCCCAATAAGGAATAAAATAAGCGGGAAAAATATCTCAGCATAAAGACGTACCATTCTTGGAAATAGTACATAGTACCAACGGCTAGAAAACAGGCTGGAAAGATAAAGTCAACGCAATTTGTATAATAGGACAAAATGCTTTATCAAGAATACTGAATCCCGTGATTTATGCTTGACAGAATTTGTAATCAATTTATTTGAATTTAAACCATAAATTTAGCAACAATAATATCAGAGAATCAATCTAACCACCAACTAAAACACTTGGAAATAAACCAAGGAATAGAATAAATACAAAAAGATAAAGGCAGACAGAAATCGTCGAACAGGAGTTCGATGATCGTCGACCTGCAAACAGATCGTCGACTAATAGCAGGAATCTGTCGGAACAGAAATTGTCGACCAGAAATCGTCGACCAGCTAATAGATCGTCGACCGACTAACAGATAGTCGACCAGCAAACAGATAGTTGACCAGCAAACAGATAGTCGACCAGCAAAAGCAAATATCTGTCGAGACAGAAATCGTGAAGCAAGAACACGATCGTCGATCTGTTGATGACAGATCGTCGACCAACCTTCAGAGCGTAGTAAGCTTGCTCTGAGATCGTCGACCAACGGTCGACGATAATTGTCTTGTCTTCAACGATTCAATAGCCCTGCTATCGTCGACCAATGATCGACGATCGCGAGGCCTCGTTCGACGATGGTCGAACGGAAAAGCCTTAACTACAAAAACATCTAGAACTTCTAACCTAAGCTCTAGGTCAGTTATATACTGCCCAAGGGAGACTAAGCAAAGTATAAACATGATCATATATCTTTATATGGATCAAGAGGGGCTGGAAAGGGATTACATAAGCCAAATCACATCTAGGGTACCAACAGAAGCATAGGAAAATTGTTAAATGTTGTTTAATTGAGATTACAAGGGTGTGTCTTCATAAAGTGCCTTATGATGGTTTTCCTTAGGATAATCTTGTACCTAGTTTGCTGACTTGGGAATTTCATGAAACTTAGGCAGTGAAATTTTAAGATCATAATGTAGCTTTGTTAATTTTTGAGGAATTTTTGGACTAATATTTTTGGTACTTCCTTCAATACCCCGATTTATATGAATTATTTGGATTAAATATTTATAGGTTAAATGATTTGTGAAAGTTTATGATATTTAGTATTCACTGATATCTTGTTATTTTACAATGTTTATAATTTTTGTATGGTCATACCCTAAGTAAATCTAGTGCTTTATGTTCAAATCACCCATGGATTAATTTTGGAAAAAATTAATTAAATATCAAATTTAATTAGAAAATTATAAATTTCTTGATTTAGACTGAATATAAAAGGGTAGACTCTCAATAAATATTTTAGGGCATTTGGATGAAAATTTGGAATACCTCCTATCATGTACGACATATAGTATATGTTGAGCTGCATATAGTAAAACTGCAGGAAATGTGATAGCATGAATTGGGCATATGGCTTGGGGTTAATAGTTTGCTGGTTTGGGTAAAATGAGATTGAGTTAATCATTGAAAGTTGGGATGAGTAGAATGCTGGGTTGACTAGGATTAGGCGGTGCTCGGGATCAACGAAAGATTGTCTTTCCCGTGGAAGGAGAGAGAAGGTCAAAACACACTAGGGTTAGATCCAATGCAATATTAAAAGGGATCGGGAATCAGATATTAACCAATAACAGTAAGTGCCTTGCGAAAGGGAGATTTGGGCTTCAACCCATCGTAGTTCCTAGTGCCCTCGAGAGCCCTTCACGGGGAATGCCCTGGGCAGTCCAAGGTTAACGTAAGCCATAAGAATAATCAATGGTTAAGAGTAACTAGTATAACTAGGGATTCACTTTCACATACCCAGGAGTATCAGGAAGTTAGGTTGGGTCACACAGGCGGTAGGCTCGGTGGTTTTGGTGATGGGCAGGTTAGCCCAGCGGGTCGATGGCTCGGTAGATAATTGTGATGGATGGGTTAGTCCGGGGAGCTTTGGCTCCATTATTGGTTGTGACGAACGGGTTCGTCCGGGGAGCTTTGGCTCGGTGGTTTATACATCAAGATTGCATGTGCATAAATTATAAGGTGGTGGGTCTTTGGTATTGGAGAGTCGTCGCACCGACGCCAATACGTTGACTCGGCAACTGTGGTTTAGCACTTCGCCAAATTAAGTCCGGTGGACCAGCTGGCAAAGAGTACGCAGGAGCTCCGCTTAGTGCACCAGCGTTGAGGCGTACGATAGGTCTGACTGGTAGTGCTGATACCGATTTAGAGGTGGGCGAGGCCCAACCCACCGCTTCTGTTTGCCACTACGGAGGTATCCTGTGAGGTTAGGCTCCAGAAAGGAGGAACTAAAGGTCTGTGCGCACATAGTTGAGTGTGTGTGTTGCGCTTGCATGTTCACATCATAGCATACTAGCATGACATAGCATCATCATTGCATATAACCCTTGACACCTATTGTATAAATTGGTATGAGACTTTTTTTACAATAGGCCCTGCTAAATGACCCCTTAGTTTATAGGCTTGCGTGAGCATGCTTATAAGTTATGGTTATTTTCCTATGATAAATATTGCTTGCTTGTAAACCGACACCCCATCGCATAAATTGGTATGAGACTTTTTATACGATGGGAGCCTTGCAAAAGATCCCTTAGCTTATAAGTCTGTATGGGCATTCTTATAAGTTAAGGTTACATATTTCATATTTTGCCTTCGTATACTTATGATTACTCTACATGCTTTTGTTACTACTACAAGTTTGCATAGAACTGCTAGATTAGTTCCGTCACCATCTGCTTACATTTGTTGCTCTCCACCTTCATTACCTTCCCTTTCCTTCTCCCCACTCGGTGCCTAGGAGCCATGGGGGAGGGGTGGGGGATGATAAGACTTAGTCTTTTCGACTAACGGTTTTCGGACCAAATCATTGTAGGGGATCGTGAAGCCGAACTTGGAGATGCAGCCTCAGAGGTCAGTGCGCGTGGAGATGGGATAATCTAGCACCGGAGTTCAGAACGCTAGGATAGTGAGTCCTCATCGTTAGTAAATGTTTTAGTTTTGCTTCTGCGGTGAGTGAACTATAGTGAGGACTTGATGTATCGGGCCCGAGCCCTATTTTCAGTACTTTTATATTTATTGCTGTCGACTCTCCCTTCGTGGAGATTTATTTTATATACATGTGATTCTTGTGGACTAGCTTTGAGTTCATTCTTACTCTTATACTTTATTCTACACTTCTACGATCGATATGGCTGGCAAAATCTGCGTTTTGTAGTGACGACCCTCCCAGGAGTGTTAGTGTCACCGCAAAGCGGCGGTTATGGGCCTAAGACTCCTGTGGTTTTGAAAAAAAGGAGGTCTTACATCCACTCAACGCTGTCAACACTTTTAGACAGAAGGATGCAAAATGTTAGCTATATATAAAAGCGTTGAGTGAAGCCAGTTCACTCAACGCTTTCAGCGCCATAGTTGCAAAAAGTGCTGAAAATTATTCTAAGTCCAGAATCGTTGAGTGAAGCCAGTTCACTCAACGCTCTCAATGCTAAGGATGCAGAAAGGGCTGAAGATCAAGTTAAGGCAAAAAGCATTGAGTGAAGCTTATACACTCAACGCTCTCAACGCCTAGACAAGCTAAAGAATTGATTAAGTTCAGAATCGTTGAGTGAAGCCCATTCACTCAACGCTCTCAACGCTTGGAGTGATTTTGTGAAATTGGCTAAGTCCATAATTGATGATGTCAACAAAGTCAACAAAATTCTAAAATGACCATGGAAGAGCTACAACTAATCACTAACGTCGCCGTCAGTCTCATTCTGTAAAACAAAGGATATAATCAGCAGTTAAAGCAATGACACGTGTCAATCATCTCGCTGGATGACGGAATTATAAATAAAAGATGAGATCTGGATCGAATCAAGTTTTTAAGGGATCAATTCATTACGAAAAAGTTGTGCGGGACTTTGTCTTCTTCCCTCGCTATTTTTACAGAGACAAGAAGATCGTTTCGACAATACTGAAGGTTTTTTGAGTTAGATGCGACGATTAGCATCTTCTAGAGCACGATCAAAGGATTTCTCTGAGGAAGAAGTAACAACCAAGGCCAGCTCTAGCTGTAGTGACTTCTCGATCCAAGCAGAGCCTAATTTGAAGATCAATTTCAGGATCAATGAAGAAGAAATATGTACAGGGTTTTCTCAGGACAGAAGGAGAGGTAGAGCAGTTCAATTTCTGCCAAAATATGTTAGTCGATTGAAGACCATCTTTCTTGATCTTGCCTCTTCATCAGCACGATCAAAATTCATTTCTGAGTCTATTCCAGCACAAGGATCAGATTCTGAAAGATCTTCATCCTTGTTGCTGAGAAGAAAATTGGGCTGAGATTAACTCAGTTCAAGAAGCTATAGACTCAGAGAATCAATCTTTGGAGTCTAATCTATATCAATATCAAATCCATCTCTGTAGGATCTTTTCAAGATTTGAGATGTAAGCTTAGTTTATAAAGGATGAGTGTTAGATATGGTGAGATCTGTATTGTAAGCCTAAGTTATAAAGGCTGAGTGTAGGATCTTGTATAGATCTGAGTGATAGGATCCATTCTTAGATCTGTGTGATATGGCTATTTTCCCAGCCTGTGTTATAGGGCATTTGTGCATGTAGTAGGTAATCAGGTGATTATTGAGAGGTTTGGTTGTGTACCTGTGTTGTAAGTCTCAGTGGAGACTGAGTGATCCGGTGGGATCATGTTATAATCTCTGAGGAGCCAAGTTATTGGAGAAGTGCCTTATCTAACATTCTATTAGAAAAGCGGGAGGGATAGTGGATGCACCCATATACTGGGGAACCATTATAAAACTATGGTGTACTGTGTGTGAATGTCTTGAAAGCTGAACTAATCAATCACAACAGGTCCTAAATCAGTTAAAGGTCAAAAGAATATAAAAAGACCTTAATAACCTATTCACCCCCTTCCTCTAGGTGATTAGCTACCTTTTTATTCAAAGTCTTTCAAGTGGTATCAGAGGAAGGTTACTCAAGAAAAACTTAAAAGTCTGAATAGATCTCAAAGGGAAGCCGAGAAAAGATAAGTATGGGTTCATGAGAGAATCATAAGTAACTAGGTTCTATGAAGCTTCCTCTATGCAGGAAAGAAAATTTTAGAATATGGAAAGAAATGGTCAGATTGTTTATGGAAGCATGAGACCCTAGGATTTATGTTACAGTACAAGAAGGACCATTTATTCCCTTGAAGGTGTCTGTTTTTGATGCAAATGTCAAGACTCCTAAGAGTTATGCAGAAATGACTAAAGTTGAAATCATCTTGGTTGCAATGGATAAGAGGGCACACAATATTATAGTTAGTGTCATAGATGACTCTACTTTTCAAAACTTGGTGCACTGCAAAACCTCAAAGGAAATATGGGGAACTTTGGTGCCATAGATGACTCTACATTATAGTCAGTGGGATCTGAGCACGATGTCTGGAGAAGGAAGTGGACACCTCAATAACATCTTGAGGACTGGGCGCAGCTACCCAGACAACACTTCACTCCGCTCAATGCTTCTCCCGCAGAAGTTCTGCACGCCAATCAAGCCCTCTCCAACTCGCTCGTGGGCAACACATAACCAACCTCTGAAGAAGAGTGTGGGGGGCAATATAACACATACATACAAATCCCTATCCACCTTATCTTCCCTATGGCTCCGCAGGTCCTAGTACATCCCACTCCCTTGTAGTTCAAACTTCCCGACTTCGAGACTTTTGATGGGTGGGGCGACCCCCTGTAGCATGTCGGGTACTTCATAACTATCAAGCGCATCTACAATGCTCCAGACTAGCTTATATGTAAAGTGTTTCCGATAACTCTGAAAGGACAAAACCAAACTTGATTTTATTCTCTAAAAGAGGGAAAAATCATGAACTTCGCGGAACTAGCCCAACTTTTCATCGATCAGTTTGTCATAAACCGGTGTCTCGTTCACCTCGTTGGGACTTGACAGATCAATAGAGAGCCTCTCGTGGATTTATTCCGCCACTTCACTATAGAGGCAAAAAAGATTCTGGGGGTCAACCTCAGGCTCCTACCCAATATTTTCCTCAGAGGACTCCAACCAGAAAAGTTCCACTCCATGTTGGTGAATGAAATAGAGCTCAGGTACCTTATCCTTATCCGTCCAGTTAAGAATCAAATCATTGCAGAGGCATTAACAAAGAAACAACAACTACATCCTGAAGGAAGCTCAAAAAGGAAGAGAAATCAAGAGTCCCTACCGAATCCTAGAGGGAGCAGTGGACAACGCAAAACCTCTAGCCGAGCCAGGGGACACCACTAGTATCAAACCTTTGGTACCTCGCAAATTGAAGTATCACTCGCCTTTTGTAGACATATCTCACTCCAGAGGCCAAGGGCTCTTGCTCCAAACTTTGGAGAAAAATCTAAGTACTGCCACTACTATCAAGGCTGGGGGAATAACACAGAAGAGTGCAAATGCCTGAAGGAGGAAGTTGAATGACTGGTGCTCCTCGACCTACTCAAGGAGTCTTAAGGGAAGAAGACAGTAGCGTAACATGCCCTGACCCAGCTCACGAAATACCTTAGGTATGGAGGAGCTTCTTCCTCTAAAAGCACTACAAGCAATGCCCAAGCCGGCATCCCTCTAGGCATGAGGATTCTTATCAAGCAATATATGACCTTCGGTCACTTGCCATTCATGCCGACTCAATCAACATTGTCATTCTTTGAGGACTATGGATAAGGGAGCTCTAGGCTAATGCCCTCACATGAGGGATTGCGGTGGAATTCTTCTCACAAGATACAACTACCAAGGATGTCGTGAAAGCTTAGCATGTGAGGTTTAAGAAGGAAGAGCGGACAAGACCCTGCCACTCTCAACAGTTTGCTCTCCATTAGAATAACAAGATGCATGACCGGACCTGCACACCCATGTACCTTCCTTCAACATTAAAGGACTTTAAATATATCTGCTACAACAACCACGTAGATGAACGGGCCTTAGGACATTCTACTGCCAAGATGAGATGACCGAAAGTCCTTCTGCACCTCTAAGGCTAGATGGACAAAGTTCCTTCGATATTTTTACTTGGATGGACCCTGTGTAGCATTTCGACTTTTATTGAGTCACTAGAACCCTAGTGGATCCAATAAAAGTCACTCGAACCTCTACCTAAGGCTTATAAGGGGTTGGAGATAACCTCGTTTGGGGAGATTGAGCTAGAGAACTTCAATTTGAGTTCTGTCTGTTCCTATGACTTTGTATAGTCAATATGAGTGTGTTGGAGCCTTTTATATTGCAATCCAACGTCTTATGTCAAATATGACCATTTTGATCGTCGCAGCGCTGTGACGCACAAATTTTGAATATTGAGCAAATAAACCTCGATTTGACCCCGGTCAGTGGTGTTTGGTTCGTACAGTCAATATGAAGTCAACAGAGTTCGTCTCGGTCAATTTCGATATCGGGTGGTCAAACAGTGGGCAACCAAGTTTTCTAGTGCATCGAAAAGCGTGCACACATCAATTGTACTGTGATACCCCAACATACCCATCTCCTGACGACTTCGACCCACTTGAGCTTTGACTCACATGGGGGAGCCACCCTATGTTTGACTTTGGTCAAACCCTCAAAATTTCCATTTTTGGAATTTTTTCAAATGAGGGATTCACCTCCCCATCATTTAATGACTTGGGCTCTACCTTGCAACCCTATATGGGCTCTGACCTTGCTAAGAAAAATTACTAAGGGTGGGCCATGGGTCAAGCCCACCAAGTTATCCTCTCCCGTTCTCTTTCTTTCCCCCCAAAAAGCCCAAGCCCATTGTGGCTTCCCCTCCTTTTCCACAAGATGAATAAGCAGTAGCCTCTAGCTATTCATAGACAGCTAGAGGGTGGAGATTAATCCCTCAGTAAGGAGGAATTAATCCCACATCATCGGGAGAGGGGAGGATGCCACCTCTCCCGGCTATATAACTGCCCCTTCCTCCTCTGCTTGAGCTCACACAGCTCAGTTGAGCCACCACAACCCCCTACCCAACCCTCCCCTCGTCGGAAACCACCGCACCGAACCTGCCACCTTCCGCCACCTTTAATGGAGACTCAACCAGGCCCCTCCCGAGCCCCTCTCTGACAGGTGGAAATCCTTCCCCTCCTTCTTCCCTATGTCCCTATCATCTTACATGTGCCTCTTGGCCGCAGGAGCTCCGCCGCCGCCACCAAAGCCATGCTCCAGGTTCGGGCAGGGCTGGCTTGGACCAGTAATGGTGGAGGCCCGAGGAGGGTGCTAACTTGTAACGCCTCTATCTGTCGCATGAAATATAACAGAGGGTTTGTCTGGGGACCCACGCCATATTCCACAGACAGTCGACGACATTACTTATGAATATAAAACCAGTACATGCATCCTAACTCAGAGCATTCTAACGGAAGCTTTAGGGGTTAATACTGAACTCAACAATCATGAATGTCCACTATACTTAAACAACCACATTTATATATATCACCAGAATGTAACCAGAAATACACAAAAGTGTTTGGCCTTAAGGCCTTGCAGTTAAACTTCACAGGTGTGGATTACAAACATTGGCACGCAGGCCGACCACACATGAAAACAGCAAAACTATTCCATTCGGCCTTTGAGGGCCAGCATAGCAGTATGGGCTTCAACTCGCTATTTCCCACTCGTCTCTCCAATACCTACACAGAGACAATCCACCCTGAGGGTGTCAAACAAGGCAACAGTCATCATTCAGCTGACTAATTTATAACGACCCTACCCCTTTCCCGGGGCAGTGGTGTTCCTTCCCTGTATGCATAGTATTTTCACAAACAGATATATCACAAAACGTGCACTCACGCACAGTTCAATATATCACAAACATGGATCGCACGGCCCGACACTCCGTGCACTCAGGGCACATTATTGGTGTATCGGAAAACCAAGGTCCCACCACCTTTCAGAGGTCCCAGACATAACGACAAGTTTGAGCATTTTAGTCTTAATGGCACGTAGGCCTAAGACTCTCATTATGCGCTCCAATGAGACCAATAACATAGGTCTACCAGTCGGCCAGACATAATGCGGGTACAATTCAGCAATTCCCATTGCTCAAATCGTCCAAATGACGCGGGTCAGCTTTCCCCTTACCCGTTCGGCACACTGGCCTTTATGAGCTCGCAGCTCACACAATAGCCACACTGTCCTCCAAGGACTGGCTACACAATCAAAAAGGGAGTTAGTGCCAGCGTTCGTAACAATCGCTTGGCGGGACCAACATAAGCTCTCTTTCTGTGTCCAAACTCAACCCAAACCCTGCAGTATCCTGCAGTGACAACATATAGAACACAACTTCGAGGGAATTTTTCTGGAACTCCATTCCAGTACTTCTTGTTACTTCACTTCACAGACACAATCCACCGACTCCACAAAATACTCGTTTATACGCGGAGTCTTCTCCGGTGTGCAAAATAAAACATCACCAATCCAGACCAAACTGTCCAGATGGGCTTCACACAACATGCTTATTCCGTACTATACATTTCTAGATCTATATACAAGACTCGTTGGGGATTTCATGAATCAACCCAAAGGAATTCCCTCGACTCTCCACCTTTTGGTGGGGGATTCCATGCATATGCCAAAAGAAGGACTTCACTTGTCCAAGAAGGAAGATCGTTACCCTTGACGTTCTCTTTTGAGTCATGACACAGCTTTTCTACGTGGATGGAAATGATCCACTCACTTTCCCCTTCGCGATTATAGCTTCGGCTCTAGATCTTCTCTAGCAACTCAACAAATCCATTCAAACCCTATCACAAGCCGAGAGTTCTCCACTCCAGAACTCGGGAAGCAAGGAAGAGAAAGAGAGATAGGAAATAATGATTTTCGGAATCCCATTCCTCTACAGATAAGGCCTCGAGTTTTATCCCTGCCACACGATTTCTTCTCATCAAGATAAAGCAACGGCTCCGGTTTGAGCTGAAAAGTAAACCACCGCCTTCTGGCCGCTCACCAGTCATTTGACACGAGACACTGCTCGGCCATATCCTCAATTTTTGATAAATCGTCGACCGGGCTGATAGCAGGTCAAAATCATCGAGCTCCGCTCGACGATCTTCGTCCAGCTCCGCTCGACAATCTTCGTCGACCTGCGCTCGACGATCTTCGTCGAGCTCCCCTCGACGATCTTCGTCGAGCTCCCCTCGACGATCTTCGTCGAGCTCCCCTCGACGATCTTCGTCGAGCTCCCCTCGACGATCTTCGTCGAGCTCCCCTCGACGATCTTCGTCGAGCTCCCCTCGACGATCTTCGTCGAGCTCCCCTCGACGATCTTCGTCGAGCTCCCCTCGACGATCTTCGTCGAGCTCCCCTCGACGATTTTCGTCGACCTATGCTTGATGATTTTTGTCGAGCTCCACTCGAATTTAAACTTGTTCTCTCACCAACTCCTTTTTGGGGTGTTACAATCCTCCTTTCCTTACAAAAATTTCATCCTAAAATTTGCATCTATCACCCAGAATACAGTAACCAATATATTATAACATACATTTTCTGCACAACAAAATTTTTATATTAGTTTATAATAGTTTATAACAAAAATGTTATAACAGGTTATACAAACAACTCGGGAAATTCAGCACGCATGGTTTGCTCCCGCTCCCATGTTAGCTCCTCGCGGCCACAGTTATCCCACCAGACCTTGACCATCCCGATTGTCTTGTTCCGCAGTTGCTTATCAGCTTTATCCTCGATCTGAATGAGCCTAAACTTCATCGTTATCCCAGACTCGATCGGTACGTGATCAGTCACAATCACTTGAGTTGGATCTTTCACGGCTTTTCGAAGCACTGATATGTGGAACACATCATGCAATCCACTCAATTCTGCTGAAAGAGCTAACCGATAGGCAGCTTCCCCAACTCGCTCCACCACTTCAAACGGACCAAGATACCCTAGACTTAACTTTTTCAAGCGCCGAATCCTGGACACACCTTTGAATGGCTTGATTTTTAAATATACCCACTTGCCAACCGCAAACTCTATATTTCGGTGCTTGGCGTTGTAATACTTTTCCTGCCTATCTTGGGCTAACAGTAGCCTCTCCCGGATAGAGCGTATCATCAAATTAGCTTCTTCGACTTGCTTACGCTTATACAACTTAGACTCGCCTAATTCCGCCCAAGCTAATGGTGTACGCCATTTCTTACCATACAAAGCTTCGAACAATGCCCTGTTTATGCTAGCTTGATAGCTATTAATGCATGTGAACTCTACCATATAGATATGGTCTTCTTACCTCTTCCCAAAATCTAAGGCGCACATTCGGAGCATGTCCTCCATCGTTCTGTTGGTCCTCTCTGTACGGTCATGCGTTTATGGATGAAAGGTCGTACTGTACGTTAATTTTGTCCCCAACAACTGATGGATTAGTCTCCAATTGTTCGAAGTGAAGCACCCATCTCGATCACTTACGATGCTACGGGGAACACCGTGCGATCGTACTACTTGTTCAACTTAAAGCTTAGCCAAGACTTCCACTGAATCGTCCCTCTTTTTTGGAATGAAGTGAGCCACTTTAGTCAACCGGTCTACGATCATCCAAATCGAATCATTGCCGCATTGAGATCTCGGCAAACTTTGCACGAAATCCATCGAAATATCATCAAACTTCCATTCCGGAATAGGTAGCAACTTCAGGTAACCTCCAGGCTTCGGGTATTCTGCTTTCACTAAGGAACATGTCTAACATTTCGCCACATAATGTGCTTTGTCTTTCTTCATGCCCGACCACTAGAATATCTTTTTGATCTCTTTGTACATCTTTGTGCTCCCTGGGTGAATTGAGTATTTCGTAAAGTGAGCCTCATACATCAATTCCTCTCTTTGCTTACCCATTATCGGGATGCACAAACGACCGTATTTTCGCAAAAGGCCGTCATTCCAGAAGAATTGGTCATTTGACCCATCCACTGCATAGCGTTTTAAATTTTCATCAAGTTCCGTTGCTCGCTGAATCCTATCTGCAAGGTCATATTGTACCTCCGTCCAGTTTTGGCATGCACTTGTAGTAGCATTCTTGTCCACACAAGAGATGTCTAAGGCCTCCAACTCCTGACTTAGACGCTCATCATGCATTTGCAACCAATTTGCCCTTGTTGGATTCCTATGACTCAAGGCATCTGCGACGACGTTTCCTTTCCCGGAAGTGTAATGAACATCAAAGGTATAGTCACCGAAGAACTCCATCCATCTTTGTTGCCGCATATGTATACTTTTATGATCCAGAAGACATTTAAGGCTCTGATGGTCCATGAAGATGTCCACTTTCACGCCATATAAATAGTGACGCCACAAGTTGAGTGCAAACATCACCGTCGCCAACTTCAAGTTGTGGATGGGATAATTTCGCTCATGCACTTTAAACTGGCAAGAGCCATAAGCTATCACCTTACCAAATTGAAGAAGAACGCAGCCTAAGCCGCTCCCTGATGTAACACTATAAATTTCATAACCGTCTGAACCACATGGCGTCGTCAAGATTGGCGCCATAGTCAGATGACCTTTAACTCTTCAAAAGCTCGTGCGCACTCCGGCATCCAAACAAACTTTTGATCTTTCCTCGTCATTGTGGGGAGAGGTAAGGCTATCCGCGAACAGTAGCCAGCAAGTCCAAGGAATGTATGACTTAGCTATAATAGACAACACAGGTCACTGTTGTATCGTAACTATCTTCGCAGGATCTACTGCCATACCTAAAACACTACCCGCATGGCCAAGAAAACCAACCGACGATAGCCAGAACTCTCACTTTGAGAACGTGGCATAGAGCCTTTTCTTTTCCAGGGTGTGCAACACCATTTGTAAGTGGTTCACAAGGTCTTCTTCAAACTAAGACACTAAAATGTCATTAATAAAGATGATGACAAATAAGTCCAAGTACTCTCGAAATGTTCGGTGCATTAGGTCTATGAATACCGATGACGCATTTGTTAGCCCAAACGGCATTACCGTGAACTTGTAATGACCATAACGTGTACCAAACGCTATCTAGGGAATGTCACATTCCCTAATCCTTAACTGATCATAGCCAGATCTTAAGTCCAGCTTAGAGTAGACAGTTGATCCGACTAGCTGATCGAACATGTTATCACTCCGTGGAATCGAATACATGTTCTTCTCCGATAGCTTACTCAGTTCTCTATAGTTGATGTATAGCTGCAGGCTACCGTCCTTCTTTTCTTTTCCCTAAAGGGGCCAGTGTACCCCACAGTGACACCCTGGGACTCCAATTATCTTATCTTAGCAATTCTTCAAGTTGAACTATTCATTTTGCCATATCCTCTAGCTATTATCGATATGGGGAGCGGGCTACAGGTTGCACACCTGCCACCACCGTAATAGTGTCGTTGGTCTCCTGAGGGGACATCACCTATGTAGGTCATTAGGAAACACATCTGTATAAGCTGACACAATAGGAGTGTCACTCAACCGGGCTTCGGCCTAAAGGCCGCTATAGGCATGAAGAATTACTTCGTGCACAACCGAACAAGTTTGACGACTTGGAGAGCAGACATCCATATCTTGCTCGATCCTCGCATACAAGCGAACTTAGTCCCTCATTCGGTGATCTTTCCCAGTGTGACTTCTATAAAGGTGTAATCTATGCCGGTACGCTGCTCCAAGAGCTAGTCCATACCTATGATAACATCAAACACAATTATTATCAGTACAGGCGCTCCTACGTCTTGATATGACATCATAACGACATCTTAACATATCACTTTCTACCAATATTCACTCTTTTCACTACGGCCATATCATTCCACTCTTATCTGTGATATGAAGATAAACACACAGGGCATATATTAAGCCTTAATCAAACGACATCTTGATCATTCATCACAACATGTTTATATACGCAAAACAAGTATTGTATACATCGTTCCTTACTAGGAACTGTACGGTACATAATTACAGGTATTGATGTACATACATTCAACATTCCCTTTTTGTTTGGTGTCATATAAGGTCCACTTCGACAGTCTCGGGCTATATGTCCTTCTTTGCCACACGAGTAGCAAGTGCGTGGAGTTCGCCCTGCAACTGCTCCAGCCTTAGCTTTATTTATCCTTGCGCATCACCATGGCATTCTCGGGCAAGATGTCCTACCTTACCACAAGAAAAGAAAACATACGGACCACATCTTTTCTTTGTTCCCACGATTATGGAAGAGGTTGATTCCAACAGATGTAACTTCTTCTTCCACGTACAAGAGTTTGATTTTGAAATACTTGCACAGTTTGGCACATTGAACTCTTGCTTCGCTCTAAACTTTTTCAAGTCCATTTCCAAAGACCTAGCAGTCATTACCAAAGCACAAATCCAAGTAACTTTGGACCCACCAATAGACATCGTAGTTCATCGCGTAAACCATCATAAAATCTGTTGGTCTTTGTCTTCTCGGTCTCGAACACAATCTCTGCATGTTTTCTCAGCACAAAAAATGCATGAAAGTACTCCTCGACCGTGTACGGTCCTTGACTCAGACACATATTCAACGGCGGAGCCGATGCTCTTCCCCTTGCCATCTGCTCAAGTACACCAACCGGCATGGGACTCACCACTAGAAAAGAGGGTTGTACATGTCCCTCATATTGGGTATTGATTATGACGAAGACCATATCAACGATCAACCAGACCGTCTCTACCGAAGGAGGAGGTGTTGGCACCTCAGTTGGCGTATTAATCCCCATCGAATGTTGGGGATCTTGTTGTAACACCCCAAAAAGACCCCAAAAAGACTCAAAATGAAGTTTGAGGTGCAGGTCATTTTACACGGCCTGGGACACGGGCGTGTCCCAGGGCGTGTCGGGGGTACACGGCCTGGGACACGGGCGTGTCCCAGGGCGTGTCACGCAAATAAAATGTGGCCCGAGTCAGAAGATTACACGGCCTTGAACCAAGCCTTGAACACGGGCGTGTCCGATGCCGTGTTCTGACCCGTGTACTGCTTGCAGCTCGATGAGGCAGGGGTGACACGGGCGTGTCTCAGGAATGACACGGGCGTGTCAGGTTCGACACGGGCGTGTCGATGCCCATGTTCTGGTAAATCTCAGTCGGTATGAACCGCTTAAGGGTACACGGCCTGTGACACGGGCGTGTCACAGGCCGTGTCAGCCAAAAATTGGGTTTTTTGGGCAAATCGTGGCCGTTCAGATTTCTCTCTTTTGATCCAAGGGCTCAGGTGGTTTCCTGGCTGGATTTAATTCGTGAAGGCTGATGAAGATTCATTCTTCATGTGCTTAAGGAAGAGAGAAAGAGAGAGGAGGAAGAAGAAGGAGGAGGAGATCAAGCCACCGGCGGAGTTCCCGTGGTCCGATTCGTGATCCGAAGCCGGCGTTGTGAAGGCAAGGCTGCTGCGGTTCTTTCTCACCGGCTAGTTTTCGATGGCTCCCAAGAGATCGACAAGGGTAAAGATCTCCCTTCTTGGACATGTGAAGTCCTTCTTTTCTGCATTGCATAGGGAAAACCCTTCCCCGCGAGTGTGCGGTGGGTTGTGGTGTCCCTTGGGGTAGATATGTGAAGTCCCCCTTGTTAGAGGCCGGAATTGGAGTACGGCTCTAGGCATGCTGTGTGAAGCCCATCTGGACATGGTCTGGATTGGTGATGCTTGTTTGCATATCGGAGAAGGCTCCGTGATTATGGCTTGTGTTGCCTTGTGCCTACCTGTTGCTTGGTGCGGCAGGAAGTACTGGACGATGTCCAGGAAATGAAGAGGGTTGGATGCAACTCTTGTGGCCGTGCGTTGCCACTTTATGAGCGGTTGAGCCGTTGGGCTGCAACTCGATGAAAAGGCAGATTGCCGAACAGGAAAGGTGAAACCGACCCGCGCCTATAAATAGCCATGGATACTTCCGTATTCGAGGTGGCACGGCGACTTGAGCAATGGGGGGTGGCTGATCCGTACCTGCGTTAGGTCCGTCCGACTTGGAAGCCTGGTTATAGGTTTTGTTGGAGCGCCTAATGAGAGTCTTAGGCCCGCGCGTCGGAAAGACTAGAATGCTCAAATACCGTGTAGACGGTGGTGTTGACCCTGGTATTCCGGTACACCGAGAATGTGCCCTGAGTGCACGGACTGTCGGGCCGTGTGGCCGATAGTTGTGATGGCTTGAATGTGCCTGCGCGCACATAGTTGCTATATGATGATGCCATGCTTTGCAGGGAAAGAATGCTAATGCCCCGAGAAAGGGGTAAGATTGTTATAATTGGGTCAGCTGAATGCTGACCGTTGCATTGTTTGCCACCGGTTGGGTGGATTGTTCCCTTGCAGGTGCTGGAGAGCCAAGTGGTAAGTGAAGGGCTGAAGCCCTACTGCTGTTGCTGCTGCTGCTGCGGCTAGCCCTTGAAGGCTAAGCGAATGTTTTTGCTTATTTGCTTTTACTCATGTATGGCTGGCCTGCGCGCCGAGGTTTGTAAACCATACGTTGTAAAAAGAGGGACTGTAAGGCCTTAAGGCCAAACTCTATGTATTTGTGTACATTCCGTGAATATATATAAAGATGGTTTATATATTGGACATTCCTGGTTAGAGTTCAAAATACTACTTAAAGCTTCCGCTAGAATGCTCTGAGTTAGGATTCGTGTTTGGTTTGGTATTATCCTGTGACCTCACCGTCTGTTTGTGGCATATAGTGTGGGGCCCCGGCCGGACCTTCTACTATACGTCATTTAACGGATGGGGTTGTTACATTTTGGTATCAGAGGGAGGTTTCGATCCTCCGACCTGTGGGTTACATTTTGGTATCAGCTTCGTTCGGTCTTCCTCTATCGAATTCGTGGACGAATTCTTTTATGGGGTGGCGAGCGTATGTTTATGCGCCCTGCTGTAACGCTAATGAACTCTAGAATGTCCACTAAGGAATGTACAAAATCTTGTTTGAGGAATCTGCGCGTTCCTTTTTGTGTTGTTTTGCTTGCATACGTTCGCTAATGTGTGTCTTGTCCACCTATAGGTGACGCGTAGTGGTGCTGGGCAGTCTGAGCCCCAGCGTTCTGATGAGAGTGCGGCACCAGCTGAGGTGCCCACACCTCCTCCATCTGCGGAAACTGTTCGTTTAGTTGCTGAGGCTCTATTTGCCATGATTCAGCCGACCGGGCAAGCGCAGCCGGCAGTCGAGCCAGTTTGTGTTGTTGTAAGACCCGAGCCGGTTGAGGCTGTAGATCCACGAGCAGCTGACCGACAGTTGAAGCAATTCATGAGCTTCAGTCCTCCTACGTTTACGGGAATGGGATCCCCAACGCAGGCGGAAGATTGGTTATCGCGTGTCAAGAGGATAATGACAACGATCAGGGCGGAGGAAACTCTAAAGGTCACCTTGGCCACCTTCATGCTTGAAGGAGAGGCGCGGTTGTGGTGGGACGAGGTTGAGGTACACCATTTGGCGGGCAGGCAATTAACGCAAGTGTCGATTGAGGAGTTCTCTCGAATATTTCTGGCGAAACATGTCCCAGCGGCGCAACGCATTGCTATGGAAAATGAGTTCCAACGGTTAAAGCAAGGGGAAGATAGCGTGGATATCTACTTGCATGAGTTTACCAGGTTGGGACGGTATGCGGGCACAATCTTCGCGGATGACCAAAGGAAAACGAATCGGTTCTATGAAGGATTGCAGGATGAGTTGCGATTCCTGCTTTCGAGTTCAGTGAACCAAGGGTTTCAGGCGTTGGTTGATACTGCATGTGCGTTGGAGAAGGACATGCGGCGGGTGCAAGGGAACAAGGGCTTAGTTGTGTCAAAGCCAGAGGTTCAAGCACCTCGCCCGAGCAAATCGTTTTACCAGAAGAAAGGGGGCAAGAGGTCCAAGCCGTCTGGGCAAGTGACTACGACCGTTGTGTCGGGAGCGACATCAAGGCCGGATTCTCGTACATGTTATAACTGTGGCCGGGTGGGGCATATAGCTCGTGACTGTCGGGTTGTTCAGCCCAAAGGGGATAAGAAAGCGGGTGCGTCGTATGCTGAGAAGGGCAAAGCGGTGGTTGATTCCTCTGCGTCTCAGGCACAGCCCTGAATCTATCAGCTTGGCCAACAGGAAGCGATTAAGCAAAGTGACGTCGTCACAGGTACGAGTTGAGTTAGCTTACTTGCTTATGTGCTATTGTTTTTGGTTATGTATAGCTTGTGCATGTGTGTGTGCTGCAGGCTTTGTCCTGATTCGGAATAATTTGGCGAGAGCCTGTTTGATACGGGTGCTTCGCATTCTTTTCTGTCTGAGGATTTCGTATCTCGCATTGGGGCACCAAGTCATGTGACGGTGGATAGCACAAGGGTGCTATTGCCGAATGGCTGTGTGATGCTTGCGGATAGGGCTTGCGATGTGGATGTGCAAATAGGAAGTCGGGATTTCGGTTTGAGTGCAGCTGTGCTACCGTTGTCGGAGTTTGATGTGATCTTTGGTATGGACTGGCTCTCGGAGCAGCGTGCCTTTATTGATTGCAACTCCAAGGAGATTACACTGGGCCAGAATACCGGACTTGTGACGAAGTTCGCTGGTATGCGAGGAGTTGGCGGGACTCTGTTGTCTGCACTCCAAGTCGTCAATGCTGTTCGGAAGGGCGCGGAGTTATTCTTCACGCTAATTCAGGCTGTTGAACCAAAGGCCAGTGTCAGTGAAATACTAGTTGTGTCAGAGTTTGCCGATGTGTTTCCTAAAGATCTTCCTGGGTTACCACCCCAGCGGGAGATTGACTTCTCTATTGAGTTGGTGCCAGGTGCGAAACCTGTAACCCGCTCTCCATATCGCATTGCGCCAAAAGAGATGGCTGAGTTGAAAGTCCAATTGCAAGAGTTGTTGGAGCAGGGATATATACGCCCAAGTATGTCACCTTGGAGCGCGCCTGTTCTATTTGTGAAAAAGAAAGACGGTAGCTTACGGTTGTGTATTGACTACCGCGAATTGAATAAGCTGACGGAGAAAAACAAATATCCGATCCCGCGGATTGATGACCTCTTTGATCAGCTGGCAGGATCAACGGTCTATTCCAAATTGGATTTGAAATCGGGATATTATCAGCTGCGGATTAGGGAAGGTGACATTTCCAAGACGGCGTTTGGAACACGCTACGGTCATTATGAGTTCACGATAATGCCGTTTGGCCTATGTAATGCGCCTTCGGTATTTATGGACCTAATGCATCGAACGTTCCGAGAGTACTTAGATTTGTTTGTTATTGTGTTTATCGATGACATCTTAGTATACTCTCAGTCAGAAGAGGATCACGTAAACCATTTGCGGTTGGTCTTGCATACCCTGCGGATGAATAAGCTTTTTGCCAAGTTCTCAAAGTGTGAGTTCTGGCTCTCTTCAGTAGCCTTTTTAGGCCATGTGGTAAGTGGAGAAGGTATCGCGGTGGATCCGTTGAAGATAAGTGCCATCCGAGATTGGCCAGTGATGTCTTCAGTGGCCGAGGTCAGGAGCTTCCTTAGACTTGCGGGCTACTATAGACGGTTTGTGGAAAACTTCTCACGGATTGCTTTACCTCTGACCACGCTGACGAGAAAAGATCAAAAGTTCATTTGGACGCCGGAGTGCGCGCGAGCTTTTGAAGAATTGAAGAGTCGTTTGACCACGGCGCCTGTGTTGACATCGCCATATGGTACAGATGGGTATGAGATCTATAGTGATGCTTCCGGGAGCGGCTTAGGCTGCGTTCTTCTGCAGTTTGGTAAAGTGATTGCTTATGGCTCGCGCCAGTTGAAAGTGCATGAGCGGAATTACCCCGTCCATGATTTGGAGTTGGCGGCGGTAATCTTTGCGCTCAAGTTGTGGCGGCACTATCTATATGGCATTAAAGTGGATATCTATACAGATCATAAAAGCCTAAAGTATTTGTTGGATCAGAAGGATCTGAATATGCGACAACGAAGATAGATAGAGTTCCTTGGGGACTACACCTTCGAGATTCACTATACTCCCAGGAAGGGAAATGTGGTCGCTGATGCTTTGAGTCGAAAGACTCCGGTACGGGCAAGCTGGTTGCAGAGGCATGCTCAGCGTTTAATCCAGGAATTGGAAGCATTGGAGATATCTTGTGTTGACAAGGGTTCGTCAACCGATGCATGCTTGAACTGGACGGAGGTGCAATATGACCTTACGGACAGAGTTTGGCGAGCAACGGAGCTTGATGAAAGCCTCCAGCGCTATGCAAAAGATGGGCCGGATGACTAATTCTCTTGGGATAACGGTTTGTTAAGAAGAAATGGTCGAGTGTGCGTCCCGAGTGTGGGTAAATTGAGGGAAGAGTTGATGTACGAAGCTCACTTTGCAAAGTACTCAGTTCACCCAGGGAGCACAAAGTTGTACAAAGATCTGAAAAAGCTGTTCTGGTGGCCCGGATTAAAGAAAAATGTCGCACGTTATGTGGCAGAATGCAATACCTGTGCGTTGGTGAAAGCAGAATGCCAGAAGCCTGGCGGTTTCCTGAAGTCGTTACCTATTCCAGAGTGGAAGTTCGATGATATTTCGATGGATTTCGTGCATGGGTTGCCGAGATCTCAACGCGGTCATGATTCAATCTGGGTGATTGTGGACCGGTTGACAAAAGTGGCGCACTTCCTTCCAAACAGAAGAGACGATTCAGTGGAAACCTTGGCCAAGCTTTATGTGGAGCAGGTTGTTCGACTGCACGGTGTTCCCCGGAACATCGTTAGTGACCGTGATGGGCGGTTCACATCGAATGATTGGCGGCTCGTTCATCAAATGTTGGGTACAAAGTTAGCGTTTAGTACGGCCTTTCATCCCCAAACGGATGGCCAGACTGAACAAACCAACAGAACGATGGAGGATATGCTCCGCATGTGCGCCCTAGACTTTGGTAAGAGATGGGAAGATTATATATTTCTTGTCGAATTTGCCTATAATAATAGCTACTAAGCGAGTATTGGTATGGCGCCATTTGAGGCTTTATATGGTCGGAAATGCCGTACACCGTTAGCTTGGGCAGAAGCAGGCGAATCTAAGCTGAGTGGGAAAAAGGAAGTCGAAGAAGCTACCTCGCTCATACGCTCTATTCGAGAGAGGCTATTGATAGCCCAAGATCGTCAAGCAAAGTACTACAATGCCAAACACCGGAACGTGGAGTTCGCGGTGGGTGATTGGGTATATTTGAAGATCAAACCCTTCAAAGGCGTGTCCAGGATTCGGCGTTTGAAAAAGCTAAGTCCGAGGTATCTTGGTCCATTTGAGGTGGTGGAGCGAGTTGGGGAAGCTGCTTATCGACTAGCACTTTCAGCAGACTTGGGTGGATTACATGATGTATTTCACATCTCAGTCCTTCGTAAGGCGGTGAAGGATCCAACTCAAGTAGTGGAGAATGATCGGGTACCGGTCGAGTATGGGCTAACGACGAGGGTTAGACCCATTCGGATCGAGGATCGAGCCGAGAAATAGTTGCGGAACAAAGTGATCGGGATGGTCAAGGTCCGATGGGACAATTGTGGCCGTGAAGAGCTAACATGGGAGCGAGAGCAGACCATGCGAGCTGAATTTCCCGAGTTATTTGTATAAACTGTAGACCGTGTACTTTTTGTTATAACATAGTTATCAAGTTATAGCATTGCTGGTTCTTGTTTCCTTACCGTGCAAATTTCGGGACGAAATTTTGTTAAGGGGGGGAGGGTTGTAACACCCCAAAAAGACCCCAAAAAGACTCAAAATGAAGTTTGAGGTGCAGGTCATTTTACACGGCCTGGGACACGGGCGTGTCCCAGGGCGTGTCGGGGGTACACGGCCTGGGACACGAGCGTGTCCCAGGGCGTGTCACGCAAATAAAATGTGGCCCGAGTCAGAAGATTACACGGCCTTGAACCAATCCTTGAACACGGGCGTGTCAGGTTGGACACGGGCGTGTCCGATGCCGTATTCCGACCCGTGTACTGCTTGCAGCTCAATGAGGAAGGGGTGACACGGGCGTGTCTCAGGAATGACACGGGCGTGTCAGGTTCGACACGGGCGTGTCGATGCCCGTGTTCTGGTAAATCTCAGTCGGTATGAACCACTTAAGGGTACACGACCTGTGACACGGGCGTGTCACAGGCCGTGTCAGCCAAAAATTGGGTTTTTTGGGCAAATCGTGGTCGTTCAGATTTCTCTCTTTTGATCCAAGGGCTCAGGTGGTTTCCTGGCTGGATTTAATTCGTGAAGGCTGATGAAGATTCATTCTTCATGTGCTTAAGGAAGAGAGAAAGAGAGAGGAGGAAGAAGGAGGAGGAGGAGATCAAGCCACCGGCGGAGTTCCCGTTGTCCGATTCGTGATCCGAAGCCGGCGTTGTGAAGGCAAGGCTGCTGCGGTTCTTTCTCACCGGCTAGTTTTCGATGGATCCCAAGAGAAAGACAAGGGTAACGATCTCCCTTCTTGGACATGTGAAGTCCTTCTTTTTTGCATTGCATAGGGAAAACCCTTCCCCGCGAGTGTGTGGTGGGTTGTGGCGTCCCTTGGGGTAGATATGTGAAGTCCCCCTTGTTAGAGGCCGGAATTGGAGTACGGCTCTAGGCATGCTGTGTGAAGCCCATCTGGACATGGTCTGGATTGGTGATGCTTGTTTGCATATCGGAGAAGGCTCCGTGATTATGGCTTGTGTTGCCTTGTGCCTACCTGTTGCTTGGTGCGGCAGGAAGTACTGGACGATGTCCAGGAAATGAAGAGGGTTGGATGCAACTCTTGTGGCCGTGCGTTGCCACTTTATGAGCGGTTGAGCCGTTGGGCTGCAACTCGATGAAAAGGCAGATTGCCGAACAGGAAAGGTGAAACTGACCCGCTCCTATAAATAGCCATGGATACTTCCGTATTCGAGGTGGCACGACGACTTGAGCAACGGGGGGTGGCTGATCCGTACCTGCGTTAGGTCCGTCCGACTTGGAAGCCTGGTTATAGGTTTTGTTGGAGCGCCTAATGAGAGTCTTAGGCCCGCGCGCCGGAAAGACTAGAATGCTCAAATACCGTGTAGACGGTGGTGTTGACCCTGGTATTCCGGTACACCGAGAATGTGCCCTGAGTGCACGGACTGTCGGGCCATGTGGCCGATAGTTGTGATGGCTTGAATGTGCCTGCGCGCACATAGTTGCTATATGATGATGCCATGCTTTGCAGGGAAAGAATGCTAATGCCCCGAGAAAGGGGTAAGATTGTTATAATTGGGTCAGCTGAATGCTGACCGTTGCATTGTTTGCCACCGGTTGGGTGGATTGTTCCCTTGCAGGTGCTGGAGAGCCAAGTGGTAAGTGAAGGGCTGAAGCCCTACTGCTGTTGCTGCTGCTGCTGCGGCTAGCCCTTGAAGGCTAAGCGAATGTTTTTGCTTATTTGCTTTTACTCATGTATGGCCGGCCTGCGCGCCGAGGTTTGTAAACCATACGTTGTAAAAAGAGGGACTGTAAGGCCTTAAGGCCAAACTCTATATATTTGTGTACATTCCGTGATTATATATAAAGGTGGTTTATATATTGGACATTCCTGGTTAGAGTTCAAAATACTACTTAAAGCTTCCACTAGAATGCTCTGAGTTAGGATTCGTGTTTGGTTTGGTATTATCTTGTGACCTCACCGTCTGTTTGTGGCATATAGTGTGGGGCCCCGGCCGAACCTTCTACTATACGTCATTTAACGGATGGGGTCGTTACACTTGTTGTCCCTCACTACTTCTAGTCGCCTACAATTGCGAGACACACTATTAAGCAACTAAAATATTGCAAAAGGCAATACTAGGAACGCACAAGTTCCCCAAATATGTGTATTTTCATTCCTAAGTGGACATTCTTGAGTTCATTTATGATATAACGGTAAGCATGTACATGTGCTCGCCACCCCTCAAAAGAATTCGTCCACGAATTCGCAGGAGGAAGACCAAGACAAGCTGATACCAAATTATAATGCCTCCGTCCATCACATGAAATATAACAGAGGGTCCGGCCGGGGCCCCACGACATATTCCACAGACAGTCGGTGACATTACTTATGAATATCAAAACCAGTACACGCATCGTAACTCAGAGCATTCTAGCGGAAGCTTTAGTGGTTAATACTGAACTCAACAACCATGAATGTCCACTATATATAAACAACCACATTTATATATCACCGGAATGTAACCAGAAATACACAAAAGTGTTTGGCCTTAAGGCCTTACAGTTAAACTTCACAGGTGTGGATTACAAACATTTGCACGCAAGCCGGCCATACATGAAAACGACAAAACTATTCCATTCGGCCTTCGAGGGCCAGCATAGCAGCATGGGCTTCAGCCCACTATTTCCCGCCCGGCTCTCCAACACCTGCACAGAGATAATCCACCCCGAGGGTGGAAAACAAGGCTATGGTCAGCATTCAACTGACCAATTTATAACGACCCTACCCCTTTCCCGGGGCAGTGGTATTCCTTCCCTGCAGGCATAGTATTTTCGCATAGTATTTTCACAAGCAGATATATCACAAAATGTGCACTTATGTACAGTTCAATATATCACAAACATCAGCCGCACGACTCGACGCTCCGTGCACTCAGAGCACATTATCGGTGTACCGGAACACCAGGGTCCCACCACTGTTCAGAGGTCCCAGACATAACGACAAGTTTGAGCATTTTAGTCTTAATGACACGCAGGCCTAAGACTCTCATTATGCGCTCCAACGAGACCAATAACTTAGGTCTACCAGTCGGTCAGACATAATGCGGGTACAGTTCAGCCATTCCCGTTGCTCAAATCGTCCAAATGATGCGGGTCAGCTTTCCCCTTACCCGTTCGGCACACTGGCCTTTAAGAGCTCGCAGCTCACACAATAGCCAAACTGTCCTCCAAGGACTGGCTTCACAATGAAAAAGGGAGTTAGTGCCAGCGTTCGTAACAATCGCTTGGTGGGACCAACAGAAGCTCTCTTTCTGCACCCAAACTCAACACAAACCCTACAGCATCCTGCAATTCCGACATATAACACACAACTTTGAGGGTATTTTCCTGGAACTCAATTCCAGTACTTCCTGTTACTCCACTTCACAGAAATAACCCATAGACTCCACATAATACTCATTTATACGCGGAGTCATCTCCGGTGCGCAAAATAAAACATCACCAATCCAGACAGACCGGTCCAGATGGGCTTCACACAACATGCCTATTCAGTACTACACATTCCGGATCTATATGCAAGACTTGCTGGGGATTTTATGAATCAACCCAAAGGAATTCCCTCGATTCCCCACCTTTTGGTGGGGGATTCCATGCATATGCCAAAAGAAGGACTTCACTTGTTCAAGAAGGAAGATCGTTACCCTTGACGTTCTCTTTGGAACCATGACACAGCTTTTCTACGCGGATGGAAATGATCGCCTCACTTTTCCTTCGTGATTATAGCTTCGGCTCTTGATTCCGTTCACGAGATCTTCTCCAACAACTCAACAAATCCATTTAAACCCTAGCACCAGCCGAGAGTTCTCTGCTCCATAACTCGGGAAACAAGGAAGAGAAAGAGAGAACAAAAATAATGATTTCTGGAATCTCATTCCTCTACAGATAAGGCCTCGGGTTTTATCCCAGCCACACGATTTCTTCTCATCAAGATAAAGCAACAGATCGGGTTTGAGCTGAAAAGTCAACCACCGCCTTCTGGCCGCTCACTAGTCATTTGACATGAGACACCGCTCGGCCATATCCTCAATTTTCGACAAATCGTCGAACGGGCTGATAGCAGGCCAAAATCGTCGAGCACCGCCCGACGATCTTCGTCGACCTCCCCCCGATGATCTCCGTCGACCTCCCCCCGATGATCTCCGTCAACCTACCCCTGACGATCTCCGTCGACCTCCCCCCGATGATCTCCGTCGGCCTGCGCCTGACTATCTCCGTCGACCTCCCCCCCCGATGATCTCCGTCGACCTCCCCCCGACGATCTCCGTCGACCTGCGCCCGACGCTCTCTGTCGACCTGCGCCCGACGATCTCCGTCGACCTGCGCCCGACGATCTCCGTCGACCTGCGCCCGACGATCTCCGTCGACCTGCGCCCGACGATCTCTGTCGACCTGCGCTCGATTTTAAACCTTCTCTCTCACCAACTCCTTTTTGGGGTGTTACGTATCTTATCAGAGGCACCTGCCTAAGCAAGAATAGGTGGTGGTGCCACCGGAAAATGCCTTTTCGGCAGCACCTGAAAAAAATATTTTCCTCTCGGCTCTATTTTCGATTTTCTGGCGGCGGCCGGCAGCGCAAGGACGCCAGGCCACCACCAGAGCAAAGGCCGACCCCCGACGCGCCAGCCGGGGGTGGTAATATAGAGCAGAAGTCGCAAGAGAAGCAGGGTGGTGCGATATTGCTGAGAGCAGAGCTGGCCGTGCCACCTTGTTCTCGGGTTGAATTTTTTGCGGCAGTGGTTGGTGGCGCCAGGCCGCGGGACCACCATTATTTGGATCGTCGACCCCCGACGAGTCGACTGGGGGTGGAGCCAGTGGCTGGCAGCTGTTGGCCGGCGGTGGCAGAGGTCGCCACCTTCTGCACTACCGGGGAGCAGCAGTTGTCGTCTGATCTCTACGATGAGATCGGACGACCGTGATTTTCTTGATTTCCGCACCTGCCTTAGCATCAGCGCCCCCACAGCAGATCAGTGCCAGATCTGTTGTAGGGACAGAAGGATAAAAATGTGTGCCTGGCTCCATCTCAGCCGTAGGTTTTGATTAAAAATGACTAAATGCAGACTAAAGTCATAATCAGAAATTTTGGGATTTTTCTTAGGAAAATCTAGGTTTATAGGGAAAATGTTTGAACATGAAAGCTATTCCCCCATGATGAGGGCTATCTACACAAATTTTTGGGATTTTTTATAAAATAATTTAGTGCTTTAAAAAGCTAAGATAAGAATTATTTGACCAAATTATAGGCCCAAAATTGATCGAAAAATTTTGAAAAAATTTCTAGACACAAATTAGGTCTTCTTTGATGTTATATAAAAATTTGGGGCCTTTTGGGTAAAAATTGAAGATTGTTTAATTTTTCAGAGCCTAAGGTCGCGCTTCGAATTTTATGCGTACAAATATTTCGGAAAAAGAAGTTGTGGCGCGTGATCATGTTTTAATTTGAAAATTATGTTTCAAATAAATAAATGATGAGAAATTTTTAGGCAAGATCTCAAGTTCGGAGTGTTTCGAGTATTTTTGCAAATTATCGAGCGCCTTGTTAAAGAAGTTCTCAGACATTTTAAGCAAATCGTGAGGCAAGGATTATAAGATATGAGTAGAGCCCGACTCGAGCAACCAAGTTGGCTACTATTTCTGAATGAATAATAAAATGTGAAACCTATAATAAACTTCTCCAGTTCGATTAAGCCGTATTTAAGAGCCGCAACTGAACTAATATGAGACTTTAATAATGGATGAAACTCAAAAAAAGCTTCTTAAAAACAGAAATGGAACTGAACATTCCTCGTGTGAATAGAGATAGAACTGAACATTTCTCCTATAAACGGAGATGAGACTGGACATTACTTCTATGAACAAAGATGAAACTGAACATTACTTCTATGATGAAGATCAAACTGAAGCCTCCCGAGAATAGAGTGATTGAACTATTAACCATTTTCTTCATTGCACTTTCTTTATTCCAGTCTTGTACTGATCCAGTTCTGTTTATTACTTTCAGTTCAGTTCTTTTCTTTCAGTACTATTCTTGTCTTGTATTAGTCCAGTTCTTTTTATTACTTTTAGTTCTATTCTTTCCTTTCAGTACTATTTCAGTCTTGTCATGGTCCAATTTCTTTTATTACTTTCAGCTCAATTCTTTCCATTCAGTATTTTTACAGTCTGGTACTTGTTCAGTTCCTTTCAGTACTTTATTTACAGTTTCGTATTGGTCCAATTTACTTCAGCACTTTATTTTAATGCATTCAATTCAACATTTCATTTCTATAGCTTATTTCTAGCAGCATTTTATTACCGCATTTAAATAACTACAATTTACTATTTCAACATTATAAGCACGGGACCCGCTCTGACAAGCAGATGGTTTTGATAGAGCGTTAGTTGGGGATAACGGGAGTCAAGATATTCCTTCAGAGTTAGCCCCAAATAATGTGCTCACACACCCATTGCGTTCCTTGTCGAAAGTTGAGCAGCATGATTTAAGAAGTCCGCTTGCCCGAATTATTTGAAGCCTAGTAGGGCAGGACACCGCAGACCCGATGCATACCAACAAAATTAGTTAAAATTGAATACTTGTAAATTGTTTGCGGTAAATAGTGGCAGGTCAGTCACTTCCGCAGATCGTTCATACTAGTGCGGGAAGGTCGATGACTCATGGAGACAGGGAGATGTGTAGCACGGGTGATCGATTGTTATTTTTTTCCCGTTGGGTTTCCTCCGCTAGTCGACCTAAATTTCAGAATTCGTCGGTTGTCGCTCACATCCAAAAGTACACATGGTTGTACGTTAAGGCCTGGGTAATGCAGTATGACCACACCCAAAAGTGGCAGGACTGACCATTATCACTGACGACCACATCAGTGAGGCTCACGAGGTTCGCTACCCTGCTTGAAGAGAAGCGATAAAATCTATATCGACATAGTGTGTGTGTACGGGTTTGAATACCTGAGGTGTGCACGGGATTGAATACCTGCGGTGTGTTGGCAGGTTTTGAACATCTGCGGTGTGATTACAGAGTATGAGTACCTGTTAATTTTTTTATAGCTAGTAGAGCGCTGAATATATAACTAATGTTTATGTTGTTATCTTTCTAGTTATATTATGTTGCGCTCTTTCAGGTATTTATTCTAGCATATGAAATGAAAATGCACTATATTGAAATGTTACTACTAACTCGCTCTTACTTCAGCTATTTAATTATTGTTGGGTGTGTAGGCTCATCCCCATGATATGGACCCGGGGAGGAGATGTGTTTCCACTTTGCTTTGTGACTAACAACTATTTAAATAACCATTCACAAGAGACAGAGAACCGCGAAGTCTAGTTGTCGCATGACAACACACCAGTAAATATGACTACCTGAGCAGAGGCAATCCCATCCTCGCCAGACTTCTAAGACATGAGTTTCTAGAGAATGAGGCATGAGAGAAAGAGAGAGGGAGTTTTAGTTATAGACATTTTGAAGTCCACAAGCTCGTATGTATAAATAGTGGCTACGACCTATGCTTTTATTCATATATATATATATATATATATATCCCCATATATATATGGCTGGCTTTTTGTTATTACTTCCGCATATGTTTGATGTCATGTGAATGGTTGTGATTCAAATCTGACAAAACCGCTAACTAGTGCTTAGTAGAGTGGGTCGTTGCAACTCGGAAAGCATTGTGTTGATGTCTTGGGCAGTAAGGTCAGTCTCCGACAAGACCCGGGCAAATGTTGGGGGAGGGGATCTTACACTATGGTCCTCCTAAGGCGCAAATGAATAAATGTTATTCGCTACCTCCACTCGGATGGACTCTGGTCCTCCTGAGTCATAAATGAACAAAGGTTCTTCTCCACGTCCATTTGGATAGACCTCGATCCTCTTGAGGTGCGAATGAATAAATATTCTTCATCACCTCCACCCGGACGGACCCTGGTCTTCCTAAAGCCGAACGAATATAGGTTCTTTGGGACCTCCACCTAAATTGACCCCGGTCTTCCTATGGCACGAACGAACAAAGGTTATTCACCACCTCTATCGGGACAAACCCCATTCCTCTTGAGGCGCGAATGAATAAAGGTTCTTTGCCACCTCCACCCGGACAGACTTCAGTCCTCCTAAGATGCAAATGAACAAAGGTTCTTTTCCACCTCCACTCAGACAGACCCATGTCCTCCTAAGGCACGAAAAAATAAAGGTTTTTCGCTACCACCACCCATATGCACCCCAGTCCTCCTAAGGTGCAAACTAAAAAAATTTCTTTGCCACCTCCCCCCGAACGGACCCCCGGTACTCCAGAGGCACGAACGAACAATGGTTCTTTGCCGCCTCCACCCGAACAGACCCTAGTTCTCATCAGGAGCAAACGAACAAAGATTCTTTGCCACCTACACATGGAAGGGCACCGGTCCTCCTGAGGCACTAACAAACAAAAGTTCTTCGCCACCTCCATCTGAATGGATCCCGGTCCTCTTAAGGCACAAATGAACAAAGGTTCCTCGCCACCTCCACCTGGTCGGACCACAGTCCTTGTAACCCACGAACGAATAAAGGTCCTTCGTCACCTCTACCAAACACGGAACTGACCCCAAATCCTTCCAATGCACAAGCAGACAGAGATCTTTCGCCACCTCTAAGAGAGCAGATCACGTATCCTTCCCAAGAAAAGAGCAAGTTCTCGATCCTATGTAGGATATTTTCCAGGATAAACCACGAGTCCTACTGCACCACCTAGCCTAAAGCGGACTCCGAGCCCTAAGGCGCCATCTGGATAAAGGGGGGGGGGAACATCCCCTCACACAACATTCAAGAATCAGCGACTATCACTCATGCCCAGTAGCAATCGCAAGATCTGCATGCAATGTCAACACGCACGTTCGAGCAAAGGGAGCACGAAGAGTAAAATTCTTTTGATTTAACTGGGAACCCATGGCTCAAATAGGAGAACACTGTGACGCCTCAAGAGATATATGGAAAGCAAAATACAAGCTACCGATCTAAGTTATGCTCGCGACAAGGGTAAAGCTCTAACAAAGAAATAGAGAGTGTGCATGACGCGCATACGATCAAGTGATCTCTTGGCATTAATGTTAGCACCATCTTTAGAGGCATTACCAATTCAAAGGATGGAATGCCCTCATATCCCTAGCGCTGTACAGAATCTATTACTAAACATAGGGCAAAGCCCAATAACGCGCTCATCCTCTCGCGATGGACCAACCTCCAAAGCAGTCATATCGATGTCCCCTTAACCTTACGACACTGCTCTGCTCAAAGGTCTAGTAACTCCTAGTAATCAGCGATCGTATAAGCTTGGCATTCTAAGGCATCAATGTAATACTCCTCTGACCACACCAACTCGGCCTTTGCCTCAAATGGCTCTGCCTCGACTCTTGGCAAAAATGGACCCCAAGTCCTTTTACTCCTTAAGACAGAGGCAAGCCACAAATCCTCCTATGGATTCCCTCTAAGACGGACCCCAAATCCTCCGACACCATCTAATATGAGCGGAATTTGAATCCCTCTACACCGCCAGGGAGGGGCAAATAACCCTACTCGTCACTATATAGTGACAAGCCCTTTGTTCTGAAGAAGAGGATGATTTAGACAAAGTTGAATTTCACTTTAAAGAGGCACGCTATCAAGATAACCTAATTTCCAGATGCTAATGCTTGGCAGCATTCGTCAAGGGTAGTGCACAATGAGCAAGAAGTGCAAGGCATAAAATACTTCTGGATCACTGCAACATGCAAAGCTCAAAATAGGAGAAGGTATCCATGGATGCTAAACGCACCAAAGTACAACCTAGCGATAAGCCACGCCCACCACTACCATCGCAAAAGCAATACATAAGTTAATAGTTATCAAGATCCCCTGCCTAAATTCAACTGCAGGGTCTCCACCTCGCAAGATAGACACCGAGTCATGCGAAGACACCAACGTTATTGTGAAGCGCCACAAGTGAAAAAGCAAAGAATCACGACCCCAAGGCAAAACCATTAGGTCAAAAAATTCGGCCTCAGCGCTTCGCGGATCACGACCCACAAAAAATTTGGGGGCATATGTGTTAGAGCATGCGTTCCGCACTTCTTGGTTTGAAAATAACAAATCCCGGATGTATTTGATCTTGGTATGTGTGGTATAATGTGCAGGGATAACAGGTTTACAAGTACTAAGGATGGGTTTAGCAGAACATTGAAGAAAAGGAAAATCTCGCTATCACTGGCGATAACGCTATCGCGAGCGATAGCGTAGATAGTTACTGCTGACGTCGGCCATGATCCGCATGTTGTCGTGCATGAAGTCACGTCTCAGCGCTATCGCGGAGCGATATCGCTATCGCCGCGCGATACCCCATGATCGTCACGTTCTCCACTCAGATCTTAGAAAATGCGCGACGTGTGCCACGTGTCAAGCCACAGAGTTTTTTCGCTATCGCGGGGCGTTAACTCTACCGCAGGCGATAGCATGAAATGATATATACGACCAAGAATTTCAGGGAAGAAGTTGATAGTGGAGAGTTTGGTTTTCCCAGAGAATTTTGTGAGTCTTCCATCTCCGTTTCCAAACAAACTCCCTTGGTCCGTTGCAATCTCAAGAGTGAAGGAGATACGACCGTGCGTTCAAGATTGGAGATCTTCTCATCGGCCCACCATCATCTTCAGAGCTCGTGTTTTTGAGGGAGTTTTTAAGTTTTACTATTGTACTTTCATTTTCAATTTTTATTTTGTAATTGGGAAGGGAAAATCACCGCCTTGTGTGTGGTGTCTAAGTCCGTGTGTGGCTTAGGGGTAAATCATCGCCTTGTGTGCGGTGTCTAGGTCCGTGTGTGGCTTTGAAGAAAATCACCACCTTGTGTGCGGCGTCTAGATCAAGGTTTGATCTAGGGGAGGCTAGTAGCCATATCTAGGGAGATATTGGCTATAGCCTACCGATCCTTGGGAGAAGGACTGGTGAAAAAGCTAAAAACTATTATCATTGTAAGCCTTGATTTCAAGCTTTATTGGAATCATTTTACATATATATTTTTGGAGAAATAAAATCTTGATTTTCATTTCATTGATTTGTCTCAAACTTTGTTTCTAATTTCATATTTTATAAAAAGTTTGTAAAATTTTAAAGAGCCCTTATTCACCCCCCCTCTAAGGGCACCACAAGATCCTACAAGTGGTATCAGAGGCAGGTTATTCCTAATACGGTTTCACCACCGGGAATTATGGCGCAGCATGACCATGCTTTCTCTGAGGGGCAAGGGATTAGTAGACCTCCATTATTCACTGGATCTGATTATAATTACTGGAAAACTAGGATGATGTGTTTTCTTATTTCTCTTAACATTGAAGTTTGGAATATGGTAGAGACTAATTATGCTCATCCCACTTATACAGTAGGAGATGTAGTAATGGAAAAACCAAAAGATAAATGGGATGATCAGGATAAGCTAAGGTGATAAAATAATGCAAAAGCCATGAATGTATTATTTTGTGCATTAGATAGGACTGAATTTAATAGAACTTGTGCTTGCAATAATGCTTATAAGATTTGGAATTTACTTGAAGTAACTCATGAAGGTACCTCGCAGGTGAAGGACTCGAAGCTATTTCAACTGGAGTCGGAATTTGAAAAGTTTAGGATGGAAGTGGATGAGGACGTAGACTCAATGTACACCAGATTCACCAAGATAGTGAATGACTCAAAAGTGCTAGGTAAACATTTTTCAAATGGTGATTTGGTGAGAAAACTTCTTAGATCTCTCCCCCCTAAATTTAATCCTAAAGTGACGGCTATTTCTGAATCTCATGATCTTAAATCTCTTAATATTGAAAGCCTGATTGGGAACTTGAAAACTCATGAAGTTGAATTGAAAATTCAACAATAAGAGTATATGGAGCCAAAGAAGAAGGGGTTGACTCTAAGATCTAAGAAAGAGGAAGGTAGTGATTCTGAGGAGGAAGAAGAAGATGAGGAAAGTCTTTTTGTTAGAAAATTTAAAAAATTTATGAGAAATCCAGAGAGAAGAAATACTTTTAAAAAATATTTTAAGAAGGAGACGTTTAGAAAGAAAAAAGGAAAGGATGACGATGAGGAGGAAGAGAGACCCCCACCGGAGTGCTATCACTGCAAGAAGTTAGGACACATCCGAAGCAAGTGTCCAAAGTACTTGAAAGAACTTAAAGAAAAGAAGCACAAAGGGAAGAAGAAGGTCCTGAAAGCTGAAACATGGGATGATACTACTTCTGAGGATGCAAGCAGTTCGAGCTCAAGCAAGGAGGAGGAGGCCAATATGTTCCTAATGGGAAAGAGCGTCATATCTGATGACGAGTGCAGTGTCCAAAGCGACACTGAGGTAACTCCTCCAACTTATGATGAATTATTTTCTGAATTTTTAAAGACTTGCAAATGTTTTGAAAAATGTTTAAAAGATAATGATCTTCTTAAATCTGAAAATAAAGTTTTAATTAAAGAAAATAAAAAGTTGTTAAATGAAATTAAGACTTTTGGAAAAGAAAAAATTTCTTGCCAAAAGTGTGATCACTCTTTGGGAAGAATAAAAGAACTTGAAGAATCTCTCTCCAAATCTCATTCTACAATAAAAACTCTTAATAAAAAGAATGAGATTTTAGAGAGGAATCTAAAATCTTCTATTTCAAAACTCCAAGAGGGTAAGAAATCTTTTGAACGAAGATGTGTAAATCTTGTATCCGAGAATACGGAAATGAGAAACCAGATTCATGACTTAACACTAGCCATGAAAAAATTTGGAATGGGCAATAGATCACTGGATATGATCTTAGGATACCAATGCCATGGATCTGGAAGGTTTGGACTCGGATACACGACTGGAAGCTATCGCCCGGCGATAACCACTACCGCCGGCAATAGCGAGAAATCCAGAAAATCTAATTTTAAAAATTCTAATAATAATAAATTATCTGATACTGCATTTCCTTACAGTAAAAGTCCAGAAAAGTTATATTTTTCTCATTACATTACATGTGCCAAATGCAATAGATTTGGTCACACCACGGACTCGTGCTGGAAAAAAGGAAAAAGTAAAATTAAGCAAATCTGGATGCCTAAGGCTTCTACCTATACTATAGGTAGAACCACTTGGGTAGCCAGATCTTTACTCACATTCTCTTTCTAGGTGTGTTGGCAGGCTAAGGACAAAGAAGACGTGTGGTACTTGGACTTGGGTTGTTCAAAGCACATGACAAATAATAAAGAGAAGTTCCTTAGCCTGGAGATGAAGAAAGGAGGAGTTGTTACATTTGGAGATAAGGGAAAAGGAAAAATCATCGGCATCGGTATTGTGGGTAACAAAAGTTTTTCAATTTCAAATGTTTTGTTTGTAGAAGGTTTAAAACATAATTTGATTTCAATTAGCCAATTATGTGATAAGGGTTTAAATGTTTTGTTTGAATCTTCTACAAATTTGTGCAAAATTATTGATTCTAAAACAAATGAAATTGTTTTTACCGCACCTAGATGTCATAACATATATATGATTAAATTTCATGATTTTTCAAATTCTACTTTAAAATGTTTTTTATCAAAAAATGATGAGTTAGAATTATGGCATAGACGACTTGGACATACTAGTGCCAAGTTAATTAAAAAACTTTCAAAAGATAAATTAATTAAAGGTTTACCATTACTAAATGGGAATTTATCTTCATTATGTGAGCCTTGCCAAAAAGGAAAATTTTCAAAATCATCCTTCAAAAGTAAAAATATTATTTCTACCACTAGGCCACTCCAATTAATTCATATGAATTTATTTGGGCCAATTTATATTTCTAGCTTAGGAGGTAGAGAATATACATTTGTATTGATTGATGATTATTCACATTTTGTTGGACTTTATTTCTAACCTCCAAATCTGATGCGTTTTCAGAATTTTCCAAATTATGTTTGCGTATTCAAAATGAATTTGAGTTAAAAATTAAACGCATACGTTCAGATCATGGAGGGGAATTTTAAAATGAAAAGTTTATTTTTTTTTGTACGGAGTTAGGAATTAAACATGAATTTTCCGCTCCACGCACACCACAGCAAAATGGTGTAGTGGAGAGGAAAAATAGGACTCTTCAAGAGCTAGCCCGTACGATGTTATCTGAATTTAAATTACCAAAATCTTTTTGGACTTAAGCGGTGAGTACAACATGTTATGTAATTAATAGAATAATGTTTCGCCCTATTTTAAAATTAACTCCTTATGAATTAATTTTTAATAAAAAACCAAATGTTTCTTATTTCAAAGTTTTTGGTTGTAAATGTTTTATTTTAAATTCTAAAGATTCCTTAGGAAAATTTGATGAAAAATGTGATGAAGGAGTTTTTCTTAGGTATTCTTCAACTAGTAAAGCTTATAGAATTTTTAATAAACGAATGAAAATAGTTGAAGAATCTATTCATGTTAGGTTTGATGAGTTTGTTCCATGTGTAGATAAGAAAACTACAGGAAAAGAAGATGAATCCCTTCCTTTGATGGAAAATGATGATGAAGAACATGGAGGGAGTGAAAGAAGGAAAAGAAGAAGAAAGAGAAGGAGAAAGAGAAGGAAGAGTAGAAGAAAGAGAAGAATATATGCCTCCAAGTGAATTGATATTTACAAAGGATCATCCGAAGGAGCTTATTATTGGAGATCCGCAAAAAGGGGTTAGTACTCGGTCTTCTTTACATGTTTTGTTTTCAAACCTTTGCTTTGTCTCTGAAATAGAACCAAAAGATGTTTCCACCACTTTAAATGATGAATTTTGGTTTTTAGCTATGAATAAAGAACTTAATCAATTTGAACGTAATAAGGTTTAGAATCTTGTAGAACGACCCAAAAATCATCCTGTAGTTGGAGTAAAGTGGATTTTTAAAAATAAATTGGATAGTGAATCTAGAATTGTTAAAAATAAAGTCAGATTAGTTGCAAAAGGTTATGCACAAATTGAAGGGGTAGACTTTGATGAAACTTTTGCACCCGTAGCAAGATTAGAAGCGGTTAGGATATTTCTTGCATTTGCTTGCTTTAAAAGATTTAAATTATATCAAATGGATGTCAAAACCGCATTTTTAAACGGGTATATAAAAGAAGAGATTTATGTAGAACAACCCCCTGGCTTTATAAATGAAAAATATCCAAATTATGTTTATAAATTAGATAAAGCACTTTATGGATTAAAACAAGCGCCTCATGCTTGGTATGATCATTTAACTCAATACTTATTAAAGCACGATTATAAAATGGGAAGTGCCGATTCTACACTCTTCATTAAGCAAATTGCTCATGATTTAGTTATTTTGCAAATTTATGTTGATGATATTATTTTTGAAGCCACTAATGAAGAGTTGTGTAATGAAGTAGTTCAAATTATGAAAAATGAAATTGAAATGAGCATGGTAGGAGAACTTTCATATTTTCTAGGTTTTCAAATTACGCAAAAACATGATAGTATTTTTATTTGTCAATCCAAGTATATTCACGATATGTTAAAAAAATTTGGATTTGAAAACCTTAAACATGCAAATACTCCTATGAGTGCTTCATTGAAATTGGGAAAAGATGAAAGTGGTATTTCAATTGACCAAACCCTTTATAGAAGTATGATTGGGTCTTTATTATATTTAACTTCTTCTAGGCCCGATATTATGTTCGCCGTTTGTTTATGTGCTAGATTTCAAGCTAATCCAAAAGAATCACATTTAAAAGCGGTGAAACATATTTTTAGATATCTTATCGGATCTTCAAAATTAGGGTTATGGTATCCCCAAAATGTTTCTTTTATTATGCATGGCTATTCTGATTCTGATTATGCTGGATGTTCATTAGATCGAAAGAGCACTAGTGGCACTTGTCACTTTATCGGCCCATCACTTATTTCTTAGTCGAGTAGGAAACAAAATTCTGTTGCCCTCTCTACTACCGAGGCTGAATATATTGCACTAGGTAGTTGTTGTGCTCAAGCACTTTGGATGACACAAACACTAGAAGATTTTGGCATACGTCAAAATAGTGTTGAATTAAAATATGATAGTAAAAGTGTTATCGATTTAACAAATAATCCCGTATTATATTCTAGATCCAAACATATAGATGTTCGTCATCATTTTATTAGGGATCATATAAAGAAAGGACATGTTAAAATAAATTTTATTGGAACAGATTCTCAAGTAGCAGATATTTTTCACTAAACCACTTAATGATTCATGCTTTTCAAGGTTAAGATTAGAACTTGGAGTCTTAGAATTATAAATTAAAAATAGTTATTTTTTTTAAAATTTCAAGATTTTATTTTTATAAAATATGCCTACGAAGATTACTCATATATATATATATATATATCATTTAGTTAATTACATTATTAACAATTCTTTCGCAATAACCACCAAAACATAACATGAAACTGGAAAATACATAGGATAAAACTGAAAAAGTCAATACAAACAACAAAACCACAAATTCATAGAGTTTTCACTATCGCTAGGCAACAGTACTGTCACCGGCGATATCACAGATTGTGTCAACAACAAAATATTACATCACTGCAAATAAAAAGTCATTCATCCATGTTCTCTTCAGTAGACGCATTCACATCTTCACTGGAAGTCGGTGTTGGTTCTCTAGGTCTTCGAGCACATCTTATCGAATATCGTGGAGGATCCTCGAATGGACTTCCCCATTCTCGTTCTTCTTCTAGAGTTGGCTTCAGTTTCAGCCCCTTTACCAGAAAATTCATAAATTTGCGAAATCCTGAATGACTTTGCCTTTGTTCCTCTTTCATCTCTTCCACAGTCTCTCGTAGGTCATCAATAGATTCACGCAAAGAACCTCCCCTTTGGAGTGATTATCTTGATGACGAGGCAGCCCTTGGAGATGGACCTCTAGCTGCTTCTACGGTATGTGTCGTCGGGATACAATCATCGATGTAGAATCCTTGATCTATCCAATCATATTTGTGATATACGATTTTTTGAATAACACTTCCTAATGGAAGTGTATTCAGTTTCCTCCTAAGAGGATGCTTTATTTTATACGTATATCTTATGATGGATAACATAAAGTCAGCAACATCAAACTTGACTCGTTCTAATACATAGTACGTTACTTAATATATCTTGCACTACAAATGCATCGCGAGTCAGTGATGAGATATATTGAATCAAGCTCCTATTTTCCTTCCAATGAAGGACTTGATTCAATATTCTCCAATCACGATCTTTTCGGTAATTCTCTACAATGTCCATAACATTATCTTCACAAGTGGCAAGGTTATACTCCCGTCTTAAATCAGCGTGTGTAATGTCTATTTCAACTCCTTGGATTTTTGACCTTACTCCTCCATTCAAACCAATATATTTAGGGTCTTCCAAGTGGTTATAAAAATCCCTTACAAACATAGAAGAAAAAAGGTTCGATATAATGAGAGACATTATACCTGCCTCCACAAGTAATTCATAGATATGCGGTGGCAATGATTCATCCAAAAGTTTAGAACCACCAACAGACGCTTTCTCAATTATTGGATACGTTTGGTATGATGCGTGTGGGTTGCGGCTGGTGCTTTTTCTTGCACGGGATGATGATGTCATTTCCTGAAAAATTATTACAATCATGTTAGGTCGAGAAATTGATTTATACGAATTTTTCACTATCGCCGACGACAGTACTATCGTCGGGCGATAACGCAAAATTTTATTCTCTTTGCATGATTCTCTCCCTAAATCTTAAGTTCCATGATTACTTGATGTTCTATCTGTAAAAATCCGAAAATGAACAATTTATCAACATTTTATTTATTATTCCTTATTTTTTTCAATTTACTTTTAAAAATCAAAAACTTTTTTTTTGGTTTGGGCTTGACATTCGACATTTCATGTAGATCTACTCTTCACCTTGTGTTAAAATTTCTAAAATTAAACAAATTCCTAAGATCTACCTCCTATGATTCCTCATTTGTGGAAAATTTGCATGATCTTCATACATTTTCTTCAAAATATTTTTCTTATAAAATGTATGACCACAATTAAAATTTTTTTATAGATCTATCTTCTTTCATCATCTAGAGTCAAGATCTAAAATTTTTTTGAGAAAAACACAAAACTAAAGAGAGATCTAAACATACCTTTTGGAGTTCTTGAGGGTTTCGGCAGAACTAGACGAAGAAGACTGGTCCAGGGTCGGTCAAATGAACATATGTGACAGCCCTATCCACTTTTTCGCCTTTTATAACAAAAACCGATATCGCCGCGCGGTATAGCTACCGCGGGCGATAGTGACTTTTTCAGCAATTCTTCTATCAATTTATATGATACTTATTTACACACTTATTTCTAGTGTTACACCAAACTTTTGGATGATTATCAGGATAAAATATCTCGTACATGTGTGATTGTTAGTTTATCAGTTCTTTGAACATTGTTCTAAAGTTGTCATGCTATCGATATCTACCTATATCTATGGTGACTAGTAATTCAGTGGAATTGTTTCCGCATGCCTCTAAGTATGAGTAACATTTTCTATTTGATAATGTACTAACACTTACTCAGGTTGATAATTAACATATACTTAAGTGTAATATTACATGGTATTGGTTTGTTTCAAAGCTTGGAATGCATAGAAAAAGTTTTCATTTATGCTTCATTCACATTGATTTTCAAAATTGATGGCCATTTAAAAACAAAACAAAAAAAAACAAAAAAAAAATTACTATGTTTGCATTACAAGTGAATTCGGAGTCCTACGTCAAAGTTTATGAAAGAAAAAATGAATTGAAAAAAAATTAAATAAATATGGCTAGGATACTCCATCAAGCTCTACTCACCATCATGATAAGTCTTAATGAGCATTGTGAGGTTGAGCACCTTGAAAAGAATTGTAAAGTGTTTTGTGTAAACAGTCTTGGCCATTTTTGTAAATCATTATGACATGAAATTATTTATGGAAATATATTAGTTATGAATGTTTCTTGTATTAATATATTACAAACCTTCATGTAAAATTATTTTTTAAGAAATATGTATACTTTATTACTCTTCACATGTACATATCATTATCTTTTATAAAATTTCTTCTCATGAAAATTGGACCGGAAATAGTTCTTCTCTTCTATTTCATCAAATTCTACTACTTTAGATATCTTGACATGACTGTTTTCAATGTTTAAATTCCACTTTTAAATTAATTTTTTCCACATGATACAGTTTTTTTTGATCACATTCCAAATTTTATTGTAATATTATTCCATGAGTATTAATGTTGATATCCCACTCCTTTTGGTTCAAATTTCTGCTACTAATCTCTAAATTCTTTAAGCTTCCGCCTCTGCAACTCTCTTCAAATTCTTTCTTATATTTTCCCTTCCAAACCCCCATCTTCTTTTGCTAATACCAAAAGGGGGGAGAATTAAGTAAGAAATCAAGAATCAAGTACTCAATTGATTAGTACATATAGGGGGAGTAATCGTAGGGGGAGTAATCGTTCTTAGTAATCTTTGGAGGGAAAGACTTTATATAGGGGGAGTCTAGTATCTATCTATACTTATGCACTTTGATTCATCATGTTTATCTGAATTGATCTCACATAATTTCTTTCTTAGTAGATTTGTTATTATCAAAAGGGTAAGATTGTTGGAGCATGCGTTCCGCACTTCTTGGTTTGAAAATAACAAATCCCGGATGTATTTGATCTTGGTATGTGTGGTATAATGTGCAGGGATAACAGGTTTACAAGTACTAAGGATGGGTTTAGCAGAACATTGAAGAAAAGGAAAATCTCGCTATCACTGGCGATAACGCTATCGTGGGCGATAGCGTAGACAGTTGTGCTGACGTCGGCCATGATCCGCATGTTGTCGCGCATGAAGTCACGTCTCAGCGCTATCGCGGAGCGATATCGCTGTCGTCGCGCGATAGCCCACGATCGTCACGTTCTCCACTCAGATCTTAGAAAATGCGCGACGTGTGCCACGTGTCAAGCCACAGAGTTTTTTCGCTATCGCGGGGCATTAACTCTACCGCAGGTGATAGCATGAAATGATATATACGACCAAGAATTTCAGGGAAGAAGTTGATAGTGGAGTGTTTGGTTTTCCCAGAGAATTTTGCGAGCCTTCCATCTCCATTTCCAGACAAACTCCCTTGGTCCGTTGTAATCTTAAGAGCGAAGGAGATACGACCGTGCGTTTAAGATTGGAGATATTCTCATCGGTCCACCATAATCTTCAGAGCTCGTGTTTTTGAGGGAGTTTTTAAGTTTTACTATTGTACTTTTAATTTCACTTTTTATTTTGTAATTGGGAAGGGAAAATCACCGCCTTGTGTGTGGTGTCTAAGTCCGTGTGTGGCTTAGGGGTAAATCATCGCCTTGTGTGCGGTGTCTAGGTCCGTGTGTGGCTTTGAAGAAAATCACCACCTTGTGTGTGGCGTCTAGATCAAGGTTTGATCTAGGGGGAGGCTAGTAGCCATATCTAGGGAGATATTGGCTATAGCCTACCGGTCCTTGGGAGAAGGACCGGTGAAAAAGCTAAAAACTATTATCATTGTAAGCCTTGATTTCAAGCTTTATTGGAATCATTTTACATATATATTTTTGGAGAAATAAAATCTTGATTTTTATTTCATTGATTTGTCTCAAACTTTGTCTCTAATTTCATATTTTATAAAAAGTTTGTAAAATTTTAAAGAACCCTTATTCACCCCCCCCCCCTCTAAGGGCGCCACAAGATCCTACAATATGATGGGATTCCCCTTGAATTTTCCAAGGCAAAACGGGAAGATTTAGACTAAGGACACGGAGGCGAGCCAACTTGACAAAACGAGCTGCGCGCACAAAGCCACGCTCACCCACAGACCCAAAAATGCTCGGGAAGGAGGGCAAATCCAGACACACACAGACGCGCGACAAGCACCTACACGTGGAAGCAGCACACACGAGCGGGCAATGCTCCCACACATGGGAGGCATGCCCGCGTACATGCATGGGCGACCTCACGCGCACGACCTACCACAGCGTGTGCGGCCTGCGCAAGTGGTCGATCCCCGCATGCGTGCGTCGGCGGCGGCTGCCAACTACCTCCGACAACCGCTGCCTTCGGCCGCCGCTGTCGCCGGGCAACCTACCTGGGTCGCCTAAGCTGCAAGAGGGGCACACCCATTATTTCATGAAAATTGGCGATCAAGGTGCCCGAAATGGAGCGACGTCATTCGTCAGCTAAAAATCTATCTGCTCTCAATTACTAGCATATCCCTCCAAACTATAAAAAGTGATAGTTTTACTTTCAAGACTACCTAAACACCTAGAGGGGGGGTGAATAGGTTCTAATGCTTGTTTTCTCTTTAGGCAGAATATAACTACTGAATAAAATAGAATGCAGAATATACTTCAGCAAACACAGCACAACAATCACAGATATTCACACATCACAGATTGCACACAGATTTATAGTGGTTCCCCAAGGTCTGGGTACATCCACTTTCCTCCTTCACCTATCTAGTAGTGTGCTAGATTCGGCCTAACTTCCTTCTATAACTCAGATCCTCAGATCCTACAGCTCAGAACCTGGAAAGGTTCCTACAACTCAGGCTAATCAGTCCTACCTCAGCCTTGACACAAGGCCTACAACTCAGAGAAATACCTTCTCCTACACTCAGGCATACACAGCCCTACCACTCAGAGATCAAATCTCCTACACTTAGCCTTTATAACATAGACTTACAACTCAGATCTATATTAATAGATCCTATAGAATTTGAAAAGAGTTTTATTATATCTTGCCTTTATTGAGAGAGAAGGGACAAGACAGCACTTGATCAGCTGATGGATGAAATCAACTGAATCTTAGCTTTCTTCAAAGCTTCTTGAATCTGAACTTAGCTGAGTTGATTTTCGGACAGCTTCTTGAGAAACCTGTGACAGCTTCCTTCTTGATCTTCAAATGGCTGGATCTCTCTCTATCCAATACCTTTGATAATACTTCAGAATTCTTGGACGAATTCTACTTAGACAGATCCTGAGAGGTTGTACCCTTCAGAATGTCTTCTTAGATCTTTTGATGAAGATCTTCTTCCGTGCCTTGCACTTTCTTGATTTGATTACTCAATCAATTTCTATGTGTGTTGCTTCTTAAAAAAATCGTGTATTCTACTTCTGAATCTGTCTATTTATAGACCTTCTTCATGGTAACCGGCTGATCCGGTTTCTAACTAACTTCTGACAAGTCTGACAGTTTCAGTTAACCTATTGTAACTCACAGCTGTCAAGTCTTCAAACAGATCTTGTGCCTTTGTCTTGGTCAGCAAAGTGTCGAGACTATCTGTCAAAAAGTGTCGAGACCATCTGTCAATATGTGTCGACACAAGTAGCTTTGGTGTCGACACAGCCTTTGATGATGTCGACATGTTTGCCTTTAAGTCGACTCAGCTTCTTCATACTGCATCTTGAGAATGAGTAGACAATGAGTATTTGTGTCGATTCAAACACTTCATCATTCTTAAGCAAATGACTTGGTCTAGACTTTGCAGTGTGTCGACACAAGTCCTGTGTGTCGACAAAGTTGATGTAGATTCAGAACATAGTATGTGTCGACACTGCCTTCAGGTGTCGACACAGCTGTTGTAGACTCTGCCTATATGTGTCGACTCAGTCTTCTTGTGTTGACTCTGCCTCAATATGTCGACACAGCCTTCTGGTGTCGACTCTGCCTCAGTGTGTCGACACAGCTATTGTCGACTCTACTTCTGTGAGTCGACACTGCTTCCCGGTGTCGACACAGATGTTGTCGACTCTTTTTCTCTGTGTCGACACAGCCTTCTTCAAGTGTCGACACAATTATTCTGAAGTGTCGACACAGCTTCTTCTGGTGTCGACATATGGACTTAGAATAATTTTCCTGCTTTTTAGTACATTCTTAACCTGCACATGTCAACTCAAAATAACATCAAATACATCTTGATGTATATCATTGAGCTAAGTTAGGCTTCTTCAAATCAGGTACACATTTTCCAATGTACCCAACAATCTCCCCCTATTTGGAGAAGTCATAACCCTTTTAGTTAATGATATACACCATTTATAAAAATTTAACATGATGATGTATATAAGCATGACATAACAGGAAACATTTAAAAACAAACCATTAAGCAACAGATTCATCACAGAATAAAGATGAACATGAAGAAATAATTACAGAACAATGTTTTGTTTATAAACTTAGAAATGTTTGTTACATCTTGTTTACATTGATTGGTAAAACAAACAAATCACTACAAAATATTTGAAAGAACTGATAAGCTTAATCTAAGACTGATCAGGCTCCCTTATGACAATTCCTTTGCCTGGTTGAATTTGAGCCTTCACAGTAAGTTCGGCAACATCAGCAGGCATCTTGCCTTTCAGTTCAGCTTTCTTCTGAGCTTCCTCCTTGAGCCTTTGCCTTTCAAAGTAATGAAAGGGCTTGGGAAAATATTTGCTGGGCTCCTGAGCATCTGGTGGTAGCCTTCCCATCTTAGCTTTCCTTCTGAACTGAACTATGGCCTCCTGCCTAGCCTCATACTTTTGTCATTCAATTTCATTATACCATTTTCCTCTTTCATGGACTTGATCTTTCACAGACTTCCAGGCAGTTAGTATAATGTTTCTTGAAGTGGGGCTCCACTGCTCAAAATCAGGTCTAAGTTCAGCTTGCTCTCGAAATCTCTTCTTGGACAATTGAGCATCTTGTTGTTCTTTCAAACTTGCTTCAGGCTTATCAACTTTTTCAATAACAACATTTGTAACCTCCTTTGGAGGACTATACATGGCCTGCACTTACTGTTGAATCATATCAAAATCAGCAGGGGGTATATGACTTGGGCAACCTCAGATTGATTGCCTTCAAGTAGACCTTATTGTATTCCTGACTCAGTAATTGCATCATCATCACACAATGGTGGATAGCCCAATGTGGCTCGAATACTATTGGTTACCCACTTGGAATGTTCTGAGCCAGCATGGATAAGTACCCTCTCCCCCTTTAGGACTTCTCGGGTCATATGATCCCTAAGATCATCCTTCTGAAACCTTATTTGTCCATCAAGAAAATTTACACCCTCTTTAATAAATGATTTTAATTTGAGAAGCTTGTCAGATATTTCTTTCTGGGAGGTGGTGATAGCAGTTTGAACTGAATCCAGGGCGGCCTTGAGCTTTTGATCAAAAACTTCCATATCTTTAGTCCTTGCAGCAGTCAGGTTTGTTGCAGTATCTTTTAACTCAGTGAGAATTTCATTGTGAGATTCAGTCAGATTGTCATTCATTCTCAGCTGATTTTCTAGAACATATCCTTGTTTCAATGCAATGTCATCCACTTTAGTAAGGATAGTTTACTGTTGTTGAGCTAGAAAAACCACAGCATTACCTCCCTTATGGAAGCAATCTGTCATCTCCTTTTTATTCAGATTTACCTCAAATCTGATTGACTTAATGTCTTGGGCAAGATCAAACTGAAGTGACTTATTACTCTCATCAACATATCTCTCCAAAGCTAATCTCTACTCATCCATCTTTACCTGCAAATCTACCATAAACTTATTGTAATCAAAAGCAGAAGAAGATTGATGAGTTGAAGTCTATAGAGCCTGCTTATAGCTATGGCTTCTTCTCTTGAAGACCATGAGCTTCCTTTTCTTAGCCTCTCTGGCTTCTTCTGTCTCGGAGTCTGAGGAACTGTCAATCTGTACTCTTTCAGGAGGTGAAGTAGGAATTTCTATCTCAGTGAAATGTTGTTCTTTCTCAACATTCACTTGCTCCCCCTCAACTGCACCTTTTACCGCCTCAACCCTATCAGAATCAATGCCATCATCAGGAAACAACTCATCTAGAGTGAATTCCTTTTGTGTTGGTGCAGGAGATGATACATCAATATCTGTAGTGTTTAAATATTCTGATAAGTTTATTCCTTCTTCCACTTGTACTGTTTCCACAATGGTCTCTCCCGGCAATTGTTCAGGATTAGAAATGTGTTGGGCAGGAGAATGAACTGGCTCCCCCTGCACCCGTGCAGGTAATGTTTCTTCCTGGGCATGAGTAGACCCTGTCTGGTCCTCAGCTGGTTCTCTAACTTGTTCTTCTTGATGTTGTTCAGTGACTTGGTCATGGCCAGGTGACATCTCAGTTATGTCCTGCCTGTCCACCGTAGGCATCTCTTTGGACAGAACTCTATCCCACCTTGAGAATAATCTCATATCCATTTTTCTCATGTGATTGATTTTGGACCCTAGTATCTATTGCATGACTTTTGGAATGACTCCAGCCAGGTATAAACTCAAAATCCTAGCCAAATTTGGCTTCGTAATACCTTCCTTGATTTTATCAAACACAACTCCTGACCAGTCTGTATTAATCCTGAAGATTATCCTTGTCATGAGATTAAACATTAAGGCTGAAATCCTATCATGGCCTCCTGGTTTACACAAAATTACTTTTCCTACTACTTCAGATAGAAATTTGCCCTGTTGATTCATTCCTTTTCGGTTGATGGCTGCTCCAATCTTTATGGTTGGATCCAATCCATACAATTGGAGAGCCTCTCTTGTCTTAGAGGCTGGGACCTCTTCTTCATCTTGTATGCTAGGTAGTTGAAGAATCTTTCTTAAACTTCTTGGAGTAAGTTTCACTATTGTCCCATGAATAGTGGATTTGATCTTGAGGCCTGAAGAGTCCAATGTTGCAGAAGTATAAAATTCGATTACCTCTTTCTTCCAGATTTTTGTTGGTTCAGAAACAAGAAACTCTAATCCAGATTCGGAAATTAGAGTGATAACCCTTTGTATATCTGTCGGTGCATCCTCAAAAGCATTGCGCACCAACTCGTATCCTTCGTTAACATTGTCTTCAACTTTGGGCGCCATTGGAAAGATGAGAAATCTTGAGAGAAGAGAAGAGAGATTGTCGACACAGGGTTTTAGTCTCAAAAACCTTGTGAGCGTGTCGACAGAATACGTTCTTGACCTATTTATACCCTCTAAAAAAGAAGGTAAAATGTCGGGCAAAAATAGTCTAAATGTGTTGACACAGATGAAATGTGTCGACACAAACTTCTATTGTCTCGACATCAATGCTGACTACTTTTTGTCGACGCCAATTGAGGATATGTCGACACGTGAGATACATAGTAGTGCATCAGAAATTCTGTGTCGACTCTTAGTACAAGTGTCGACACAAAATCTGTAAGTGTCAACACCATTATTCTGATGAAGTCAACACTATATTTTTGGATGAGTCGACTATTTGACCCTTAAGTGTCGACACATATTCACTGTGTCGACATAATTTCTCTGACTAGTCGACATGACTTTTCTATGTCGACACTTTATTTCTGAATGTGTCGACACCATTAGACTTAGCCAATATTTGGTTTTTGAAAACCACTAGATAAACTAACCTATGGTCAGCATTCCTAATTCAATTTTAAATCTATTGAATTTAGTTTCATCCAGTGGCTTAGTAAATACATCTGCAATTTGAAAATCTATTTTAACAAATTCCAATGAGATGTTTTCTTTTTCTACATGTTCTCTAAGAAAATGGTATTTTATTTCTATATGCTTAGTTCTACTATGTGAAACAGGATTGTTTGCAATAGAAATAGCACTCTTAGAATCACACAATAAAGGTGTTCTACTTACTTGAATACCATAGTCCTTTAGCTGGTGCTGAATCCACAATAGCTGTGCACAGCAACTTCCAGCTGCAACATATTCAGACTCAGCTGTGGATATTGCCACACTGGTCTGCTTCTTACTGCTCCAGGATATCAGTCTTCCTCCCAAAAACTGACATGTCCCTGTTGTACTCTTTCTATCTTCTCTACAGCCTGCAAAATCTGCATCTGAATAACCTGTTAGTAGAAAATCTCCATTCCTAGGGTACCAAAGGCCTAGATTAGGTGTGCCCTTAAGATATCTCAAGATTCTTTTGACTGCAGTATAATGAGATTCTTTAGGGCAAGCTTGGTACCTAGCACAGACACATGTAACATACATAATATCTGGTCTACTAGCAGTGAGATATAATAGAGAGCCAACTATTCCTCTATACAAAGACTCATCGACAGGTTTACCTGCATCATCTTTGCATATAGGCATACTTGTTCTCATAGGAGTTCTCATGGTGGAAGATGATTCCAACCCATACTTCTTAATTAATTCTTTGGTGAACTTAGACTGGGATATGGACAAGCCATCTTCAGTCTGTCTTACTTGGATTCCCAAGAAGAATTTAAGTTCTCCCATACTGCTCATTTCAAACTTCCCTTGCATAAGTTTGGCAAATTTTTTGCAAAGGTTGTTCTCTGTAGACCCAAAGATTATGTCATCTATATAGATCTGAACTAAGATGATCTTACCTTTAGATTCCTTAAGGAATAGAGTTTTGTCTATTTTACCTCTTGAGAATTTGTTCTCAATAAGGAAAGTTGACAGGGTTTCATACCAAGCTCTTGAGGCTTGCTTTAACCCATATAATGCTTTCCTAAGTCTATATACATAATCAAGTTTAAGAGAATCTACAAAACCTGATGGCTGCTCTACATAGACTTCTTCTTTTAGATCACCATTCAGGAATGCAGATTTCACATCCATTTGGTATACTTTGAATCCTTGGTATGCTGTATAGGCAAGGAACATTCTGATTGCCTCCAGTCTTGCTACTGGGGCAAATGTTTGATCAAAGTCAATCCCTTCTTCCTGCCTGTATCCTTTAGCAACCAATCTTGCTTTATTCTTCACAATTACACCACTCTCATCCAACTTGTTCCTATATATCCACTTTGTGCCAATTATGTTGTGGTCTCTTGGTTTAGGAACTAACTCCCAGACCTTGCACCTTCTTAATTGATTAAGCTCCTCTTGCATAGCATTAATCCAGTGTTGGTCTTGGATGGCTTCTTCAAATTTCTTAGGCTCCATTTGAGATAGGAAACTTGAGTGCAGGACTGTGCCCAGATTTCTGCTTCTAGTCTGCACTCCTTGTCTTGGATCACCTATTATTTGATTAGCTGGATGATCTTTTAGATGTCTTATGGCTGGAGGTAGATTTCCTTCAGGTTGAACATCTCCAGCTCCTTCATCATGCTGTACCTCTTGGTTGTCATCAGCTTCTATAGAGTCTTGTACTCCCCCTGGACAGTAGCCTTCATTTTCCAATGCTTCATCTGCATTTGATGCTTCTGCAATGGAAAGCTTGTCCATCCTTTTGCTTATACCTGTTGAATTATTTGATCTACAAGGCAACTCACTGTTTATTAATCTTATTTCATCAAATACAACATGTACAGATTCTTCTACAACTTGAGTAGTCAAGTTGAAGACTCTATAGGCCTTACTATTTATGTTGTACCCAACAAATATCCCATCTTGGGATTTAGCAGCAAACTTAGTTAGATATGACTTGCCATTGTTAAGTATATAGCACTTGCAACCAAAGATCCTAAAGTAGGATAGATTTGGTTTTCTACCTTTCATAATTTCATAGGGAGTCTTTTTGTGGCACTTGGTGATAGAAGCCCTATTGATCACATGACATGCAGTGTTTACTGCCTCAGCCCAGAAATATTCTGGAAGAGAGATGTCACTCAATAGAGTTCTACCAGCTTCAATCAATGTCCTATTCTTTCTTTCAGCAATACAATTTGGCTGAGGTGTTCTAGGTGAGGAGAACTCTTGGAAAATCCCAAAGTCTTCACATAATTTTGTCATACTTTCAGATTGAAATTCAGTGCCATGGTCACTTCTGATTTTGACCACTGTACTGTTTAGTTCATTCTGAATTTATTTCACAAAACTAAGTAAGACACTTGGGGTTTCTGATTTTTGTCTCAGAAAGAACACCCATGTATATCTAGAATAGTCATCTACAACCACAAAAGTGTAGACCTTCCTACCTAGACTATGAACTGGCATAGGACCAAAAAGATCCATATGTAAGAGGTATAAGCACCTCACAGAATTCTTGTTTTCAAGGCTATGAAAGGAGGATTTTGTCTGCTTGCCCTTTTGACAAGCTGAACATATCCCTTCCTTTATACACTTAACTTGAGGACCATTCCTCACTAACTCTTTGCTAAAGAGTTGGCCAATTGTCTTGTAGTTAAGATGAGCCAACCTCTTGTGCCACTTGACATAAAGAGATGCATTATCATCAGCTACAAGACAGATGGGAGAAACCTTGTTGCCACATACAAAATTAAGATAATAAACAATTCTCTTTCTATACCCAGTCAATATGATATTTTGATCACTTGACCTTTTGATATGACATCCATCCTTAACAAATGAAATGTCATATCCAAGATCACTCAGCTGACTTATGCTTATCAGATTATGTTTCAAACCTTTTACATAAGCCACTTGGGTGATGGTAATTTGGTTTGAAGAAATGTTACCAAACCCTTTGATGATTCCTCTTTCAGATCCACCAAAGATTACTTTAGGTCCCTCTTTGACAGATGTGTACTCCTTCAGCAGCCCCTTTGTTCCAGTCATGTGCCTGGAACATCCACTGTCCAAGTACCATATAGGGGCATGACAACTTGGACTTTCCTGCAATACAGAATTACTTTCCCTTAGAACCCAAGTAAGTCTTGGGTCCTTGGTTCAGGTTAGCACCATTCATATTAAGACTACCAGCAGCTCTTCTAACTGGTATACTATTGTTCTTCCTTACATTTGGGTTATGTCAGCAGTCTAAGGCAAAATGGCCTCTCTTGCCACAACACCAACATTCAAACTTGTTGTATCTAGGTCTTGATACACCCTTGAAAGAAGAATTTCTGTCCAGTGCTGGTGCTGCTGCAGCTTCACCCACAGATTTATCATAACCATGGGGTTTATGAACATGGGTAGACCTATTGGCATTTACACCCTTGTTTATCAGAATATTAGTCTTAATATGACCATGAATATTCTCAAGATCATATTTGTTAGAAGGTACTTGTGTAAGACCCCCATTTTTTTTCTTTTTTTTTGATACTGGGGTCTTAGGCCCAGAATCGCCACCTTGCGGTGATACCTTCGCACCCGGGAAGGTCGTCACTACAAGACGCCAATCCTGCCGGCCAAAATCGATCATAACTGTAGCAATAGAATAAAAGCAAGTCCACAGAAAATCACACAGATAGAAAATAAGCTCCACGAAGGGAGTGTCCACAGATAGTACATATAATAAAAATCTCGGGCTTATTCCTGGTACATCAAGTCCTCACTACAAATCACTCATCGCGGAAGCAAACTAATACAACTACTAGTGTTCGGGACTCACAGTCCCTGCTGTCTAGACTCCAGTACTAGACTGTCCGATCTTCAAGCGTGCCGACCTCCGGGGCTGCTCCTCCATGCTGGGCTCCGTGGTCCCCTAAATGATGTGGTTCAAAAACCGTTAGTCTAAAAGACTAAGTCATATCGTCCTCCGCCCTTTCCCCTATGGCTCCTAAGCACCGAGCGGGGAGAGGGAAAGGAAAGGACATGAATGTGGAGAATGTCAAATAGCAGATGGCAGCGGAACTAGACTAGAAGTGCTAAGTATGATAATAATGATACAAAATTAGAATAAAGTAACCTTAACTTATGTGAATACACATAAGCTAAGGGATCTCTTACAGGGCTCCTATCGTATAAAAAGTCTCATACCGATTTATACGATATGGTGTCGGTTTTACTAGCAGGCTTAAATATATAATACTGAAAGAGAACCTTGACTTATAAGCTCGCTCGCACGAACTTATAGGCCAAGGGGTCATTTTGTAAGGCCTAATGTATAGAGCGTCCTATACCGCTTTTACATTAGGTGTCAGGTTATATGCAATGGTTATGCTATGAAATACAATTATGCTATGATGTGAACATGCAAGTGCAACTCACCCACTCGACTCTGTGTACACAGACCTTTAGTTCCCCCTTTCGGATCCGTTACCTCCCAGGATACCTCCGTAGTGGCAGACGGAAGCAGTGGGTTGGGCCTCGCCCACCTCTAAACCAGTAAAGCACTACCGGTCAGACATATCGTACGCCTCAACGCTTGGTGCACAAAGCGGACTCCTGCGTACTCTTGCCGGCTGGCGCACTGGACTTCTGTTGGCGAAGTGCTAACCACACTTGCCGAGTCAGCGTATTGGCGTCGGTGCATCGACCCTCCAATACCGAAGACCCACCACCTTATACCTTTTATGCACATGCAATAGTTATGAGTCCAACAACAACCGAACCAAATCTCCCCGGACTATCCCGCCCGTCATAATCAAGCAACTGAGCCGAAACTCCTCGGACTATCCCGTCTGTCATAATCAACAACCAAGCTGAAGATCCCCGGACTATCTCGTCCGTCATAATCAACAACCGAGCCGAAGCTCGCCGGGCCACCATGCCCATTACCATAACCACTGGGCTTATTGCCCGAGTAACCCAAACTATCTCCCGGGACATTGGGGTGTGAGAGTGTGAAATCCTAAGTTTACTATTTACTCTTGTGGCGATTTTATACCTACGACTTAGGTTTTACCTAGGACTACCCAAGGTATTCCCCGTAAAGGGCTCTCGAGGGCACTAGGAGCTATGATGGGCTGAATCCCAAAGCTCCCTTTCGCAAGACACTTATTCTTGTTGGTTGGTAACTAATCCCATATCCATTACCCATTTCTTTTTCATATTATGGTAGACTAAACCTAAGGTGATTTTGACTTTTCACTCTATGGGGGAAGACGATCTTTCGTCGACCCCAAGCACTACTCAACACTACCGACTCATATCTCACTACTTAACCTAAAATTCTAGGATGAATCATCCACATCTACAAAATCCAGCAAGATGGCTAACTCCAACTATGCCAAATCATTTCCTTTCAACAATTTACTAAATGCGGACCACAAGGTTAAATGTCATATAAAATGGGGAGTACATCAAATAATCTTCCAATACTCCTATAATAATTAATGGAGGTCCATTATGACCTTTAAGCCCTAAATCCAGAGACCCAAAATTTTCCTTATTTATTTAATAATTTATTTAATTATTCTAGTGACTAAACTTTCTAATAATGAACATGAAGTACCATTTTCAGGCAAGATATCATTCCACTAATTTTATAGGATATTTAAAATAAGGATTTAACTCATCTTCCAAAATATCTCAATTTTTCAGTAAGGTTTTATCCCAAAATTCCTATTTCATTTTAACCCTTGAAAATTCATTTAAAGAAATATAAAAGACTATATTGCTTCCAAAAATTCATAGAAAATTCAAGTATGATTCTAATGGCATATAAATGATTTGGGACAAATTTCATAATTTATTTATCAGTAAATAATCTTAATTAAATTATTGAATAATTTCCTCATTTAACAAGCTTGTGAAGTAAGTACCTCAAATATGTATCCAAAAATTTTCATAAAATTTATATATGCATATAATGATTCAAAACTTCTTCTGCAAAACTTTCATGACCTCCCAAGGTCAGATGGACCATAATGTTCAATTTATTAAATTGAGGCATCCCTTGTGTTACAAATGAAGTACTATAATTATTGTTCCAAAATTCCTAATTAAATTACCAGAGGCTCATAATATCCTTATGACCAATCTACCAAAATTTCACCTTAGTTTGAGGAGTTTAGCTAGCCCATTTCACCCCTACAATATTTGTGCCCTAAACTAGGGTTAGGGTTTTGTGGGTCCCAAACTTTCCAAAACACCCTAAGATTTTAACCAGAGGGTTATAGTTACCCTAATACAATCCCTACAAAATTTTATAGTCATACAAGGTGTTTTGGCCACATGCCCTTCACAAGGTACAAAAGCCCTTCCTTAGGGTTTGACCTAGGATCTTGGGGAAAATCAATTCCAAACCTCCCCATATTTCATTTGAAGGTGCACAAGTTCATGACAAGTCAGTGTTCAAAATTTGGACCTCTGTTGAGGTGAATTGGACACTCTAAGCAAAAATTACATTTTGGACCAAAATGCCCTTCTTAGGGCAAAACTAGGGTTTTCATGATTTCCATTCAAATCACCTCCAAACTTAATGAAATCTTAACAAGAGGTCTATATTGACCTCATATACCTCTCACCAAAATTTTGATGAATTTGGACTTCATTTGACCCATAAATTAATTTACCCTAGATAAATTAAATTATTTACAAAACTATAGAAAAATTATCTCCAAAAATTCCCATTTTTGGGCAGGTTCTAGATATTAGTTAGTATGACTCCCTGCCAAAATTTAAACTCATTTGGGCTAAGTATGAAGTGTGGGCACTTAGTTTAATGACTGCCTATTCATTTGTATAGACTCCACCAAAATGAGTTCCCTGGTCAAACCAGTCACCCAAATTGGTTAAAACCAATTTGTTTGAAAGTAGACCCATAGGGCTATATTTCATGTGTTGACCATTTTCTCTGAAAAGGGCTCTAGGTATTTTTAATAATTAAATACATTAAATACCTAATCTGTGACAGAAAATGAAATAAATCAAATACATATCCTATAGTATTTTATCATCATCAGCACGAATCTTGGCGCAAGATGGACGGAATTCCGTCATCTTCTTCCTCTGGCAGACGGCCAGGATTGCTTCTGCCTGGGCCGATTTCCAGCGGCTGCCGCCGGCGCTCCGGCCACCTCCCCGGCCGGCCACCGCCGCCTACACCTTCGGGGTGGTCGGGGCTACCTCCAGGCGGCGGCACGGCCGCCCGGGAGCACTGCTCCGGCGATCTCGACAAGCGAAAAAACCATGGAAAAACCATGAATTTGAAATTTCGATTGGGCTCAATTGAGCTCCAACCTTGGTTCTAATGATCCCTACGATCTACCCATGCAAGAAGGAGTGGAGGAGGACCTGTGGTGGCGGCTGTAGCCTTGCTGATCGCCGGATTGGCATGGTGGTGGTCGGTGGTGGTCGGCTTGTTCAAAAATGCAGGAAATTGCTTGGCTCCTTCAGGTAAAGTGTGGGAAATGCTCCTTGAACCTCAGTGAAGCTTTTAAAGAGGGAGAGGAGGGGAGTTAGGTGGCTGAATGCCTTGTGCCATTTTTGGCCATGGTCAACAATGGCGGCTTGGTTGGTAGGGGGTGGAGCTTGCTCTAACCAGTCCAAAATGGCTGCTGCACTCCCCCTTGTTCTTCTGAATTGAATGGGGAGGTTGGGGAGGTTGGGGAGGGGGGAGGAGGAGCATAAAGTCCTCCTTCCTTCTTCTTCCTTCTCTTTCTCTCTCCTCCATGGGTGGCTTTCTCTCTCCTAGTCACCAAGCCTGAAATTTGGCTCCTCCCTATCCTATGGCAGCCCACAAGTCCATTTGGTCACTTAAGTCAAGGTTAGCCCAATTGCAATGGGCTTGAGCTTGAGTTAGCCCATTTGGGCTAACTTGACCCAAAGTTGGACTAGGGCCCACCTAGGTCAAATTGGTCCTTGAGGTTTCTTCAATGGGTCCTTGGTGACCCATTAGCCTCCCCTAGGGTCAAGGTGGGGTTGGATTGGCCCTTGGAGGTCACTTGACCCTTAACTAGGGCACTTTGACCATTTTAGGTCAAGGGTTGACTTTGGTCAACCTAGCCTTTATGATTGGTCCCAATGGGTCCTTGGTGACCTATTGGCCTCTCACTAGGGCTATGAGGGTATGAGTGTGGTCCACTTGGCTAAGGGACTGCAATTGACCCTTGCGTAGGTCAATTTGACTTAATTAGGGTTAGAGTTGATTTTGGTCAACTTAGCTCCCTTGACTACCCTCCATGGGTCCTTAGTGACCCATTGACCCCTACCTAGGGTTATGAAGGTATAGGTGGGGTCTTGGAGTCTTGGTGAAGCCTCATGATCACCTTAAACCAAGGTTTAGAAATCTGCTAAGTGCAGACCATAGTGGCCCTATCCACACCACCAGGTCCACTTGACTCTTTCTTGGGCTTCCTAGGGTTTTGTCATGACAAAACCACTCTTAGGGGTCTAGTTGGAAATGGGATGTTACAAATCCCAATAAACAAAACAAAGATTTCGTCCCCGAAATCAAGGTTAAGCCTACGGGGACTCCTATCGGGGAGCGAGAAACTTGTAACATCCCATGAGAATTGAAAGATTTACGTCACGACACCATGTTTGATTATGTGAGATTTAAAGGTGATAGTCAAATTTAAGACCAAATCGCCCAATTGGCAAAGTCTAGACCCCAATAAACAAAAGTTTAGCCCTTATTCTTGAAATTTCAGTCCTACTAGTTTAAAATAGGGAATTAAATTGAACATCTTGAATGGTTATGAGGTATACCTGACTGAAGAGTTCCGGGTATCTTTGTCGCATCAAGTCCTGGGGCTCCCATATGTGCTCCTCTCTTCCGTGATTTCTCCACAGGACCTTGACTAACGGAACCTTCTTGTGGCGTAAGACTCGTACCCCCTTGTCGTCAATCCGGACCGGTTCTAGGTGAACTGACCGATCAGAGGCTATCGGTCCATCTGTGGTTGTAACTTGTTGTTCCGGGCGTAGTAGAGCCCTCCTAAGAGAAGATATATGGAACACGTCGTGCAGACTTGCCAGCTCCGGTGGCAGCTCCAACCTGTATGCCAAGGGACCGATCCACTCCTGGATCCTATAAGGCCCCATATATCTTGGACTGAGCTTCTTCCTCTGTCCGCGTACCCGAGTAACTCCATGCATTGGTCGGATCTTCAAGAACACCTGATCTCCCACCTGGAATTCCACCTGACGGTGCCGAGCATCGTAATACTTAGCCTGCCGGCTCTGTGCTTCTAGCATCCTGTCCTGTATCAATCTCACCTGAGCCTCGGTGTCCTCGATAAACTCCGAATCCAATGCCTTAGGGTCCTCGTCCTGTATCCATGACAGCGGAGTCCTACACTTCCGTCCGTACAACGCCTCATAAGGAGCCATCTTTATACTAGACTAGTAGCTGTTATTATACGAGAACTCGATCAGCGGTAACAACTTCTCCAAAGGTTCACCGCGATCTAATATGCAGAGTCGTAGTAAATCCTCCAGAGTCCGGTTGGTTCGTTCCGTCTGTCCATTCGTCTGGGGGTGGAAAGCCGTACTGAATGTTAGTCGAGTGCCCAAGTAAGTCTGCACTGACCTCCACTCCCTGGATGTAAATCGTCCATCTCGGTCTGACACAATCGACTTAGGTATGCCATGATAGCGGACGAATTGCTCCACAAACTTTCGGACTAACACGCCCACCGAGTCATCCTTCCTGATTGGAATAAACCTTGCTACCTTTGTCAGCCGGTCGACGATCATCCAGATCGAATCATTCCCTGTCCTTGATCGAGGGAGTCCATGTATAAAGTCCATGGTGATATCATCGAACTTCCACTCTAGTACTGGGAGTGGCTGCAATAATCCTGCGGGGTTTCTGCATTCCGCTTTCACTAACTGGCATGCCTTGCAATGGGTCACGAAGTAGGTGATATCCTTCTTCATGCCGGGCCAAAACGTAGTCTTATCCAGATCTGCAGTCATCTTTGTAATCCCCGGGTGTACCGAATATCGACTGCAATGAGCCTCCATCATGATGTCCTCCCGGACTTGGCCTCCCTCTGGTATGTAGACCCGTCCTCTAAAACATAGTAAGTCATCCCTCAGTGTGTAATCTCCCGCAGTGCCTGCTTCTAAGGCCCGGAATATTGGCTCTAGCTGGGTATCCTGCCTTTGTCCATCCTTGACCCTTTCTCGAATGTCATCAGTGGCGATTAATGACGAAAGATACTCTCGGTATAACTCAGGGTGATCCTCGGACACCAGGGATATTTGCATCTTATCTAACATCTGAACTAACTCCAAAGCCATCAACTGTGTTCCTACTCCGGCGTTTGCGGTCTTTCGGCTCAGTGCATCTGCTACCACATTCGCCTTTCCTGGGTGGTAGTGCATCTCATACTGGTAGTATGCCAAAAATTCCACTCATTGTCTCTGTCTGATGTTCAGCTCTTTTTGCGTGTCCACATACCTCAAATTTTTATGGTCGGAGTATATGTCGCAGTGGACACCGTACAGATAGTGACGCCAGACTTTTAGTGCAAAGATGACAGCTCGCATCTCTAAGTCATGGACTGGGTAGTTTTGCTCGTGCTTCTTCAACTGCCGAGAAGCGTAAGCTATCACATGGCCATTCTGCATAAGCACTGCACCCATGCCCTGGTAGGAGGCATCGGTGTAGACCTGGAATCCTTCTTTCCCTGAAGGGAGAGCAAGTATAGGAGCCGAAGTGAGTCGCCCCTTTAGCTCTTGAAAAGCCGCCTCACATTGTGGGGTCTAGATAAAGGGCACCTCCTTCCTTGTCAGAGATGTGAGTGGAAGGGCGATACGAAAGAATCCCTCTACGAACTTCTGGTAGTAACCGGCGAGTCCTAGGAAACTTCGTACATCTGTGGCCGTCTTCAACTGTGGCCAGTCCCGGACTGCTTGGATCTTGGCCGGGTCCACTGCTAACCCAGCACCACTGATGGTATGGCCTAGGAAGGCCACCTCCTTCACCAAAACTGGCATTTGCTGATCTTCGCATAGAGCTTGTGCTCCCGTAGTCTCTCCAGAGTCAGCGTCAGATGCCGAGTGTGCTCCTCTTCCGTCCTAGAGTAGATCAAGATGTCGTCTATGAATACTATGATGAACACATCCAAGTAGGCCTCAAAAACCCGGTTCATGAGGCTCATGAATGCCGACGGAGCATTTGTGAGCCCGAAGGGCATCACGGTAAACTCATATAGCCCATATCTGCTACAGAAAGCAGTCTTTAGAATGTCCTCCTCCTGGATCCGTAGCTGGTAGTAACCCGACCTTAAATCCAGCTTCGAGAAATAATGGGCTCCCTCCAGCTGGTCGAATAATTCGTCTATCCGTGGGAGCGGATAGGTATTCCGGACGGTCAGCCTGTTTAGTGCTCGATAATCGATGCACAGGGGAAGTGTCCCATCCTTCTTCTTCACAAATAAGACCGGGGCTCCCCATGGCGAGGAACTCGGTCTAACAAATCCGGCTTCCACCAGTTCCTGGAGTTGGCTTCGAAATTCTGTCAGCTCTTTTGGGGCCATCCGGTAAGGGGCTCTAGCTGCCGGCTTAGCCCCCGGCACAAGCTGTATCCGGAAATCCTGCTCCCGGTGCGGGGGTAGCCCAAGCAATTTCTCTGGGAATACGTCGGCAAAATCTCACACCACCAGAATACCCGAGGTGGAGACCTTGGCCTCAGTCATTTCAAATATTACCTCATACACTTCTTCCCCCTGTAAGTGAGCCTTGACGGCCTATACAGATGACAGCATGAGAGGGGGAATAGATCTAGTACCTTCAATGACGAGGTAGGAATCTCCATGTCTCACGGTAACTCTCTTGGATGTGCAGTCAATTTGAGCATGATTCCAGTTCAACCATGTCATTCCTAGGATCAAATCAAAGATTGGCATCTTTATGATCGTCGCTGGAGCTTCAAATATCCTTCCGCCGATCTCCGCCTCCATATTACAGTGGGCAGAGGTGAACAACTCTGATCCGTCGGGTAATCGTATCCTCATCATCAGACCCGTGAATCGTTCCACGCCTTCCAACCTTCTACGAAGGCTTCCGATACAAACGAGTGTGAATCACCCGTATCAAATAGCGTATAAGCGGGTTTGCCGCTGATGAAAACTATTCCTGGGGGTGGGGAAATTTAAATGTCTTAGAATCTAGCTATGATTTCCTTTCCTAGATTATCACTTCTATATAAACTTAAATGTCATGAGGAAATAAGTTTACAATTTTCTGACGTACCAGTGATTACTTGCTCCGGGTTCCGGGGTTGAGCCAAATCCAATGCATAAATTTGCTCCCTCTGCTGCCTGCGATCTGCACCCTGGAAACCACGTCCTCGACCACGTCCTCGTCCTCCAAACTATTGGGCATGCGGGGCATCCTGGGGTTCTGGTAAAGGTTCTCCCCTCATGGGGCAGTTTCTCCGAATGTGTCCTATCTGATGGCAGTTGTAGCACTCCGGTGGGGGAAATGTCATACCCCCGGGTCTTGGTGCCTCCCTCATCTGAAGAGGCTGAGGGGCCAATATCACCTGCTCCCTCGACTCCTGCCTCACTTCCTGACGAGGCTGGTCTTCTGTCCTTCTCCCACCTGGTATAGCACCTTGCCGCTGATCATTTCTGGCTCTCCGGCCTTGATCCTCCGCTTGCCGCTTCCGGCCCCGAGTGGTGTGCCAATCAGCCTCAATCCTCTTTGCCATCTCCAAAATCCGGGAGATAGGCCCGTCAGATACAAACAACAAAGCCTCCCTCAAGTCCTCCTGCAGGCCCTTATAGAATCTCTTGATGTATCCCGCTTCGTCCAGCTGGTAAGAATCTGCATATCGAGCCAAATGGTCGAACTCCCGATGGTACTCTACCACTGTCTGGGTGCCTTGCTTCAGCTGTAAGAACCGCTCCTCCAACTTATCCCTGGCCGACTGTGGAACAAAATGCTCCAGCAGCGCGGTCCTGAACTCTTCCCAGGTAACTTCCGCAACCTCCCTATCAACAAACATTGTGTCCAGCAGCGTCTTCCACCACCTCTTGGCATGGGACTCAAGGCAGGAGACAATTAAGGCCACCCTCTCCTCCCAGGGACACCGTATCCCAGTCAGCATTTTGTACATAATATCTAGCCATTCTTCTGTCCGTACAACGGATTCTGTCCCCAAGTAAGATGGAGGGGAGAGTCCTCGAAAGATGCTCAGCCAATTGGCCCCCGGGTTTGGCTGCGGAGCCGGAACCTGCTGAGCCCTGAAAGCATCTAGAATGGCCGTCAGCGTTTGACCCATCTCCGAGTGTAGGAATGGAGTGGGGACCAGGGGAGGTGGTGCAACAGTCGGAGTCTGCTGAACTCCGCCTTGTGGTGTTGACTGCGCTGGGGGCTGCGTAATCGAAGCCAAATATAAGAAGTCTCACAGATTTAACTAAAAGTGGACAATTTTCATGTGATTTCCCATATGGGCCCACCACTGCTTCCGCTGCTTAGTTTGTCCCAAACTAAACTCGAGCGGGGGTGTCCCAGGGTTAGTGGACTACTACTTTTCTAATCGAGGTTTCCTCTGATACCACTTGTAAGACCCCCATTTTTTTTCTTTTTCTTTTTTGACACCGGGGTCTTAGGCCCAGAATCGCCACCTTGCGGTGATACCTTCGCACCCGGGAAGGTCGTCACTACAAGACGCCTATCCTGCCGGCCAAAATCGATCACAACTGTAGCAATAGAATAAAAGCAAGTCCACAGAAAATCACACAGATAGAAAATAAGCTCCACGAAGGGAGTGTCCACAGATAGTACATATAATAAAAATCTCGGGCTTATGCCCGGTACATCAAGTCCTCACTACAAATCACTCATCGCGGAAGAAAACTAATACAACTACTAGTGTTCGGGACTCACAGTCCCTGCTATCTGGACTCCAGTACTAGACTGTCCGATCTCCAAGCGTGCCAACCTCCGGGGCTGCTCCTCCATACTGGGCTCCGTGGTCCCCTAAATGATGTGGTTTGAAAACCGTTAGTCTAAAAGACTAAGTCCTATCGTCCTCCGCCCCTTCCCCCATGGCTCCTAAGCACCGAGCGGGGAGAAGGAAAGGAAAGGACATGAAGGTGGAGAATGTCAAATAGCAGATGGCAGCGGAATTAGACTAGCAGTGCTAAGTATGATAATAATGATACAAAATTAGAATAAAGTAACCTTAACTTACGTGAATACACATAAGCTAAGAGATCTCTTGCAGGGCTCCTATCGTATAAAAAGTCCCATACCGATTTATACGATAGGGTGTCGGTTTTACTAGCAGGCTTAAATATATAAAACTGAAAGAGAACCTTTACTTATAAGCACGCTCGCACGAACTTATAGGCCAAGGGGTCGTTTTGCAAGGCCTAATGTATAGAGCGTCCCATACCGCTTTTACATTAGGTGTCAGGTTATATGCAATGGTTATGCTATGAAATACAATTATGCTATGATGTGAACATGCAAGTGCAACTCACCCACTCGACTCTGTGTACACAGACCTTTAGTTCCCCCTTTCGGAGCCGTTACCTCCCAGGATACCTCCGTAGTGGCAGACGGAAGCGGTGGGTTGGGCCTCGCCCACCTCTAAACCAGTAAAGCACTACCGGTCAGACCTATCGTACGCCTCAACGCTTGGTGCACAAAGCGGACTCCTGCGTACTCTTACCGGATGGCGCACCAGACTTCTGTTGGCGAAGTGCTAACCACACTTTCCGAGTCAGCGTATTGGCGTCGGTGCATCGACCCTCCAATACCGAATACCCACCACCTTATACCTTTTATGCACATGCAATAGTTATGAGTCCAACAACAACCGAACCAAATCTCCCCAGACTATCCCGTCCGTCAAAATCAAGCAACCGAGCCGAAGCTCCCTGGAATTTCCCGTCCGTCATAATCAACAACCGAGCCGAAGCTCCCCGGACTATCCCGTCCGTCATAATCAACAACCGAGCCGAAGCTCGCCGGGCCACCATGCCCATTACCATAACCACTGGGCTTATTGCCCAAGTAACCCAAACTATCTCCCGGGACATTGGGGTGTGAGAGTGTGAAATCCTAAATTTACTTTTTACTCTTGTGGCGATTTTATACCTATGACTTAGGTTTTACCTAGGACTGCCCAAGGTATTCCCTGTGAAGGGCTCTCGAGGGCACTATGAGCTATGATGGGCTGAATCTCAAAGCTCCCTTTCGCAAGGCACTTATTCTTGTTGGTTGGTAACTAATCCCATATCCATTACCCATTTCTTTTTCATATTACGGTAGACTAAACCTAAGGTGATTTTGACCTTTCACTCTACGGGGGAAGACGATCTTTCGTCGACCCCAAGCACTACTCAACACTACCGACTCATATCTCACTACTTAACCTAAACTTCTAGGATGACTCATCCACATCTACAAAATCCAGCAAGATGGCTAACTCCAACTATGCCAAATCATTTCCTTTCAACAATTTACTAAATGCAGACCACAAGGTTAAATGCCATGTAAAATGGGGAGTACATCAAATAATCTTCCAATACTCCTATAATAATTAATGGAGGTCCATTATGACCTTTAAGCCCTAAATCCAGACACCCAAAATTTTCCTTATTTATTTAATAATTTATTTAATTATTCTAGTGACTAAAATTTCCAATAATGAACATGAAAAACCATTTTCAGGCAAGATATCATTCCACTAATTTTATAGGATATTTAAAATAAGGATTTAACTCATCTTCCAAAATATCTCAATTTTTCAGTAAGGTTTTATCCCAAAATTCCTATTTCATTTTAACCCTTGAAAATTCATTTAAAGAAATATAAAAGACTATATTGCTTCCAAAAATTCATAGAAAATTCCAGTATGATTCTAATGGCATATAAGTGATTTGGGCCAAATTTCATAATTTATTTATCAGTAAATAATCTTAATTAAATTATTGAACAATTTCCTTATTTAACAAGCTTGTGAAGTAAGTACCTCAAATATGTATACAAAAATTTTCATAAAATTTATATATGCATATAATAATTCAAAACTTCCTCTGCCAAACTTTCATGACCTCCTAAGGGTCAGATGGACCATAATGTTCAATTTATTAAATTGAGGCATCCCTTATGTTACAAATGAAGTACTATAAATATTGTCCCAAAATTCCCAATTAAATTACCAGAGGCTCATAATATCCTTATGACCAATCTACCAAAATTTCACCTTAGTTTGAGGAGTTTAGCTAGCCCATTTCAACCCTACAATATTTATGCCCTAAACTAGGGTTAGGGTTTTGTGGGTCCCAAACTTTCCAAAACACCCTAAGATTTTAACCAGAGGGTTATAGTTACCCTAATACTATCCCTACAAAATATCATAGTCATACAAGGTGTTTTGGCCACATGCCCTTCACAAGGTATAAAAGCCCTTCCTTAGGGTTTGACCTAGGATCTTAGGGAAAATCAATTCCAAACCTCCCCATATTTTATTGGAAGGTGCACAAGTTCATGACAAGTCAGTGTTCAAAATTTGGACCTCTGTTGAGGTGAATTGGATACTCTAAGCAAAAATTACATTTTGGACCAAAATGCCCTTCTTAGGGCAAAACTAGGGTTTGCATGATTTCCATTCAAATCACCTCCAAACTTAATGAAATCTTAACCAAAGGTCTATATTGACATCATATACCTCCAACCAAAATTTGGATGAATTTGGACTTCATTTGCCCCATAAATTAATTTACCCTAGATAAATTAAATTATTTACAAAACTATAGAAAAATTATCTCCAAAAATTCTCATTTTTGGGCAGGTTCTAGATATTAGTTAGTATGACTCCCTGCCAAAATTTCAACTCATTTCGACTAAGTATGAAGTGTGGGCACTTAGTTTAATGACTGCCTATTCATTTGTATAGACCCCACCAAAATGAGTTTCCTGGTCAAACCAGTCACCCAAATTGGTTAAAACCAATTTTGTTTGAAAGTAGACCCATAGGGATATATTTCATGTGTTGACCATTTTCTCTGAAAAGGGCTCTAGATATTTTTAATAATTAAATACATTAAATACCTAATCTGTGACAGAAAATGAAATAAATCAAATACATATCCTATAGTATTTTATCATCATCAGCACGAATCTTGGCGCAAGATGGACGGAATCCCGTCATCTTCTTCCTCTGGCAGACGGCCAGGATTGCTTCTGCCTGGGCCGATTTCCAGCGGCTGCCGCCGGCGCTCCGACCACCTCCCCGGCCGGCCACCGCCGCCTACACCTTCGGGGTGGTCGGGGCTACCTCCAGGCGGCGGCACGGCCGCCGGGGAGCACTGCTCCGGCGATCCCGACAAGCGGAAAAACCATGGAAAAACCATGAATTTGAAATTTCGATTGGGCTCAATTGAGCTCCAACCTTGGTTCTAATGATCCCTACGATCTACCCATGCAAGAAGGAGTGGAGGAGGACCTGTGGTGGCGGCTGTAGCCGTGCTGATTGCCGGATTGGCATGGTGGTGGCCAGTGGTGGTCGGCTTGTTCAAAAATGCAGGAAATTGCTTGGCTCCTTCAGGTAAAGTGTGGGAAATGCTCCTTGAACCTCAGTGAAGCTTTTAAAGAGGGAGAGGAGGGGAGTTAGGTGGCTGAATGCCTTGTGCCATTTTTGGCCATGGTCAACAATGGCGGCTTGGTTGGTAGGGGGTGGAGCTTGCTCTAACCAGTCCAAAATGGCTGCTGCACTCCCCCTTGTTCTTCTGAATTGAATGGGGAGGTTGGGGAGGGGGGAGGAGGAGCACAAAGTCCTACTTCCTTCTTCTTCCTTCTCTTTCTCTCTCCTCCATGGGTGGCTTTCTCTCTCCTAGTCACCAAGCCTGAAATTTGGCTCCTCCCTATCCTATGGCAGACCACAAGTCCATTTGGTCACTTAAGTCAAGGTTAGCCCAATTGCAATGGGCTTGAGCTTGAGTTAGCCCATTTGGGCTAACTTGACCCAAAGTTGGACTAGGGCCCACCTAGGTCAAATTGGTCCTTGAGGTTTCTTCAATGGGTCCTTGGTGACCCATTAGCCTCCCCTAGGGTCAAGTTGGGGTTGGATTGGCCCTTGGAGGTCACTTGACCCTTAACTAGGGCACTTTGACCATTTTAGGTCAAGGGTTGACTTTGGTCAACCTAGCCTTTATGATTGGTCCCAATGGGTCCTTGGTGACCTATTGGCCTCTCACTAGGTCTATGAGGGTATGGGTGGGGTCCACTTGGCTAAGGGACTACAATTGACCCTTGCGTAGGTCAATTTGACCCAATTAGGGTTAGAGTTGACTTTGGTCAACTTAGCTCCCTTGACTACCCTCCATGGGTCCTTAGTGACCCATTGACCCCTACCTAGGGTTATGGAGGTATAGGTGGGGTCTTGGAGTCTTGGTGAAGCCTCATGATCACCTTAAACCAAGGTTTAGAAATCTGCTAAGTGCAGACCATAGTGGCCCTATCCACACCACCAGGTCCACTTGACTCTTTCTTGGGCTTCCTAGGGTTTTGTCATGACAAAACCACTCTTAGGGGTCTAGTTGGAAATGGGATGTTACAACTTGCACCTTTCTAAACATAACAGAGACTGAAAGGTTTAGTTGCTGGACAGGAGCTTTGCCTTTTCTCTTGAATTGGGAAGCCCTGAGGTTACCTTTGAAGCCTAATCCTGCCTTACCCTTTTGAGCCACAAACTCATTTATTAAAGGTAAGACAGATTTTGGCTTAGAGTAACTAGCCACTAAATCTTTCTCTATTCTTAGTCTGGCCTCCAGACTCTTAATTTGATCATTGTTATATTTGATTGTGCCTATCTGAATAATGATTATATTTTTCAGTTTGGCAATCTCATTTAACTTTTGATCCATTACTTTTTCAAACTCAGTTGCAGCCACCTTAAGATCAGCAATTTCTTGAGCCTGAGTTTTGACTAGGTTCTTGCTTTTTTTAAGAGCCTGCAACAAGTCCCCATACTTATCTATCAACTGATAAACATCACCTTCAGATTCAGATCCATCTACATCACTTGATGCAGATGTAGCTGATTCTGCACTAGTACTACAAACTGATTTTATAGAAGGACAATGTACCTTACTGGGACCAGACTGATTCTGGCACATGTCTTCTTCTGATCCAACCATCAGTCTCATGCACTGATGGTCTTCTTGATCATAGATGGAGTTCAGCAATTGCATAAACTCCTCTTCTTCATTGGCTGCATACAGCCCAATGTATGCTTCAGCTTCAGATTCTGACTCTGAAGTAGATTGATCTGTAAGGCTCTTCTCCTTCTTAGCAACAAAGGATTTCTCCTTCTTGCCCTTTTGATGAGTCTTCTTTCTGTCTGTTGACTCCTTCCTCTTATCAGGACATTCAGCCACTACATGTCCTGGCCTGTTACAGCAATAGCAAACAATCTTTGAAGTTGTAGCTTTGCTGGGCTTAGTTCTGCTCTTCTCCTGTCTTGATGATTTTCTCTTCTGATAGTAATCATCAGCTGGCTGTGATGTGGAGGGCCTTGACTTCCACTGCTTCTTCTTTAAGAACCTCTGAAACTGCCTTGTAAAAGCAGCAAAATCTGTATCTGAATCATTGCTTTCTAAAATCTGATTGTCTGAAATTTCTGAGTTAACTTCAGCAACTTCCTTAGGAGGTGATGGAGATATCCTCCTATTCTTTCTAGTGGCTTCTGCCTTGAAGGCCACTGACTTCTCTCTATGCTCTCTTTTTGAATTCTTTTCTTCCTCCTTCCTAGCCATTAGTTGTATTTCATATGATAGCAACTTTCCAAACAAGGTTGGAGGAGAAATCTCTGCCAGTTTAGCCACTTCTCTTATGACACAAATCTTGGTGTCCCAATCCTTTGTCAAGGACCTTAGGAATTTGTCATTCAGTTCATAGGTACTGAAGACCCTTCCATAGGACATCAATTCATTTACAATCCTGTAGAATTTCTTGTAGCATTCAGTTATGCTATCAGACTTCCCTTATCTGAAACTCTCATACTCTTGGTTGAGCATAGACTTTCTATCCTGTCTAACTTCTTCAGACCCCTCCATGTAGACAATCAAAGTGTCCCACATTTCCTTGGAGGTTTTACAGTAAATCAGATTTTGGAATGTAGAATCATCTATGACACTCACTATGATATTCTGAGCTCTCTTATCCATAGTTGCCAATATGATTTCATCCTTGGTCATTTTAGAATAACTCTTTGGAGTTTGAATATTTGCATCAAGAACTGATACCTTCATTGGAATGAAGGGGCCTTCCTGTACTATGATGTATATCCTTGGGTCGGAAGCCTCCATAAACAACCTAACCCTTTCTTTCCAGATTCCAAAGATTTCTTTTCTGCAAATGGGTAATTTCATTGACCCTAGTTCCTTGTGATTCTCTCCAAAACCCATTTTCTTGATTCTTGATTCTGCCTTTAGGGATCTAACTCAGACTGTTAAGTCCTTATTTGAGCAACCTCCCTCTGATACCACTTGATAGTTTTACTTTCAAGACTACCTAAACACCTAAAGGGGGGGGGGTGAATAGGTTCTAATGCTTGTTTTCTTTTTAGGCAGAATATAACTACTGAATAAAATAGAATGCAGAATATACTTCAGCAAACACAGCATAGCAATCACAGATATTCACACATCACAGATTGCACAAAGATTTATAGTGGTTCCCCAAGGTCTGGGTACATCCACTTTCCCCCTTCACCTATCTAGCAGTGTGCTAGATTCGGCCTTACTTCCTTCTATAACTCAGATCCTCAGATCCTACAGCTCAGAACTTGGAAAGGTTCCTACAACTCAGGCTAATCAGCCCTACCTCAGCCTTGACACAAGGCTTACAACTCAGAGAAATACCTTCTCCTACACTCAGGCATACACAGCCCTACCACTCAGAGATCAAATCTCCTACACTCAGCCTTTATAACATAGGCTTACAACTCAGATCTATATTAATAGATCCTACAGAATTTGAAAAGAGTTTTATTATATCTTGCCTTTGTTGAGAGAGAAGGGACAAGACAGCACTTGATCAGCTGATGGATGAAATCAACTGAATCTTAGCTTTCTTCAAAACTTCTTGAATCTGAACTTAGCTGAGTTGATTTCCTGACAGCTTCTTGAGAAACCTGTGACAGCTTCCTTCTTGATCTTCAAATGGCTGGATCTCTCTCTATCCAATACCTTTGATAATACTTCAGAATTCTTGGACGAATTCTACTTAGACAGATCCTGAGAGGTTATACCCTTCAGAATGTCTTCTTAGATCTTCTGATGAAGATCTTCTTCCGTGCCTTGCACTTTCTTGATTTAATTACTCAATCAGTTTCTATGTGTGTTGCTTCTTAAAAAAATCGTGTATTCTACTTCTGAATTTGTCTATTTATAGACCTTCTTCATGGTAACCGGCTGATCCGATTTCTAACTAACTTCTGACAAGTCTGACAGCTTCAGTTAACCTGTTGTAACTCACAGCTGTCAAGTCTTCAAACAGATCTTGTGCCTTTGTCTTGGTCAGCAAAGTGTCGAGACTGTCTGTCAGAAAGTGTCGAGACCATCTGTCAATATGTGTCGACACAAGTAACTTTGGTGTCGACACAGCCTTTGATGATGTCGACATGTTTGCCTTTAAGTCGACTCAGCTTCTTCATACTGCATCTTGAGAATGAGTCGACACTGAGTATTTGTGTCGACTCAAACACTTCATCATTCTTCAGCAAATGACTTGGTCTAGACTTTGCAGTGTGTCGACACAAGTCTTGTGTGTCGACATAGTTGATGTAGATTTAGAACATAGTATGTGTCGACACTGCCTTCAGGTGTCGACACAGCTGTTGTCGACTCTGCCTATATGTGTCGACTCAGTCTTCTGGTGTCGACTCTGCCTCAGTGTGTCGACACAGCCTTCTGGTGTCGACTCTGCCTCAGTGTGTCGACATAGCTGTTGTCGACTCTACTTCTGTGAGTCGACACTGCTTCCCGGTGTCGACACAGATGTTGTCGACTCTTTTTCTCTGTGTCGACACAATTATTCTGAAGTGTCGACACAACTTCTTCTGGTGTCGACACATGGACTTAGAATAATTTTCATGCTTTTTAGTACATTCTTAACCTGCACATGTCAACTCAAAATAACATCAAATACACCTTGATGTATATCATTGAGCTAAGTTAGACTTCTTCAAATCAGGTATACATTTTCCAATGTACCCAACAAAAAGACTTACATGTCTTCGTTTAAAGATAAGCAACTCTAGAGACTAGAGAGAGTTCTGAGGTTTTCTGATGAGAACGTGTGACTTAGATCATTTCTCCGCTTGGAATTTACTTAGCTTCATCTCTATGGTGCATAACGCCCGACGCTCACTTGGACATTTTTCTGAGCCCGGGATAAGGCACTAGAATTATCTTTTGTGGATGCTGGCGTGAAGGCGTCACAAGGCTTTAGGAACTTGACATCTTTCTTCGTGGGAGCGCTCTCATTAAGGCTCTGATTTTACGATAGTGCTTTTATCGAGACTCCCAGGATTTAGTATTTTTCCTCCACTGGAGCGCTCTTACCATGTCTTCAGGAACTTGGCATCTCTCTACGGGAGCGCTCTCATCATGGCTCTGACTCTGTAGGAGTGCTTTTGTCATGGCTCCGAGGTCTTAGCATTTTCCCCCAACTAGAGCGTTCTCATCAAGGCACTGAGGACTTTGGTTATTTTTGTTGTTCTTATATTCAAAGCTTGTAACTGAGAGGTGGTCCGTCACCCTCTGAGGAAACTCTCAAAACTTATAAACTAAGAGAAATAGTGAATTTTGGTCCGACACAGATCCGACCACGTGAATTTTATCCTTTTCGGGTTTTCCACGGTAAAAAAGCCTCTTGTCATTTGTTATTGGATTTTCATTGACTGTTTGTGCGCCTGTTCCAACTCCTAGCTCAGGCAATTCGATTCTTAGGATTGGGGAAAAATTGGGTGACCCACAACACTTGTATTTAAATGAAGGCATGATGGTCTTTTTTATAGCTTTCTTAGGCTCCGTTTGGCTCCACGTTTTAACTGCAGTGGGCCGCGATTTTTTCCACTGCTCCGCCAAACAAAATTTATATGCTAACAGTGAAAAAAGCTACCGTCGTCCAATCGTGAAAAAACGACGATTTGAGGTCGTGATTTTTTTTCACGACTGCAAAAACGCGGAGCTGTACTGATGGGCTTCTCCTTCCCCAAACCATTGCAGACCGTCTCCCTCTCCCCCACCGGTGAGCTCTCTGTCCATGTGCTCCTCCAAGCCATCCTACCTGGTGCAACACTGAGCTCCATGCCAGCATCCCTCTTGCTCACCTCGCACTCAGACGGCTTTGGACGGTTACTCGTGAAGGAGCCACAGCAGAGTCCGGAGGTTCTGAGGGATTCTTCTTCCTGATCATTAACGCCGGTCAAACAGAGCCATGGAGTGGTGCCGCTGCAGCATTCGACAACAACATCATCATTTCACCACTCCAAACAGTAATGTATTAAAAATATAGTTTTAATTATATAATTTTTATAAAATAATATATTATTAATAAATATAGTTTTATTTATATAGTATTTATAAAATAAAATTGTTAAACAGTACTGCAAACGCTGTTCATCCAAACAGTTTCACAGATTCTGCCATCACTCTGCAGAACAGCTGATTATTCCACCACTGCTTCTCACCACTGCTTCTACAGACGCTGCAGCTGAACCAAACAGAGCCTTAAAATATAAAGGATGCGCTGATAATTGCGTTTGATTGAATTTTTGAAAATAAATAATGATGTTGCCCCACTTCGATCTCCTGGATCACCAATTTCCAGAAATGACGAAAATGTCTCCCGAGCTGTTCGGGCGGCCCGGGCAAGTGCCCGATGACATTGGCGGAAGGAGGCGTCATCGACAACCACGGGTGGCAAGGTGCGTGCACGTGCGTTCAGGGAGGCCGCGTGCACAGCCTCGCATGCGCGTGCAGGGAGTCAGTGCATTCGTGCGGAGGGGGAGGGGGTGGCATGGTGTGCGACCTTGTGGTTTCGTGGGCGCGCTTTGCCCGCGCCCCCTTTGGGCGGCTTTGCGGCCCTTCGATTAGCGTGATTTACCTACACGACTCACTCGTCGGGCTACCTCGGTTAGAGTGCTTCGATATGTTTTGACTCGGATAATTTCTGGGGAACCCATCAAAACATAATAAATCCTAAATTATTCTAGACTGAATATTTCACCTTAAAATCGGGTTCGGGTCACCTGCAGTGAGTTTAAGAAAAAAGAAAGCGAAGCGGTAACCAGATCGTGATAGGGATAAGAGGAGTCCGTGGGTGGGTGATAGGCGCTTATGATTGTCATGCCAGGACAGGGACAGCCGTACGTTACAGCAGGATGACTGTGAGGTAGTTGGGTCAATTGCCACCTCACCTGGGCCCCATCGCCAGCCTCTCCCTGCCTCTCCACCTTTTCCCGGCTCTCGGCGGAACTAATAAATTTACAAAATACCCACACGTCTCTCCCCGCGATCGCTACGGATTTGTTTCGGCGTTACGAAACATTCATTTTATATCAGATATTCAGATTAATAAATAAAATCCTACGTGGAGCGTGTGCAAGTTTTTCACGTGAGATTTATCCGTACACGTAGCCACGATTTTTTAAAATATTATAATAACTATCATATATTTATTTTATTAATCCCATTTTTTATAATTTAATTGAAATATTCCGGCATCTTTTTAGACTCAATGTTGGGTAGGTGAGCTGTGCCATTTTAAAAAGGAACGGTGACAAATGAAAATGTTAAGTCTTTGTCAATGCTATTTAATAATAGTAAGAGATAATATTATCAGCAAATTATTTATTGATGTTTTCATATATAAAAAATATTACTATCCGCACATACAAAATTATTTGTTTTATGGGATGTTTTAAATTATGAAAGAGACTATAACTATTAAATACAAGTCTATGTAATATGTAAATAAATTTGTGAAGATTACAAAAAAAAAGATTTGTTGGGGTCCGCATGTCGCTTTTGGTAGATCAGGTCTTCTGAACCGTCTTAGCCTGCGAGCGTATCACAGTCAAGGATTCACTGAGTGCTGCGACGAAGGCTTGATGATGTGAAAAATCCGCAATCGGGTTGAAAAACCATGTGATCGGTTCGGTGCCGACCTAACTTCCACTATATCGGAGTTTATTATAGAGCTTTTAGGAGGAGAGCGAGGGCGACAGGTCGCGCCTCGTTACACTTAATGAGATTGGGGAGAATAGACGACGAGTGACGCTGGTGACTGTACTGCTCTAACGGCCCTCCGCTGGTCGCTTCTCGAGGGTGTGGGCGTTGCCTTGCCTTTAGAGATGACTTGACGTGTCCCGTTGGCGGGGATGACACCACGCGTCCCGTTTTTCGTTCCTTTGTGATGCCGACAGTCTGAGGGGTTGTTCTAGGAGCGTGTGTGCGGTCCTGTTCCTATCTTGCTTTCTCTCCCCCTTTATCTTGACTTTGTGGTCTTTGCGGAGTCTTGCGAAAACGGTCTTGGTGGAAATATTGCAAAGAGAAAAAAATGAGTGGAATAGAGTGAGAGTTCATAAGGAAGGCCCTTTTTAAGTGGGATCCGGCCTATTTATAGAATTTTAAAATGGGTTGTTCGGTAATTTTGCCTAACTATTTTTCGTACCGATCAATAGAATCACTCAGAATGAAGCACGCGGATCGTCATTTTTGGAAAATGACGATCCCACCATTGTGCTAAAGGAGAGCCCGCCCGCCAAGACTGGCGGCCTGGCGATGACGGTGGGGGTGACGGCCACCATCCCCACGCCCGAAGAGCGGTCGGGGGGGGGGGGGGGGGCGACGAGGACGCCCGGATTCGGGCGGCCTCGGCCGGCTCTCGCGGGGGGTGGTCGCGACGAGGCCGCCTGGATTCGGGCGGCCTCCGCCGGCCCTCGCGGGGGCCGGCCGCCCGAGCTTGGGCATCCTCGCTCGGCCCTCGCGGGGGCCGGCCGCAGCGAGGTCACCCGGATCCGGCCGTCCCTAGCGGGGGCAGGCCGCGGCGAGGCCGCCAGGGGTCGGGCGGCCTCCGCCAACCCTCGCGAGGGCCGGCTGTAGCGTGGCCTCCCGGGAACGGGCGGCCAAGGAGAGGGAGAGGGCGAGGGCGGTGGCGTCTCCAGTCGGCGTCGGGTGCACCACGTTTGGGATCCGGCGCGCGACTGTTATTGCGAGGATCAGGCACGCGGATCGCGCCTGCAGCGGTTACGCGTGTAACTTCCCATGACTTTAGTGAGGGAGAGGGTAAACCGGCTATGTGCAGCCCAATTTTTCTATAAATTGGGTTAACCCCGTGATGACTATATTAGTAGTGTCTCTAAACACCAATTATGATGTATTCCAAGTGACCTTTATAAACACGAAAAATATGGAAATAAATTTTTTGTGTAATGAACTGTTGAACATCCTTTAATTTTGAGATGCACAAAAACGTAATAATATTTTGCATGAGAAACGTCTTTGAGTAATAATGGAAATAGAATTTTTTATGGACTCCAATTTTACCCTTAAAATATTTAATATGATATTTTGGATGCTTAATAAAATAATTCAATTAAATTTTTAAAAAAATCAAATAATTTGTGGGAAAAAAGGATCATGCCTTCAAATTTTATGAAAAATTATTTGAAGCCTCTTTTGACCTTGGGGAATAATTTGATAATTTTTTAAGAACCACGTAATTATGGCTCCGTTTGGGAGGACTAATTTTCACCGGTCAAGCGGTTACGACCGCATGAACCGGACCTTAATTAAGGTCCGATTCATGCGGTCGTAACCGCTTGACCGGTGAAAATAAGTCCTCCCAAACGGAGCCTAAGTAAACCTGCAAATGGGCTTTCCAAAAGCTTAAAGACAACTGATAAAATAACCCAAGCCTAATTGGACCTCATTGCCACCTCAACCTAGGGTATGACATATGAGTTGACTTAGTAGCTAAGCCTAGCCCAAAAATGATAAAAGCAAGCCATGCTTCAAGCTATGACATGGAATTGCTCCCCACATCACTAAGTATTGTTCCCCACTCCTTTGACGGTGACAGAGCTGCTGGTGGTCAGAGGTGACATGCAAGATGTAACATTCCGATTTTTATTGTGTCACCAAAATCCTAGTGGGCCCAATAAAAGTGACCCGAACCTCTACCCGTGACCCATACCAAGGTAGGAGGTAACCCTAGACAGGAATATAGAGCTAGAAAACTCCGATTTGAGTTCTGTCAGTTCTCGTGGTCTCGTATAGTCAATACGAGTGCGATGGAACTCGTTCCGCTGAATTCCGAGGTCATATGGTGGATATGACCATTACTCGTAGAACGTCGCGAAAATGAGATTTTTGGATAATGACATAGAGAACTCCGATTTGAGTCATGTTAGTTCCTATGACTTCGTATAATCAATACGAACCCACTGGGACTCGTTGCATCACGACCCGAAGTCTAACGACAAATATAAACATTTTGACCATGTTAGCGTGCTGCGACACACATATTTTGAATATTTAGCAAATGAACTCCGATTCGACCCCTGTCAGTGGCTATGGACTCGTATGGTCAATACAAAGTCAACCGAGTTCGTTCTGGTCAATTTCGAGGACGAGTGGTCAATCTATGGTCAAACCAAGCGTTATTGTGCACTGAAAAGCGTGCGCACACAAATTGTGACATGACACCCCAACTTTGACCCGACCCCCGATGTGTTGGACCTATTTTGACTTTGATCAGCATGAGAGACCCACCACATGATTGACTTTGATCAAACCTCTCTAAAAATCAAATTTTCTTAAGAGAATTTATTTTCAAATGGCCCAACTTGAGGCCACTACTATAAGACCATAATGAAGCACTCATGAGCTCAAATTTCTATATAGGCAGCCAAGAGAGAAGGACCTTGGGCCAAGTCAAGAGAGAGAGAGCCCCTCTCCTTCTCTTTCTCAGTTCCAAAGCCCAAGCCCACCTAAACTATGTTACAAGATGAGGACACATGGTTGTCCTTGTCCAATTCAGATGGATGCTATCTGCCCTAACCTTGCTAGGATGAGCCAAAATTCTCTCTCCTTATCTCTCTTTCTATATGCTAAAAGCAAGCCCCCACATGGTCTAAATGGACTTTAACCCCTACCCACTCCTAGGGTGTACAACCAGCCACTAAAATGCAGCCAGCTCCCCCCTCCCCTTAAACTCACCTGAAGTTGGAGTAACCAGCTCCCCCCCTAAACTCACCTGAAGTTGGAGAAGAGGAGGGAGGGGCTCTCCCCTCCCTCTATTTAAAGGCCTTAACTCCACCAGAGCATTGCACTCCCATCCCCATCTCCAACCGAACACAGCCACCACCTGCTAGAGCTCAGCTTCGTCGGAAAAAGCTCAGCCGAGCTCCACCGCCACCTCTCATGGCAACTTCGCCGAGAGCCCCCAAAAGCATTGAAACAAGGTGGAAAACTTCTCCTCTCATTCCTTCAAATCTTATGAGCGCCGTAGCCGTCACCCCCTCTCCACCGTTCAAAAAAAAAAGGCTCCGGCGATGGCCGACGGAGGGAGGCCCCGGACCACCGCCAGAGGTAGCTCCCACCCCCGGGGAGTCGGCCGGGGGCAGAGCCATGGCCGGCCAGCGGCGAAGAAGGCCCGTGAGGGCTGGATTTCGGTACAAGTCGTGGGGAGATCGAAGAGATGATAATACAAATTATATTTTTATAATTTTTATGAATATTTTAATAATATAGCAAAAATAAGTATTTTATTTTTTGTAGGGTACACTAGGGACCTGGTGAAAAAGTTTTGAACATTAAAATTTCTTCTCTTGATGAGAGCAACCTCTATATAAATTTTGAGAATTTTTGGAATTGATTTGGTATTTTTAAAAGCCTAAATAAAAATTACTTGACCAATTTAGAGGCCCAAATTTGCTCGGAAAATTTTGGAAAATTTACTATGCTCTTTTTAGACCATCTTAAAGGTTTCATTAAAATTTGGGAATCATGAGAAAAAATTTGAAGATTTTTCAATTTCTTGGAGTTTACGGTCGCGCTCAGAAATTTAGGTGCTTAAATTCTTCGAAAATGGAAATCGAAGCGCACGACCACTTTATATATTGAATATTAAGTTCAATTGAGTAATCGACGAGAGTTATCGAGACAAGATTTCCAGTTCTGAGTATTTTAGGGTTTTTGCAAAACCACTGAGCGCCTCATTTTCAAATAACTCTCGAGTATTTTGGGTAGACTTGGAAGATGAAAGTACAAGTTTTGAGAAAAATAATCCACAACCTCATTCCGGGTGAATAATTTCTCTCATGTGTTAAAAATGATTTTCGAGGTTGAAATTCGAGGAAAAATGTGTCCTCTAACGAGAATCTCAGATTCGATCTGACACAAGCAATCGAATTGATATTTATTATCGGATAAATAATAAAAATGTAACTCATAATAAGCTTCCCCTGATCCGATTAAACCGTGATTAAAAAGTGCGCAACTGAATTGTTATCAGATATTAATAATTGGTGAAACCCAAAAAAACCTCCTGAGAACGGAGATGAAACTGAACTAAACCTCCTGAGAACGGAGATGGAACCGAACTAAACCTCCTGAGAACGGAGATGAAACTGAACTAAAGCTTCTGAGAACGGTGATGGAACTGAACCATGCCTCCTGAGAATGAAGATGAGACTGAACATGCCTCTTGAGAATGAAGATGGAACCGAACATGCCTCCTGAGAACTGAGATGGAACTGAACATGCCTCTTGAAAACGGAGATAGAACTGAAGCCTCCTGAATGGAGTGATTGGACTACTAACCATTTTCTTTATGTTTAATTTCAGTCTCGTATTGGTCCATTTCATTTATTCATTTCAGTTCAGTACTTTCTTTTTAGTACTCCAGTCTCTTACTGGTCCGGGATATTTACTTTTAGTTCAGTTCATTTCTTTTAAGTATTATTCCAGTCTCGTACTGGTCCAATTCCTTTCAGTACTTACTTTCAGTTCAGTACTACTACAGTGTCCTAATGGTCCTATTTCTTTATAACATTTCAATTTTGAAGCTTATACTAACAATAACTTTTATTACCACACTTTTTTTTTCTGCAATTTACTATTTTAAGCACGGGCAGTGATTTGATAGGTTGAGCCTCAGTTGGGGATAACAGGAGTTGAGATGTTCCTTCTAGTTAGCCAAAAATAAAGTGCTCTCACGCTCCTTGTCGAAAGTCGAGCCAAGTGTCGTTTGCCAGAATTATTCAAAACATAGTAGGGCAAACCGTTGTAGACCTACTAACAATAACTTTTATTACCACACTTTTTTTTTCTGCAATTTACTATTTTAAGCACGGGCAGTGATTTGATAGGTTGAGCCTCAGTTGGGGATAACAGGAGTTGAGATGTTCCTTCTAGTTAGCCAAAAATAAAGTGCTCTCACGCTCCTTGTCGAAAGTCGAGCCAAGTGTCGTTTGCCAGAATTATTCAAAACATAGTAGGGCAAACCGTTGTAGACCTACTGCATGTTAACAAAACTATTTTTACTTGTTTTCTTGTAAATTGCTTGCGGTAAACCGTGGTGGGTCAGTCACTTCCGCAAATTGTTTGTACCAATGCGGGAAGTTCGACGACTCAAGGCCACAGGGAGATGAGTACCACGGGTGACCGAGCATTATATTTTCCTCGTTGGGTTTCCTCCGCTGGTTGGCCAAAATATTGAATCGCTGGATATCGCTCACATCCAAGAGTACACAGGGTTGTACGTTAGGGCCTGGTCTGTGCGGTATGATCACCCCAGAAGTGGCAGGACTAACAACTGTCACCGACGGAAACATCGGTGAGGTCCGCGGGGCTCGCTACCCTACTTGAAAAGAAGCGGTCCATATTATGTCGATATAGGGTGTTATGCGCGGCTGTGAATGCCTGTGATATGTACGCGGTTATGAATGCCTGCAATGTGTGTGCGGTTGTGAATGCCTGCGATGCGTACGCGGCTGTTAATGCCTACGATGTGTACGCGGCTGTGAATGCATGCGATGTGTATGCGTTTGTGATTGCCTGCGATGTGTACGCGACTGTGAATGCCTGTGATGTTTGCACGAGTTTTGAATACCTTCTGTGCTGCTATGCTAGTAGAGCCTAAATTATAACTGATGTATATTGCTGCTGCTAGTTCAATTATACTATGTTGCACATCTTTTTGGTTGCACCTAGCTTATTCATGAAATTTTGTACTAACCCTCTCATGCTTCAGATATCTACTTTTGTTGGGTGCGTGAGCTCGTCCCTAGGATATGGATCTGGGAAGGAGATTTGTTTCCACTTAGCTCCATGACTAACAGTTATTTTAATAACCATTCACAGAAGATGGAGCACCGTAACGACCAACTGTTGTAGGAAGATACGCCAGCTCATAAGACTACTCGAGCAGAGGCACCCCCCGTCGTCTCTAGAGTTTCGAGACGTGAGTACTAGCAAGCAAAGTTGAGAGAGGGAGAGAAGAGTTGTTAGTTATAGTACTATATAGCCTACGGGATTCGTATATAAACAATGGCAACGACCTTTTGCATTTCCTTTTAAATATATAATGTTATATATTTATTGTGGCTCCATGTTAATGCTTCCGCTAAACTCTGTGATGAGGTGTGAATGTTGTGATTCTAGCCGAGCAAGGCGGCCAACTAGTGCTTAGCAGAGTGAGTCCTTACCCCATAAGGAGCACTGGGTGTACGTCTTGGGCAAGTAAGATCCCCTCTGGCCCGACACAGGGCAAAAGTTAGGGGGGGGGGGTCTTACTGAAAGTCTTTATTTCAAGGATAGCTAAATCGCCTAGAGGGGGGTGAATAAGTTTCTTAGTCCTTAGTGATTATCTTTAATTCTTTCTTAGTTAGCTGCTTTATTGGTAGATTAAGTTTTGCTTTCAAGACAAGCTACCTGCACAAAGAAAAGCAACACAATAGAATACACACATATTTATAGTGGTTCCCCAATCTTTGGGTACATCCACTCTCCTCCCACCATGCCAACTTCATATTGGTCAAGACACTTCTTCAAAACAATGCTCGAAGAGCTTACACCTCAGATCCCTCAGGATCTCTCAGTCTCCTCCAAGACTTAAAACTCAGGCACAAGTCCCTATAACTTAGTGATCAAATAATCACCTACCTCAGGCCCAAAGGCCGTACAACTCAGGCTAGGAGGATATCCCTACCACAGATCCATAAGTGATCCTACCTCAGAGAGAATGACTCTCCTACAGCTCAAACCCAAAGGTCCTACCTCAGATCCAAAAGGATCCTACAGCTCAGACACAAGTGTCGCTCAAAAGCCCTACAACTCAGTGATCAACAGATCACCTACCTCAGAACCAACCTGGATCCTACAGCTGAGGCTAAACATCCATACAACTCAGATCCACTTCTGGATCCTACCTCAGAGCAAATTTGCTCCTACTACTCAGATCCACAAAGGATCCTACAAGGTGGAAGTGGGTTGGTGAGGTTCTTGATTGGACATAAGAGAAATTTTTCTGTGCCAATCTACCTTGACTGAGTTATACTCAGCCCAACTTTGACTCTAGAAATGATTTTCCTGAGTCTATTTTTCTGGACTAAGAACTCCTTAGCCCCAATTACTTCACAACAACAAATATATCCACTTGAACTGGAAGTGACTTGCAGAACACTATTCTGCCCCTTTCTGAACTGAACCAAAAGCTCAACCCTCTCTTCTTCACAGCAATAATGATGTAGATGCTTAGGCTTATGCTGGAAGCAACTTATAGATTAGCTTCTTTACACCTTTCTGAACCAAGCCTACTGTTCAGCCCTATCTCCTTCTTCACAACTCCCCAAGAGAATGTTCTTTTAGGATTTGTTGGTTGGATCTGTGAAGCACCTGCAGCAAGGGTCGGCCATAGCTGCTATATCTTTCTCAGTGAATCACCCTGAGCTTGCTAGATGGTGCAGATGAAGATGGCACCAGCAATCTTGCGGTTGAAGATGTTGATATCAATAGTTAACTTGATATGCCTCTAGACTTGCTTATCTTGGGCTCTCTGTTCTTCAGCCACAACCACAACAATGGTGATTGCGAAGAACTACTTCAATTGCTATTTTCTCTGTAAAGAGCTTCTCCTTTTATTTATTGTAACCCAACGACTCTTTTAGTAGTGGGTCCCACACCATTAATGTTGGCTGCATCTTTGCTTTAACGCCTAACTGTCGTACAGTAGGCCTGTGACACCTTTTGTCATGTACTGTGGCTTTGCCGCTCACAATTTGAATATGGTTGACCTTTTAACTTGTTGACATTAACACTTGAATACTTAGTCAAAATTCAAGCATCAATAGTATAGGTGTTGAGTGAATGAGCTTCACTCAACGCCAAGGTACTTAGACAGTTCTGTCTATCTAGGCATTGACAGCATTGAGTGAGTAATGCTCACTCAACTCTTTTTTGCCTTAATCCTTTCTGCAGCCTTTTTTACGTGCATGACATTGAGTGCGTTGAGTGAACAAGCCTCACTCAACGCTTTTTACCTTAGCAAAAACTTCCCTCTTCTCTGGCATTGAGAGCATTGAGTGTATCTTCATCACTCAATGCTTTTTGCCTTAGAAAAGCTTTCTGCAACTTAGGCGTTGAATTTTTGCCTTAGCCAATTTTATGCCTCTGCAGCATCTTAGGCGTTGAGAGCGTTGAGTGAGCATGCCTCACTTAACGTTTTTTGCCTTAGCCAAATTTCTGAACTTAGTTTGACGAAATGAAATGAGTTCGACGAACAGTGAGCTCAGCTCGACGAACTCTGAACTCAGTTCAACGAATTCTGAACTGAGTTCAACTCACAACTTTTTGCTGTATGACGTTGAATGAGTTGACTTCACTCAATGCCTGTGGACTTAGCCACTTTCTCAGCTTGCCACTTCATGACTTTGACTGTACATGCTTCACTCAGCGCTATAGGTCATCTGGCATTGAGTGAATGATCTTAACTCAACTCCTGTGGACTTGGATAGTTTTCTGTCTTTCCACCACTTAGGTAAGAGTTTACCTGACTTAGCCACTTAGACTATCTGTCCCATCATTACTACTAGGACAATCTGTAATCATTAAACTTGAGCACAAGTTAGATCACCACATATGTATATATTGTTTGTTGGGCCTTCTTCAAATCCAGGACATTGTGATCAATGAATCCAACAATCTTCCCCTATTTGAAGAAGTCAAAACCCAAGCCAATGTATACACTAACACACTTATGTTATATATACAAAACATCTCATCACATTATAAATCAGATAAATCATAGACATGGCAAATGATGTAACAGATAAGTCAAAATCATAGCAACTGATGAGTAAGACAAATCATAATTATAGCAAATGATATTCTATTTAACATATAGGGAATTAATGTTTGAGCAATTAAACAAAGTATCACATCCCTTAGCCCTGTAAGCAGAACCTGAAAATTTTCAAGTTTCAGGTTCCCTTATCATAATCCCACTGCTTCTTGATTTCTTTGCCGATTTGTCTTATGCTCCAGCAATCTTCTTCCCCTTTTTGTCTGCATCATCAGTAACTTTAGCCTTAGTTGCTTTATCATTTTCACCTTCAGCTTCAGCTTTATCTTTTTGTCTTTGAAAGTAGCTGAAGGGCTTGGGGAAATATTTAGATGGTTCAATAGCATCAGGAGTGATAAGATTGGCCTTTTTATTCCTCCAGAAAATTCTTATTTCTGTGTCCCTCTTTTCCATCTTATCTCATTCGGTTTTGCTATACCATTTTCCTCTGTCTGATTTCTTATTCTTGACCTGATCCCAAGCAAGCAAGATGATAGATCTGGACTCTGGGCTCCACTGCTCAAAATCAGGCCTTTTCTCCATTTCTTCTCTGTATTTTCTCTTTCTCATCCTGACTTCCTCTTCAATTTCAGCAGTTTTAGCAGCCATTTCTTTTGATTGTAGTGCCTGGTATACAGTGGGGCTGAAGGAGGGAATTTCAGCAGCAGTGCACTGCACTCCCCACTGATTACCAGCACTATCCTAATCTTCTATATAAGTCCCATACTCTTGATTATCTTGAGCAGGTTCTCTATTCAAAGTCTCTAGCACCTGAGCATGCATCATTGAGATATTGTCATATTGCACTGGCTCTAATCCTAAAGAGCCTCTCACAACATTCGTTTCCCAGACCATGTTTTTCAGTATTGGTCCTTATGGCTTCAATTCTCTCCCCCCTTTTTGGCTTCTTCAATTAATTTAGTGGTCTGAGAGCTGCTTGCCTTGCTTCTTTATACTTCCAGGTAGTTTACTCCAGCAGTGAAATGGTTCTTGACTTCAAACAAGTGGTCATCAAGCATCTTGGTGCAGACATCCATCTTTGTGAAGATTTATGTGTTCTGTTCACTTCTCAGAATTTTATCATTTTCATGGATTGTCACACTATTCTTGGTCTGAATCTTTTGATTTTCTATGATAACAACAATGTTCTGGCCTGACACATCCAGCTTCTCCATTGTAAAGTCTATAACTCCAATAACTCTTATGAAGAATTTGACTATTTCTCCTTTCAGCAGATTGACTTCAAGTCTTATTGATTTGATCTCTGTTTCCAGATCATTTCTAACATCCTTGCGAGCTTCATCCACATAATTTTGTAGTTCCCTCCTTTGCTCATCTAGCAAGCCCTTTAGCTGGGCAAAGAAAGTTGGTGGCAGTTGATCAACTCTGGTAGATGTGCCCTCATCCGTAGCTTCTTGTACAGGCTTGCTCCCTGTTCCTTGAGCGGTGTCACTCTTGAGCTGTTCATTTTATGGATGTGGTGAGAAGTGTGCTTTCTCATGACTACATTCCTCTTTCTCAGTTTCTGAGGAAGCTAAATCATGTACTTCATGAGAAGGGAGATCGGATGGTATCTCCCTCTCAACCACTGCCATGCTTTCATTTGCATGCAGGTCAGCAGAAGCAACCTCTTTATCAGTTGTGGCAGACAGTACCACTATTGGAGGAACTTTTAGTTGCTCCTCTACAAATAATGCATCTTGTATTATCTCTTGTATCAGCTGCTCCCCTTCAATTGGAGCATTCCTTTTCTCAATACTTGGAATTTCCATATCTTTATCCAGTGGATGTTCTTCTTCAGACATAACAGTCTCTTTATCTGAAGCAAGTTTGATCTCCCCCTCACTCTGAGGCCTAGGAGCATCATCATCATCAGACATAGGCAGATGCCTATCTGTATCATCTAATCTGGAGGCATCTTCATCCATCCTTGTAGATATCCTGTCACCTCCTTCCTTTGCAATAGATCCAGCCAACTCAGCAGTAGGCTCATCATCTTCAGGGACAATATCTCACTCTGGTCTGCCTACACGACTAAGAGGGGTAAGATCAGAAGAGGATGATACCTGAATATTCATGTCACTCCTGGACTCTTCAGTAGAAGATGATAGTTCTGGATTGTGTGGCTCTTCCTCCTCAGATGAGCTATTGGAGGAGTTGGGCCCAGTTGCAACAATCTTCTTTGCTTTCCTTTCCACAGCTGATGGTCCATGGGATTGAAGTACCCTGTCCCACCTCTCTAGCATCTTGATGTCCATTCTTATCATGTGGTGTATTCTTACACCAAGCTTCAACTTCAGGATTTCTGGAATTGTCTGCAGCAGAAATAGGGAAAGAATTCTCCCTAAATTTGGTTCAGCAAGTCACTCCACAACCCTGTCAAACACTACTCTACCCCAGTCATTTCTTTTAGACAGAATGACTCTAGCCATAGCCTCAAACATCTTCTTTGAGATTTTGTCATGGGACCCTGTTTTGCATAACAACGCCTTCACAATGACATTGGCCAGGAACTTTCCCTTTATGTTCAGTTCCTTTCTCAAAATGGAGCCGGAGGTGTGTTTAGACAATCCACACCATTTTACCGCAGACATTATGTCTTCCTGAGACTACTCATCCTTGTCATCAGTTGCGGAGAGCTTTGTCAACTTGAGGGCTTTGGCCAGCCTTCTTGGAGTTATCTTGACTCTTGTTCCACTTATAGCAGTTTTGATTTTCTCTCTTGTAGTATCTCCCCTGACGTTGGAGAATAATTCCAAAACTTCTCGGCTCCAGAGTAAATAGGGTTCCGACAGTAGGAATTCTAGGTCAGAAATATGGAGAAGATGAAAACACATATTATACCTCTTCAGGAGCATCCTTGAATCCATTTCGAACAACCTCTGCTCCCTCAAAGAGAAAATCCTGACGTTTGGGCGCCATTTTGCTTGAAAATATCGAATACCTAGCGAGAATGGCTTTCCGTCGATTTGGCGAATGCGAGCGGGAGAGGGTAAGCAACAATGACTTTGCTTATTGCACAAGCTCTTCTATTTATAGTTATTACTAAAAAGAAGGCGGAAGGTCACTATCCTATTTTGTTGATTAATTTTGATCAATGGCCAGGATTGAATCCCGACACTTATCTGCAGGCCTTCTTTTCTACAATTTTTGTTGAGTAAGCTTACTTTGCTCAACATCTGTTTTCTTTAGTAATTAGATTGCACTAGCCCCTAACTGTGTTGGCCTAACTTGCAGGGGAAGGTTTTTCTGCAGTACATATATTAATATGTGTTCTAGTGAGGTGCAATTAGACATAATTTCAAAATCCTTAAATTAATTTCTTCTTCTAAGACATTTGTTTAGACAAATGTTTTCACATCTTCTAAGACATTTGTTTCAATTACCTTATCTCTAACAAGCACAATCAATTTATCAATTAAATAGCAGAATTAAAAGCTAGGTGAATTCTAATTATCTCTGCCCTGTAGACTTGAAGCCCATACTGGATTCACGGTCTCTGAGCATACCAGAAACCTTGCTTCTGATCTTTAGCCTTTGATGTGCATCTGGCTTTCCTTTATAACTCCCCCTCAACAGTTGCACATGCCTTTGACATCTTGTGCACTATGATTAGTTGAGTCATTCCTTGTACCAAGACTTAGGTCTGGTACATCTCTGTCCAAGGACCATAAATGATCATGGCCACTTGGACTATCCTACAAGACAGAAATTACCTTACCTTAGAAACCCAAGCTGACTTGGGTCCTAAGTTCATGTAAGCATAAGAATGCATATCTCTACCTATAGGAGTCCTGTCAGGAAGACACTGCCTTGCCTTTGGCACACAGGGGTTGTGCCAACAATATATGACAAAGTGACCCACTTTGCCACAACACCAACATTCATGGAGGTTGTATCTCCTTTTCTGAACAAATCTTGAAGTGTGCAAGCCATCTCTGGCTACCTGTTCAGTGGGGAGAACTGTGGCCTTCTTCTTGTTTCTTCCAGCAAGATATTGACCAGTAGTGGGTCTAACTGTAGAGGAGCTTGGCTTACTTTGAACTCCATTAGCAACAACCTTCTTTGCAATTGGCATGTTCTTAATAGCTTCAGAGGTGGTCAAGACAACCTTACTGATTGAGGCACTATATGAAGTAGTTCTAGCTTGAAGAACCTTAGAATGGGCAACAGCCTTATCCTTGAATGATGGGGCTGAGGCACTAAATACAAAATTCCCAGGATGGGCCTTTTGGATTTTTACATGGGAAGTCTTCTGAGAACTCAAGCTCATGACCTATCTTCTTCCAATTTAAGACACAGTTGTGATCTTACAAGAAAGATTCTCACACCTCTAGTGACCATACTTATAGTCTTGGTCATACCTGTTGGATGAGAGGATTATCTTGTGAGAGGTTGACTGAGGCCTGACAGGAGCTTGACCTCTTCTATGAGAATGGATAACTTTAGAAATCCACTCAGAATCAGATTTTCTCTTGATAGCATCTATCTTAAATAAATTGGCCACAATCCTCTTCTCCCTTTCAAGTTTCTCTTCAAGATCCTTGATAATAGAGTCCTTATAGTTTATGTACTCAACATGGATATCTACCATGATCTTCAGATGATCTACTCCCCTCTCTTTTAAATATAGCAAAGATGAGGTTTCATCTTGCTGGGAAGCAGTCAGCTGTAGGGAGGCTATTTCCTCTGCTTGTTCCTTAACAAGCAACTTACTTTTCTTGAAAGCTTTCAGAAGTGCAGCATGATTTTCAATCAATTGATTGATATCATCTTATGATAGAGGACTCTCATCATCACTTGATGAGGATGCATCAGAGCCTGAGTAAGACTCATATCCAGACTCTGAGGATGGGCTAGATGAGGAATATACCTGACTTTGTCCAGGCTGCTCCTGACAGAATTCTTCTTCTGGTGTAGCTGTCAGTTCATAACTTCTGCATTCACCTTCCTCAGCTTCATCCACCTCTGAGACTCTATCTGAATGTGACAGAGGGTCCCTAATCTTTGCTCTTGTATCTGGATAAACTTTGTCTTCTATAAGAGCTGCCAGTAGTCCAATGGTATTCTTGTCATTTTTGCTGATTTGAAGCTCCATTGATCTCCACACCATATGGTTCTCTTTTGAACACATAAGTTAAAACCCTTTTAACTATCCTTTGAGGTCAACTCAGACTGTTAGGTCCTTTTTGAGCAACCTCCCTCTGATACCAGTTGAAAGTCTTTATTTCAAGGACAGCTAAATCACCTAGAGGGGGGGGGGGGTTGAATAGGTTTCTTAGTCCTTAATGAATATTTTTGATTTTTCTTAGTTAGCTACTTTATTGATAGATTAAGTTTTGCTTTCAAGACAAGCTACTTGCACAAAGAAAAGCAACGCAACAGAATACACAGATTTATAGTGGTTTTTCAATCTTTGGATACATCCACTCTCCTCCCACCTTGCCAACTTCCTGTTGGTCAAGAAACTTCTCCAAAACAATGCTCAAAGAGCTTACACCTCAGATCCCTCAGGATCTCTTAGTCTCCTCCAAGACTTACAGCTCAAGCACAAGGCCCTATAACTCAGTGATCCAAAGATCACCTACCTCAGGCCCAAAGGCCCCACAACTCAAGCTGGGAAGACAGACCTACCACAGATCCATAAGGGATCCTACCTCAGAGAGAATAACTCTCCTACAGCTCAGACCCAAAGGTCCTACCTCAGATCCAAAAGGATCCTACAGCTTAGGCACAAGTTCCCTACCACTCAGTGAGAATGACTCACCTACCTCAGGCTCAAAAACCCTACAGCTCAGTGATCAACAGATCACCTACCACAGATCTAACCTGGATCCTACAACTCAAGCTAAACAGCCCTACAACTCAGATCCACTTCTGGATCCTACCTCAGAGCAAATTTGCTCCTATCATTCAGATCCACAAGGATCCTACAAGGTGGAAGTGAGTTGGTGAGGTTCTTGATTGGACACAAGAGAAATTTCTCTGTGCCAATCTACCTTGACTGAGTTAGACTCAACCCAACTTTGACTCTAGAAATGATTTTCCTGAGTCTATTTTTCTGGACTAAGAACTCCTTAGCCCCAATTACTTCACAACAACAAATATATCCACTTGAGCTGGAAGTGACTTGCAGAACACTATTCTGCCCCTTTCTGAACTGAACCAAAAGCTCAGCCCTCTCTTCTTCATAGCAATAATGATGTATATGCTTAGGCTTATGCTGGAAGCAATGTGCAAATTAGCACCTTTCTGAACTGAGCCTACTGTTCAGCCCTATCTCCTTCTTCACAGCTCCCCAAGAGAATGTTCTTTTAGGATTTGTTGGCTGGATCTGTGAAACACCTGCAGCAAGGGTCGACCCTAGCTACTATCTCTTTCTCAGTGAATCACCCTGAGCTTGCTAGCTGGTGCAGATGAAGATGGCACCGCAATCTTGCGGTTGAAGATGTTGATATCAACAGCTAATTGATATACCTCTAGACTTGCTTGTCTTGGGCTCTCTGTTCTTCAGCCATAGCCACAACAATGACAATTGCGAAGAACTACTGCAACAACTACTTTCTCTGTAAAAAGCTTCTCCTTTTATTTATTGTAACCCAACGACTCTTTTAGCAGTGGGTCTCACACCATTAATGCTGGCGGCATCTTTGCTTTAACGCCTAACTGTCGTACAGGAGGCCTACAGTGCCTTTTGTCATGTACTGTGCCTTTGTCGCTCATAATTTTAATATGGATGACTTTTTGACTTGCTGACATCAACACCTGAAACTTAGTCAAAATTCAAGCATTAATAGTATAGGAGTTGAGTGAATGAGCTTCACTCAACGCCAAGGTACTTAGACAGTTCTGTCTATCTAGGCATTGACAGCATTGAGTGAGTAATGCTCACTCACTGCTTTTTGCCTTAATCCTTTCTGCAGCCTTTTCTGCATGCATGACATTGAAAGCGTTTATTGAACAAGCCTCACTCAACGCTTTTTTCCTTAGCCAATTTTCTGCCTCTAAAGCATCTTAGGCGTTGAGAGCGTTGAGTGAGCACATAAGGATTCAGAAAATACGGATTTCTCTCTATTATTCTTCCTTAGGGTTAGTCAAAAACGATTAAACCTTTTATAGGAGTTTAACAAACGGTCAAAATCTTAAATGACTTGGACACGTGGACCAATAATTAAGGAAATTATTTTGAAAAATGCATCCTTATACTTAGCGATTTTCAGAGAGAAACTAACTGCATTACTCGAGTGAAGAAATGATTACTCGAGTACTACTTCAGGTTCTCGAGAAGACAACTTCAAGCTTCTCGAGAAGAAGCACTTAAGGAAACTTCAGGAAAGAATTCGTCATTACTCGAGTGGAATAAGGATTACTCGAGTACTAAATATGTTACTCAAGAAATGGAAGTAATCTTCTCGAGTAAAAGACTTGAGAAAATTCTGAGAAGAAATCTGGCTACTCGAGTACTAGAGCTTGACTTCTCGAGAAGTAGATAGACTTCTCGAGTACCTGTCTTCTGTCACTCGAGACGAAGTACTTAGACACTTGAGTAATGGACTTAACTACTCGAGTATAAGACTTGGAAAATTCTGAGATAGGAACTATGTTTAACTCGAGAATAAGAAGGGATCTACTCGAGTAATGGAGCTGGCTTCTCGAGAACTATGTTCAATATTCTCGAGAACTATTTCCCTTACTCGAAATCCAGACGTAACTTACTCGAGTACTATCAAAAAAATCTACTCAAGTACTTCAGTTCTTCTCGAGTAAAATACTTAGAAAATTTTTTTCTCTTGAAAAGTTTTATTTCTTTAATGGAATCAATAATATGTCTTTCTTCAATAAGTATAGTGCTTGAAAATGAAGTGTATCCCAATAGAGAGGCTACACATGAGTCAACACCATGGATCACATAATGAGGGATTACATTGTATGGTTCTGTGTTTGGTGACCCACTGTAGACTAACATTAGTCTACACTTGGCAATTAAGTCCTACAAACACATAACTCAAACAAGACATCAAATACAACTTAATTCATCTTAGTTTAAGGGTGACTTCATACAAATCTAGGTTATTGTGGATACAATACCCAACAAGAGTTATGGTCCTTATATTCATGGACATAACCATAAGAGGGCACCAAAAGCCAAAACTTTTGTACCTAAGGTAAAGGAGATGGAGAAGCCCTGTGTATGCTGTAATCAGGAGGCTTCCACCTCCAGGTATGTTGCCCCTGCTAGACCTCACGTTCAAAGAGTAAAGCAGGAATACAAGAGAAGGTATAATAGGTTTGATTATCAGTGCTGCGGCAAAATTGGTCATTTTGGCGTAGATTGTTGGTTTAACCCTATTAGCTTTGTAACTCCACGAGTTAATCCTACAAGACAGACCACTCATAAAGTTAATGTTCCCAATGGTGTTAAGCTAACCAGGAACTAAGGACCCAAATATGTTTGGGTTCTTAAAGTAAAGTGATTTGTCATTGCAGGTATGTTCAAAGGCCAACCAAAATCCCATCTAGTATTTGGACACCGGATGCTCTCGGCATATGACCGGGATAAGAAGCCTGTTGCTTCATTTCACCCCAGTCAAAGATGGACCAAAAGTCATCTTTGGAGTGTCAGACCGGGAAACTACAAAAGGCTATGGTATGATCTCCAACGGAGTAGTCTCTTTCACAGACGTGACTTATGTTGAAGGATTACACCATAATCTTATAAGTATAAGTCAGTTATGTGTTAAAGGCTACATCGTTGAGTTTTGCAAGGACAATTGTTTGATAAAATCGTCTGTAAATTTGGAGACGGTCTTAACAGGCACTCGGAGCAGAAATATTTTCTGTTTAAATTTTCTTTATTTAGACAATTCTACACCAGTTTGCTTTCTTGCAAAAGATAATGCGTCTCTTTGTGACCAATGACAAAAAAGATTAACACATATTAATTTCAAAACAATAAATATGTTATTTTCTCACAACTTAGTGCGTGATGCCCCCAACATTAAGTGCCTTAAAGAGAGTTCGTGTCACGCATGCCAAATGGGTAAGCAGACAAGGGCTACCTTCAAGGGTATCACTGAAAAAGATTCTTCAAGAAGTTCATTCTTACTTCATATAGAATTATTCTCTCCTATGCATATTCATAGTTTAGGAGGTAAAGTCTACAAGTTAGTAATTGTTGATGACTACTCACGTTTTACTTGGGTGTTCTTTCTGAAACACAAGTCAGACACCTTCAACACATTCACAAATTTTGTCCGGCAAATTTAGAATGAATTAAACTGCTCAGTGGTCAAAATCAGAAGTGACCACGGAATAGAATTTGAGTCTAGTGCTATGACAGAATTTTGTGGAAGTCAAGTATCTTTCATGAGTTTTCCTCCCCGCGCACTCCACAACAAAATGGAGTTGCGGAGAGAAGGAATAGAACCCTAATTGAAGCATATACAACTATGTTGAACGACGCTTCACTTCCGGAGTACTTTTGGGCTGAAGTAGTCAACAGAGCTTGTCACGTGAAAAATAGAGCACTTATCAACAAAAGCTATTGTAAGACCCCCAAATGAGCTATTGAAGGGCATAAAACCGACTGTGTCTTATTTTAGAATCTTTGGAAGTAAATGCTTCATACTTAATAATGGAAGTATTACCGCACAAAGTTTAATGAAAAATGTTTTGAAGGTATTTTTATAGTTTATAGTAGCCAAAGTAAGGCATATAGGATTTTCAATAAGAAAACTCTTGTGGTAGAAGAGTTAATCAATGTTGTATTTGACGAGACAAGCTTGCTCAAAAGCAACTCGTCTAGTGTTATTGGTGCAGATTCAGGTACCAGGTTCAAAAAACTATGCTTGGATGAAGCTGTCAAGGAAGAAGCTCCAAGCTCAGTCAAGATCGTCGATCCAGGCTTGGTCGATGTAGAACCGCTAGAGGAATAATTGCTTAAACCTCCAGAGGATGCACCAAATGCTGCAGATCCTGCTGGTGGGAGAGCAAGAAATCTAGGGTTCAGACATCTAAGAGATCACCCAGTTGATCAAATCATTGGAGAGCCAGACGATGATGTTAGAACCAGAAGAGGTACATCTAATGAGATTATGCATCTTAGTTTTCTGTCACAAGTTGATCCAAAGAAATTTGAAGAAGCAAACAAAGATGCCTCTTGGATCATGGCAATGCAAGAGGAGCTCAATTAGTTTGAATGTTGCAAAGTCTGGGAGTTGGTACCCAGACCCAGGGGATAGAACGTGATCGACACTAAGTGGATCTTCAGAAACAAGCTGGACAAAAATGGAGTCATTATCAAGTATAAAAAATCCAGGCTTGTAGCTCAAGGATACATACAAGAAGAAGAAATCGACTTCGACTAGACCTTTGCTCCAGTGTCTAGGCTCGAGGCGATCAGGTTATTTCTTGCGTATCCTACCCTCAAAGGCTTCACCGTCTACCAAATGGACATGAAGTCAGCATTCCTTAACGGGAATCTAAAAGAGGAAGTATACGTAGCGTAACCCCTATGTTTTGTAAACTCAACTCACCGTGAACATGTTTATTTTCTAAAGAAAGCTCTATATGGCTTAAAGCAAGCTCTACGAGCTTGGTATGAGACGTTGTCTAGCTTTCTTATTTAGAACAAGTTCACAAGTGGAAAGATAGACAAGACATTATTTTTTAGGGAAGTAAAAGGCAAGATTCTGCTAGTGCAAATATATGTCCACGACATCATATTTGGCTCTACAGAAGATAACCTTTGCAATAAGTTTTCCAAACTTATGCATGGGAAGTTTGAAATGAGCACTATGAGAGAGCTGAAGTATTTCTTAGAACTTCAGGTGAAGCAATCGAAAGATGAAATTTTTCATCTCTCAGACGAAGTTCACCAAGGAGATTCTTAAGAAATTAGGAATGGAGAATGCAACCTCTATGAGGACTCCAATGGGTTTAAATATGTCTCTAGACAAGGATGAGAAAAGGAAACCTTTTGATGAACACAGTACACAAGCATAATCGGATCCTTGCTCTACCTCACTGCCAGTAGACCAGATATAATATTTTCAACATGCGTCTGCGCTAGATTTCATGTAAACTCTAAGGAATCTCTTATGCCGCTGCAAAGCAAATTTTAAGATACCTTAAGGGTACACCCAATCTTGGCTTATGGTACCTGAGAAATAATGATGTTGATCTAATTGGTTTTTCAGATGCCGATTTTGCAAGAAGCATGGATGATAGGAAAAGTACTTCCGGGACATGCCAATTCCTCGGAAGACGGCTTATTTCTTGGAGTAGTAAGAAGCAGAATTGTATGGCAACTTCTACGGCCGAGTCAGAGTATATCTCTGCAGGTACTTGTTGCGCACAACTTCTATGGATCAGGAATCAACTTGAAGACTACAACTTGAAGTTTAAAGAGATTCCAACGTATTGTGACTCATCCAGCGCAATAACGATCACAAATAATCCAGTCTCTCATAAACAGACAAAGCACATCGAGGTGCAATATCACTTCATCTGTGAGCATGTGGAGAACAAGGACATAGCCCTCAGCTATGTCCCAATGAATAAATAGGTCATAGATATTTTCACCAAGCCGCTGGACGAGGCCAAGTTCTTGTTTTTCAAAATGGAACTAGGTATGTTGAACAAGGATTTGTGAAGAAGGCCAAGAAGACATGAAGCTCTCAGGAAATGCATCAAAGCTGAAATATATCCCAAGGGAAATTTGTCAAATATCGGACAGGACACTCGCCAATTCATCAGATATCATGGGATACTCGCTTAATCTGACTCAGTTCCGGCGAAACTAGCCGAATTTCACTTAGGGAAAAATTTCAAATTTTTCTATATTGGATCCCAAGCGCCGCATATATCAGGTACGTGCCTTCTAGGTCAATTTAAATTATATATATATATATATATATATATATATATATATATATATATATATATATATATATATATATAAAGACTTCAGGCAAAACCTATAACACTCGCCGAAAGCTCATCGAATCGCTGAATCGCTCCCGACTGTTCGGCTCCTGCGACAACTGCATCATCTTCCTTCGGTGGATTTGCTCTTGATCATCGTCGATTGGTAAGTGACAAAAATCCAAGGCTTGATACAAAGTTCCAGCAAGACCTAAAACATTTTCCCGCGATTATTCCTCCAACTGCTTGAAATCCCGATAACCTACTCTCACCGATCCAATAGTGGTTTCTTGTCGTTCCGACAGTACAATGATAATAATTTCTTCAACCGACAGCAGTCCAGCAAGCTCTCCTTCATTCTTTGAATCTCCATGGCCCCTAGAAGCACTAGTGGTTTATGGGGAGGTGGAGAAATTGTCCGAACAGGCTTTGACTTAGCCTCAGATGAGTTCAGGAATATTATCCTCATATTGGAGACAGCCGGACTATCCTTTGTCCTAGAACATCCTTGCAAGGTTCTGGATAAGGAAGTCCTCGAATTCTTTCAGAATGCCAAGCTGCTACGTGAGGACACAGTCATCAAAACCAAAGTTAAACAGACCACAGTGAAGGTGAAAGCTTCTCTCCTCACAAGGTACTTACGGTTTCCTGCCTGTGAAGAAGCCGACTACCTCGACGAGGATGATTTTACTTGAGCATTATTATTCTGTGGACTGCCCCGAGGCACAAAGGCTGTAAAGTGTAAAGGAATGAACGAAGAAGGAAAGCTTCTCTCAGATATCATTGGTAAAGTGTTGTTGTGCAAAACCGGTTCCTATGACTACCTTTCTACTGAGATGTTCAAAATTCTTGTGGCGATCATCTGCCGGAAGAGAATGGACTGGGGTTCTCTGCTGTTTGAGAAAATCAAAGACAGTCTTCGCACACCTAAGTAATGATTCTCAGTCTATACCTGAATCAAATGGACCAGTATAAGTTTGATATGTCCAAGGGTGAATAGAGGGGGTGAATAGAGTATTCAAAAATTAGGACACCCTACTCAACTCTCTTAGAGTTAATTTGCGGAATTAGTTTATAGATATTGATAACCCTAGAGTCTAACACAAAGTGTAGTGCACAAGAGAGAGCTAACTGTAATTACAGTTAAGCTTGGGATCCTATCACAGCAACTAGCAATCCTAGTTATTTCTACTCACAGCCACTGTAACGCCCCCGATTTTTTTTCCTGCGATTATTTTTATTCTCGATGAGGTTTCGATGACGCGTTTCCGTGTCTTGTGCCATTTGTGGAGTGTGGGTTAGCTCCTTAGAACTGAGTGCCCTATTTTGTAGCCTGTTGGCAAGTTCTCCCTAGCAAGCCGAGTCGTTTTGGGTGACCCGGTGTGGCCTCTCGGGGGGATGTTTGTGTTTGGCTTTATATGGGTATAACTCGAGTTCTGTTCGTCGAAAGTTAATTTCGACTTCGCCGCTGTGTTCGTAGCATGGGTATTTAGCTACGGTACGAATTTCGTTAAATTCCGAGGTGATTCGGTTTTCGCGTTGTTTTGGTGCTTTACTGAATAAATTCTATTTATATATATATATATATATATATATATATATATATATATATATATATATATATATATATATATATATATATATATATATATATATATATATATATATATATATATATATATATATATATATATGCTGTTAGGTTAGAATTAGAAAGCCCCGTATCATCTTCCCCATAGGAAACCGCCGCCCCTGTACGAGAGAAAACGGAGGAACCGCCGAGTCCTTGCCTTCTACCGCCGATTCCCGGAGCGTTTGTGGCAGAATTCGATTCCGAGAGTGGATTCGGATTGCTCTCGTCAAGATCTTCGTTTCGACGGTAAGATATTCGATTTTCGTGTAGTTTTGTTGAGATTTGGGTTTGCGGTTTTGGAGTTTTCCGCCATTAATGGTCGTGAGATTTGTTCTAGGTGCTGCGGCTGTTCGTTCTGTGTAAAGAGGAGGAAAGCCGTCCAAGCTTCGCTTAATGTTGAGGCAAGTGGTATTCTTTCCCTTGCCAAGTTTCTTTTTGATTATTCTTGCTGAAATTGAAATCCCTGTTAGCCCAGGTTAGAGGCCTTGTTGTTCTCATTTTTTTCTTGCTAATTATAGGAATTAGTTCTTCCTATTGAACCCCCCCTACCTGTGCTGTTGGAACCCAACTTTGCCGGCGTGATGCCGTTTATCTTTGTTTAGATTTGCTCTGGTTTGGGTGTAGCCGAGAGGGAGTGTTAGGAGGGGGGGGGGGGTGATTTTTCCCAAATTTGTTAAGTGTATTACTCGAGTATGGGAGTATGTTACTCGTGTGGTAGAAGTAGATTACTCGGGTATTAGTTCTGGAGTACTCGAGTAGGTGGAAGTTACTCGGGTATTAGTTCTGGAGTACTCGAGTAGGTGGTAGTTACTCGGGTATTAGTTCTGTAGTACTCGAGTAGGTGGTAGTTACTCGGGTTTTGGTTTGGAGTACTCGAGTAGGAGGTATTTACTCGAGTACGAGTCTTGGTTTACTCGAGTAATGGGCTCGAGATACTCGAGTAAGTGGTTTGTGTATACTCGAGTAGTAGGCGACTACTCGAGTAGAGGGTTGGGGTACTCGAGTAGTTGGTAACTACTCGAGTGCTGGATTTGTGTATACTCGAGTAGTAGGCGACTACTCGAGTAGAGGATTGGGATACTCGAGTAGTTGGTAACTACTCGAGTGCTGGATTTGTGTATACTCGAGTAGTAGGCGACTACTTGAGTAGAGGGTTGGGGTACTCGAGTAGTTGGTAACTACTCGAGTGCTGGATTTGTGTAGACTCGAGTAGTAGGCGACTACTCGAGTAGAGGGTTGGGGTACTCGAGTAGTTGGTAACTACTCAAGTGCTGGTTTTTTTTGGTATACTCGAGTAATAGGTTAGCTACTCGAGTACTGAACTTTTCCCTGCTTCCAGTCTGGAGTCGTTCGACTATCGTCGATCTCCGTTCAACGCTTTTCCTGGGGGAAAACGTCGAGCTCCGTTTTCTGGTTTGGCTTCGAGCTCTGTTCGACACTTTTCTGAGAGGAAAAGCGTCGATCTCCGTTCGACGCTCGATGAGCATCGAGCTCAGCTCTTGTCTGATAGCCGATCAGCGCTCGACAATTTCATGGAGGAAGATCGTCGAGCTTCGCTCGCCTTTTAGCCTTCGACGATCGTCGACCTCCAGGAAGATGATCGCCGGGCTTCTTTCTGGCCTGTTTGCCGATCGACGATCGTCGACCTCCGATTGACGATCGTCGAGCTCCGTGTCACCTTAGTGGGTTTGTGGTTAGAGTTTGGTTTTGGCTTTAAGTGAGGCTAGCTCACTCAACGCCAAGGTTTAGGTAGGCACTGAGTGGGTCTCACTCAGCGCCTTGTCGTGTTGATTCATTTCAGCACTCTTCCTTTACCTTGTTTTTCGTTCCCGAGTGGTTTTCTTGTTATATTTCTGGTATTTCCTTGTCAGCCATTTTCTTTACCTTCTTAAAGGCCGAATCGTGGGTCATGGTTAGTAGTGGTGGTTTATAGATCTTCAGGGGGGTGGTGTTGTGTGACATAGCCAAGGCCACTCTTGTTTTCGTGCTCCAGGTACGGGCTGGGCATGTGTGGGTGGAAGGTCCCTTGTGCTTTCACGTGTAGACCCTCGAGCTTGTTGACTTGGACATGGTGGATGGAGGACTGAGTTTGCCTCCGATCCGGTTCCTCGTTGTTTGTTTTTGCTACTACCACTCTCCACAGTTTAGGGTGTTAGAAGTTCCTCCCTTGGTAGCTTGCAGCACTTTTGGCTCTTGGTAGCCTAGTAGGCCCGGCAAGATGTTGTTCCTGAGTTGGGTTGTTGCTGTTTTCCTTGCTCGTTGTGCTTTTCTTGTTGTCCTATTTTGGACAGTGGTGACTCTTTCTACTGCATGTTTTTCAGTTACTTCTTCCTTTTGGTTGACTCTTACATGCAGTTGTTTTTACCTTGTTGCTTGCTGAGGTATTCTGTTTTCTTTTGGAATACCCCAGGTTCTGAGCCATAGCCAGTTGGGTGGCTAGTTTGCAGTGGTGGTGTTGGTGGTCCCTTGGACTTTGGAGTTCCGTTTGCCGTGTTGGTGAGGTAGTTTTTCTGTACTTTCTTACAGACATACTTATGTGTCAGTGGGTTCGTGTCAGGTTGTTGGCGCCCACTGGTAGTTGTTGCCTTTGTACTGGATATATTTACTTATGCTGCTACCATTTTCTGGAGATAGTCTACTTGCTCTGAGAAGGATTTATGCTAGGTGGCTAGTTATTTTCAAACTATAATTATTGTTATAAATAAAGCTCATGATTGGCATGTTTCTATAAAACTTAATCACTATTTTCCAAACAACGTATAACGACCGTTTTCTTATATATTATATAAATTAAATGTAGTGTCTTGCATAGCATGAGTGGTTCTCTTGGGACCCTTATGCGCTCTTCAGGGTGTAAAACCTAATTAAAGTATTTTTCTTTCCGCAGCGTATAAATATAGTTTTTCTTTTGTGGACTAGGTGATCCACTGAGCCGAGGGATACGGTCTCTAAAACATAACTGATTTTCTATTCATTAAGCTCATGATTTTCTTGCATAGGGATTGGAGTTGGTTTGCATGAGCGTCAGCAGTTATCCCCTGCTTGACGTGGCATCATAGCGCGTATTTTCTCATACTCTGATGTTTCCTAAATTCGGAGAAAATGCGGGTTGTGACAGTTGGTATCAGAGGGAGGTTGCTTGACAAGTTAGTTGAGCAACCTTCCTTGGTTTGCTTTAGTAGTTCAGCATCATGTCATTCACATATCGATATGTCATCAGCACGTCTTGGCAAAAGCACGAACACTACACTCATGGCATAACATGAAGTATACGAGGCATATTATGTAGTATGGGATGCATAATATATGTTCGTATATGGATCCACCATAGGGGCTACATGTGAGGGTTATGTAGTATGAGATGCATAACCTCACCACATGACTGCGACTAGCACGTTTCTTTTTCGTTGCATGGGATTGTTATGTAGTATGGGATGCATAACATTTTCATGCGTACGCCGCTCATAACATGCATTAGGGCCTTTTTTAGAATGCATAGCACAAACATGCATAACATATCATTGCATAAGCACAACGTGCCAAGCTAAAGATTTGCAGGATGACATATGTACACACATAAGTTTTCAAATTAATCTAAAGTCATGCATTCGATCTAGGCACAAGAGTTAGTATGGTGGTGTTTAACTATCCTAGGTTAGGGCATGTCATCAAATTTTTGTTAAAAAGATAAACTCTCAGAGCAAGTTTAGCAGCTTTAAGCCTATATCTATATATGTATGGTCTGTACTTGCGTTTGGGTTCTAGTCGTTGATTGGGGATCTGATTTGGGGTGGTTATGATTTTAGGATGGCTAGGCGACCTGCGACGCATTCGACTCCCCTGTCTGAAGGTGAGTCGTCCGGAGCTCAGAATGATGCGGTGATCGAGAGTCTGCGTCAGAGTAGCGATTCTATGGGCAGGCAGTTGGAAGAGGTGCGAGCCCAGATTCAGTCCTTGGTGGCAGTAGTGGCAGGGCAGGCTCAGGGGGTACAAGTTCCTGCTGGGGGAATAGTTGTTCCTCCTCCCCCTGCACCCGTGAGACCTCCAGTGGTGGTGCCAGCGGAGATGGCCTTCATCTTGCAATTTCAGAGACTGAGCCCTCCCACGTATGACGGGAAGGCAGATTTCATGGTTATAGATGATTGGATGATCTCCATGGTGGAGATGTTTTCGTATTCAGGGATTGCTGGTGACCAGAGGGTGATGTTAGCCACCTATCAGCTCAAAGGTTTGGCGAAGAGTTGGTGGCTGAGAGAAAAGGAGAGCTTAGTGGCTGGGTGCTCGTGGGAGATGTTCAAGGAGATGCTGTTGGGGAAGTTCTTACCTTCGGTCGAGCGTGACCGCCTTATGAATGACTTCCTTTATTTGAAGCAAAGGCAACTCACGGTGGGTGAGTATGAGATAGAGTTCAGTAAGTTGAGCCGTTTTGCCCCTGGATTGGTCAGCGTTGAGGCTGATCGGGTCAAGAGATTTCTCGGTGGGTTGAGGAGTGAAGTGCAGCAGCTGACCAGTGCTTATGGGTCAGTGACTTATGCTGGAGTCGTAGAGGCTGCTCTTAAGGTTGAGGCAATAGAGACCGCAAAGAGCAGAGGTCAGCAGATGAGAAAGGACAAGAGAAAGTCTGTGGAGGGGAAGAAGCCCCTGGTACCCGATGCTGTTCCGGGAAAGAGGAGCCGAGTAGTGTGCAGTTTCTGTGGCCGGTCAGGCCACCCTATTGAGAAATGTTTTAAGAGGTCAGCAGCTCAGAAGAAGGAGCAGGTTCATGCGATCCAGGGTGCTCCTAGGAGAGATGTCTCCTATTCAGTTTGTAAGCGATCCGGGCATGATGCGGCCCAGTGTTGGACCAAGGATAGAGTCTGCTTTCAGTGTGGGCAGAAGGGTCACATCAAGTCGAGGTGTCCTCAGGTTCAGTCAGTTCTTCCTGCAGTTCCATTACAGGCTTTACCTCCACCTCCGCGTGTAGACAAGGGAAAAGGGAAGCTGAACGTGATTTCTTCCGAGGAGGCTCAGACTTCAACCCAGGTTATTTCAGGTTAGTTGTTTGTTGTTTTTTTTCTAGCCTGGTAGTCTCTTTTGTTAGAGTGTTTGCGGTATTGTGGTGGTAGTTCCTTAGTTGTGTGTTCCTATAGGGAAATTTAAGGTGAAGAACCGCTGGTCGCGTGTTTTGTTTGACTCCGGTGCTACCCACTCGTTCGTGGCTAGAGCCTTTGTAGAGCGACATCGGTTGACTCTGGATCGTGTTCGGGATTCCTTCTGTGTCAAATTTCCCTCTGGTGAATCTGTGTTGTCAGATTTGGGCATTGTGGATTGCCCGGTGTTGTTGGGGGACTTTCTTGCAAAGGCGGACCTGAAAATGATTGATCTGGAGGACTTCGATGTCATTTTGGGCATGGACTGGCTTTCTCGGTATGATGCGGTCATTCAGTGCAAAGGAAAGCGCTTGGACTTCATCAGAGACGACGGTCAGCTCGGCAGCGTGTATGCTGTTCTGTGTCAGGATTTTCCTGTCATCTCTACGGTATGTGCTCAGAGGTTGTTTCCTTCTAGTTGTTGTGTTTGTTTAGTCTCGGCGGTGGGAGCCGCTGTTAGCATACCACGCTTGGAAGAGATTCCTATTGTTCGTGGTTTCGCCGATGTTTTTCCTGATGATCTTCCTGATCTTCCTCCTGATCGGGATGTTGAGTTTGTGATCGATTTAGAGCCGGGTACGCGTCCTATTGCTAAGGCGCCGTACTGGATGGCCCCTCGCGAGTTAGAGGAGTTGCGAGTTCAGTTGGATGAGCTGTTGGCTAAGGGGTTTATTAGGCAGAGTTCGTCGCCTTGGGGTGCTCCTGTTTTGTTTGTAAAGAAGAAAGATGGGTCGATGCGGCTTTGCATCGACTATAGAGAGTTGAACAAGGTCACTATCAAGAACAGGTACCCTCTGCCGAGGATCGATGATTTGTTTGACCAGTTGCGTGGTAGCACGGTGTTCTCCAAGATCGATCTTCGTTCTGGATATCATCAACTCAGGATCCGTGAGGCGGATATTCCACGGACTGCGTTTAGGTCGAGGCATGGACACTTTGAGTTTCTGGTGATGTCGTTTGGTCTGACCAACGCACCATCAACCTTCATGGATATGATGAACCGGGTGTTCAGGGATTTCCTCGATAAGTTCGTTGTGGTCTTCATTGATGATATGTTAGTTTATTCCCGCAGTGCTGAGGAGCATGAGCAGCATTTGTGTTTGGTCCTATCGGAGTTGAGGAACCACAAGTTGTTCGCCAAGTTGAGCAAGTGTGAATTTTGGTTGCCTCAGGTGTCTTTTCTAGGCCACGTGGTGAATAAGGATGGGATCTCGATCGATCCAGAAAAGATTGTGGCAGTGATGGATTGGAGTAGACCGAGTACGCCTAAGGAAATTAGGAGTTTCTTAGGGTTGGCTGGTTATTACAGGAGATTTGTGGAGGGCTTCTCTTCCCTAGCCGCACCTTTGACCAAGTTAACTCAGAAGAATGTGGCTTTTGTTTGGAGCGAAAAGTGCGAGGAGGCTTTTCTAGAGCTAAAGAAGAGATTGTGCACTGCTCCCGTTCTGACCCTGCCTTTTGAGGGAGTAGATTATGATGTCTACGTAGATGCTTCGCATGTAGGTCTGGGATGCGTATTGATGCAAGATGGAAAGGTAATTGCCTATGGGTCAAGGCAACTAAAGACTCATGAGAAGAATTATCTCACGCATGACCTTGAGTTTGCAGCGGTTATTTATACCTTGAAGCTGTGGAGACACCTACTTTATGGGGCTCAATGCAAGATCTTCACTGACCATAAAAGCCTGAAGTACGCGTTCACGCAGAAGGAGTTGAATCTGCGTCAGCGGCGGTGGTTGGAATATATGGCTGATTATGATGTAGAGATCCAGTATCATCCGGGCAAGGCCAATGTGGTGGCTGACGCCCTGAGCCGAAAGACGGGAAAGATCTTTAACCTCTCCGCCGATCGTTTAGTGGAGGAGTTCCTCCTTATGGATATATCAGTGGGATGCTGTAGTTTGCAGAGTAGTTTGTCAGTGGCAGAGCCGTCCTGGATTTCTTTGACTAGGCTGCACCAGAAGGACGATCCTGATCTTATGCACCTTTTAACCAGGATTGAGAAGGGAGAGTTGCCCGATTTTGCTATCGATGATGCGGGTACTTTGAAGTACCGCGGCAGGTTTTGCGTTCCCGCTGCTGGGGATATTAGGAGGATGATTTGTAGTGAAGCTCATGGTTCAAGCCTTGCCTACCATCCAGGATCTACGAAGATGTATCGGGACTTAAGGCAAATTGCCTGGTGGTATGGTATGAAAGGAGATGTAGCCCGATTTGTTGCTGAGTGTCACACTTGCAAGCGTGTGAAGGCCGATCATGGAAGGCTTGGTGGTAAGTTGACTCCGCTAGAGATCCCGACTTGGAAGTGGGAAAGTATATCTATGGATTTCATTACGGGATTACCGAAATCCCCGAGGGGATTTGATTCTGTTTGGGTTATAGTGGATAGATTGACGAAGTGTGCTCATTTCGTGCCTTATAAGATTGATTACCCGATGAAGAAGATAACAGAGTTGTACATGAATGAAGTCATCCGACTCCACGGTGTGCCGGTTAGCATCATTTCCGATCGAGACTCCCGGTTTACTTCTTGTTTTTGGCAGAGTTTGCAGGAGGGTTTGGGTACGGATCTGAGGTATTCTACTGCCTACCACCCGCAGACCAATGGGCAGACGGAGAGGGGGAACCAAATTGTTGAGGATATGATCCGGTGCTATATTTTAGACCACGGTGGAGCGTGGGATGAGCGATTGCGACTCATGGAATTTGCCTACAACAACAGTTATCAGGAAAGTTTGCAGATGGCTCCATTCGAAGCCTTGTATGGGAGGCGCTGTAGAACTCCGTTGTTTTGGGCTGAGGCTGGTGAGAGGCCTTTGTTGGGTCCCGATGCGCTTGAGGAAATGGAAGTCGCAGTGAAGCTTATTCGGGAGAAGCTTCGTATAGCCCAGGAGAGATATGAAAAGAACGCCAATCGGCGTAGATCTGCTTTGGAGTTTTCCGTCAGGGACCTTGTATTCCTCAAAGTTTCCCCGATGGTTGGTGTTAAGAGATTTGGTAAGAATCGGAAGTTGGACCCAAGGTATGTGGGCCCGTTTGAGATTTTAGATCGGATTGGTGTGTCAGCGTACAGATTGGATTTGCCAGCAAACTTCCCACGTGTGCATAATGTTTTTCATGTTAGCCAATTGCGGAAGTGTGTTCGCAGCAGTGGGCAGCTCTTAGACGTTGTGCCCCAGTTGGAGCCCAACCTCTCTTTTGTTGAGGTGCCGGTTCGTATTTTGGATACTCAGGAGCGTGTGCTGCGAAAGAAGTCCATACCGATGGTTAAGGTTCTATGGAAAAATCAGGATTTGGAAAGCGCGACTTGGGAGTTAGAGTCGGCTATGAGGAGGGCTTACCCTCACCTGTTTCGTTGATTTGATCGGTATGTTTTCCTTCTTGTAACTCTTATGTGTTGCTTTTCCTTCTTTAGTAGGAGTGTTGTGCGCAAAGTTTCGGGACGAAACTTTCTTTTAGGGGGAGTGACTGTAACGCCCCCGATTTTTTTTCCTGCGATTATTTTTATTCTCGTTGGCATTTCGATGACGCATTTCCGTGGCTTGTGCCATTTGTGGAGTGTGGGTTAGCTCCTTAGAACTGAGTGCCCTATTTTGTAGCCTGTTGGCAAGTTCTCCCTAGCAAGCCGAGTCGTTTTGGGTGACCCGGTGTGGCCTCTCGGGGGGATGTTTGTGTTTGGCTTTATATGGGTATAACTCGAGTTCTGTTCGTCGAAAGTTAATTTCGACTTCGCCGCTGTGTTCGTAGCATGGGTATTTAGCTACGGTACGAATTTCGTTAAATTCCGAGGTGATTCGGTTTTCGCGTTGTTTTGGTGCTTTACTGAATAAATTCTATTATATATATATATATATATATATATATATATATATATATATATATATATATATATATATATATATATATATATATATGCTGTTAGGTTAGAATTAGAAAGCCCCGTATCATCTTCCCCATAGGAAACCGCCGCCCCTGTACGAGAGAAAACGGAGGAACCGCCGAGTCCTTGCCTTCTACCGCCGATTCCCGGAGCGTTTGTGGACGAAATTCGATTCCGAGAGTAGATTCGGATTGCTCTCGTCAAGATCTTCGTTTCGACGATAAGATATTCGATTTTCGTGTAGTTTTGTTGAGATTTGGGTTTGCGGTTTTGGAGTTTTCCGCCATTAATGGCCGTGAGATTTGTTCTAGGTGCTGCGGCTGTTCGTTCTGTGTAAAGAGGAGGAAAGCCGTCCAAGCTTCGCTTAAAGTTGAGGCAAGTGGTATTCTTGCCCTTGCCAAGTTTCTTTTTGATTATTCTTGCTGAAATTGAAATCCCTGTTAGCCCAGGTTAGAGGCCTTGTTGTTCTCATTTTTTTCTTGCTAATTATAGGAATTAGATCTTCCTATTGAACCCCCCCTACTTGTGCTGTTGGAACCCAACTTTGCCGGCGTGATGCCGTTTATCTTTGTTCAGATTTGCTCTGGTTTGGGTGTAGCCGAGAGGGAGTGTTAGGAGGGGGGGTGATTTTTCCCAAATTTGTTAAGTGTATTACTCGAGTATGGGAGTATGTTACTCGTGAGGTGGAAGTAGATTACTCGGGTATTAGTTCTGGAGTACTCGAGTAGGTGGTAGTTACTCGGGTATTAGTTCTGGAGTACTCGAGTAGGTGGTAGTTACTCGGGTATTAGTTCTGGAGTACTCGAGTAGGTGGTAGTTACTCGGGTTTTGGTTTGGAGTACTCGAGTAGGAGGTATTTACTCGAGTACGAGTCTTAGTTTACTCGAGTAATGGGCTCGAGATACTCGAGTAAGTGGTTTGTGTATACTCGAGTAGTAGGCGACTACTCGAGTAGAGGGTTGGGGTACTCGAGTAGTTGGTAACTACTCGAGTGCTGGATTTGTGTATACTCGAGTAGTAGGCGACTACTCGAGTAGAGGGTTGGGGTACTCGAGTAGTTGGTAACTACTCGAGTGCTGGATTTGTGTATACTCGAGTAGTAGGCGACTACTCGAGTAGAGGGTTGGGGTACTCGAGTAGTTGGTAACTACTCGAGTGCTGGATTTGTGTAGACTCGAGTAGTAGGCGACTACTCGAGTAGAGGGTTGGGGTACTCGAGTAGTTGGTAACTACTCGAGTGCTGGTTTTTTTTTGGTATACTCGAGTAATAGGTTAGCTACTCGAGTACTGAACTTTTCCCTGCTTCCAGTCTGGAGTCGTTCGACTATCGTCGATCTCCGTTCAACGCTTTTCCTGGGGGAAAACGTCGAGCTCCGTTTTCTGGTTTGGCTTCGAGCTCCGTTCGACACTTTTCCGAGAGGAAAAGCGTCGATCTCCGTTCGACGCTCGATGAGCATCGAGCTCAGCTCTTGTCTGATAGCCGATCAGTGCTCGACGATTTCCTAGAGGAAGATTGTCGAGCTTCGCTCGCCTTTTAGCCTTCGACGATCGTCGACCTCCAGGAAGATGATCGCCGGGCTTCTTTCTGGCCTTTTTGCCGATCGACGATCGTCGACCTCCGATTGACGATCGTCGAGCTCCATGTCACCTTAGTGGGTTTGTGGTTAGAGTTTGGTTTTGGCTTTAAGTGAGGCTAGCTCACTCAACGCCAAGGTTTAGGTAGGCACTGAGTGGGTCTCACTCAGCGCCTTGTCGTGTTGATTCATTTCAGCACTCTTCCTTTACCTTGTTTTTCATTCCCGAGTGGCTTTCTTGTTATATTTCTGGTATTTCCTTGTCGGCCGTTTTCTTTACCTTCTTAAAGGCCGAATCGTGGGTCGTGGTTAGTAGTGGTGGTTTATAGCTCTTCAGGGGGGTGGTGTTGTGTGACATAGCCAAGGCCACTCTTGTTTTCGTGCTCCAGGTACGGGCTGGGCATGTGTGGGTGGAAGGTCCCTTGTGCTTTCACGTGTAGACCCTCGAGCTTGTTGACTTGGACATGGTGGATGGAGGACTGAGTTTGCCTCCGATCCGGTTCCTCGTTGTTTTGTTTTTGCTACTACCACTCTCCACAGTTTAGGGTGTTAGAAGTTCCTCCCTTGGTAGCTTGCAGCACTTTTGGCTCTTGGTAGCCTAGTAGGCCCGGCAGGATGTTGTTCCTGAGTTGGGTTGTTGCTGTTTTCCTTGCTCGTTGTGCTTTTCTTGTTGTCCTATTTTGGACAGTGGTGACTCTTTCTACTGCATGTTTTTCAGTTACTTCTTCCTTTTGGTTGACTCTTACATGCAGTTGTTTTTACCTTGTTGCTTGCTGAGGTATTCTGTTTTCTTTTGGAATACCCCAGGTTCTGAGCCATAGCCAGTTGGGTGGCTAGTTTGCAGTGGTGGTGTTGGTGGTCCCTTGGACTTTGGAGTTCCGTTTGCCGTGTTGGTGAGGTAGTTTTTATGTACTTTCTTACAGACATACTTATGTGTCAGTGGGTTCGTGTCAGGTTGTTGGCGCCCACTAGTAGTTGTTGCCTTTGTACTGGATATATTTACTTATGCTGCTACCATTTTCTGGAGATAGTCTACTTGCTCTGAGAAGGATTTATGCTAGGTGGCTAGTTATTTTCAAACTATAATTATTGTTATAAATAAAGCTCATGATTGACATGTTTCTATAAAACTTAATCACTATTTTCCAAACAACGTATAACGACCGTTTTCTTATATATTATATAAATTAAATGTAGTGTCTTGCATAGCATGAGTGGTTCTCTTGGGACCCTTATGCGCTCTTTAGGGTGTAAAACCTAATTAAAGTATTTTTCTTTCCGCAGCGTATAAATATAGTTTTTCTTTTGTGGACTAGGTGATCCACTGAGCCGAGGGATACGGTCTCTAAAACATAACTGATTTTCTATTCATTAAGCTCATGATTTTCTTGCATAGGGATTGGAGTTGGTTTGCCTGAGCGTCGGCAGTTATCCCCTGCTTGACGTGGCATCATAGCGCGTATTTTCTCATACTCTGATGTTTCCTAAATTCGGAGAAAATGCGGGTTGTGACAGCCACAGTACAATGAATTAAATAAACAGCTCAGACGACACAAAAAATTTTATAGTGGTTCCCTCTAAATAGGTACGTCCACTCTTCTACCACCCTGGTAGGAATCCACTACAGGTTTTTGTTCAGGTGCCCTGCCACCAACTGATCTGCTTCAGGTAGATCAAGTAGGCCCTTTGAGCTTTTGATCAGGAGCTCAAAATCCAACATAGGTTTTTGATCAGGTGCCCTGCCACCAAGAGTTCACTTTTGAAGGGAGTAATAACCCTTTGTACAGGAGGTTGAGAGAGTTAAGGCTTCTTCTCTATTGTTAAACAGATTAGAGAAGCTAGTGGATTGCACAGAGCAAGAAGCTCTAAAGAATCAAGGCTCCCCCTGGCTTAGAGAATATCCAGGAAGGAGTCTTGCTTCAGGGTGCAGGAACTCTTCTGAACTAAGACAAAGAATTGTCTTGAGGTTCTGAAAGAGAAGCTTGAAGAAGACTCTTGATTGTTGAAGGATTGTTCTTCTTCAAACAGCTTCCTTTCTTCTTCTTCTTCTAAAGGCCTCTGAGTGAAAGTCTTCCTATAAGCAGGATGAACTCAGGATGAAGAAGAATGCAAAAGAGCTTTGATCTTCTCAGTTGAATATGAAATTCTGAGAGCTGTAGAACTTTCTTGCTTTCTCTCTTTTTCTATGCTGCTGAGTGTATATGATCTGGGTTCTGTGTATCTTCTCTTCTTTCAAAAGAAGCTCTTTTTATATGAGCCTTTGCAACGGCTTTAATTTGAGTTTGAATCTTTGTCTTCTTCTGGAATCAGCAATCTGGGCTGCAAAAAGCATAAAGCAAAAAAAAATCCTGCAGACAGACATACTATAAGAGGATAAAGCTTTCTAAGAAGTTGCATAACCAATTAGATAAGAAGGGGCTAGAAAAAGTCACATCAGAAAGAACTCTTTACAGCCAGAAAAGACTTTCTGAGTCTAACGGCTATAAAGGACAGCCTGACAGATAAAGCAGAAAATATATTTCAACTAATAAGACAAAACACTTTGTCAGATAAAGATTGGCTCATGCATAAGGAATGGAGCAGAGATTGCATGGAAATAATATCATAAATTAACTGAAATAATATGCCAAATAAATATGAAATAAATCATAAAATGTAAGAGGACAAAGTAACTAAAGACATACAGCAAAACGTCGAACGACCCTCGGAGATCGTCGACCGAAGCACAGAGATCGTCGACCTATCAAACAGATAGTCGAACGATACAGATAGTCGAACTACCAAAGAAGATAGTCGAACTACCACAGCAGATAGTCGACCTATCAGAACAGATAGTCGAGCTATCAGATAGTCGACCTATCAAGATAGCTAGTCGAGCTATCAAGCAAAAAAGATAGTCGACCTATCAAACAGATAGTCGAACTATCAAACAAAACAGATAATCGACCTATCAAACAGATATTCGAACTATCAAAGAAAACAGATAGTCGACCTATCAAACAGATAGTCGAACTATCAAAGAAAACAGATAGTCGACCTATCAAACAGATAGTCGAACTATCAAAGAAAACAGATAGTCGACCTATCAAACAGATTGTCGAAATATCAAAGAAAACAGATAGTCGACCTATCAAACAGATAGTCGAACTATCAAAGAAAACAGATAGTCGACCTATCAAACAGATAGTCGAACTATCAAAGAAAACAGATAGTCGACCTATCAAACAGATAGTCGAACTATCAAACAAAACAGATAGTCGAACTATCAAAGAAAATAGATAGTCGACCTATCAAACAGATAGTCGAACTATCAGAGAAAACAGATAGTCGACCTATCAAACAGATAGTCGAACTATCAGATAGTTGAACTATCCAAGCAGATAGTCGAACTATCAAACACAATAAATAGTCGACCTATCAAGACAGATAGTCGAACTATCAAGCAACAAAGATAGTCGACCTATCAAATAGATAGTCGAACTATCAGATAGTTGAACTATCCAAGCAGATAGTTGAACTATCAAGAAATCTGTCTGGTCAAAAGACGTCGAGCGGGGTTCGACGATCGGCGAGGCAGATTTCACAGAACGTTGAGCTAACAAGAGTTGAACTAACTCAGAGATAGACGATCTGCAGACAGACGAATGTCGAACAACTGATAGACTATCGTCGACCAGTCGATAGACGATAGTCGAGCGGCGTTCGACCATAGTCGAACAAAAAACAACTTAACTAAATTTTCATCTGGAAAAGTGACAACTCTAAATCTAGAGCAAACTAACTAAACAACTAACCTTTGACCATAGATAAATCTTGGATCAAGAGACAGAAGGAGAGGACAGAACTCAAATCCAAACTAGGGTACCAACAAAGGGTGTGTCTATCCATCACTTGAAGAAAATAGACTCATCCATATTTTCCAGGTGGGATAGAAGGATCATTAGGCAAGGGGGAGCCCCAGAGTTGCCTGTGGAGGAGGTAGAACATACTCCTGATGTTAGGATTACCTCTCCACACCCTAGTGAGATTCCTGATAACTCGAGCGCAGGAATTGAGGGGGAGACAGGTGTACCATAAGTGGCTACTAGCATAGTGCCCTTGAGTTTTCCTTCAGAGTCAGTATCAGAAGCTCTAGATATAGTTTTACAGCTCCAGAGTCAGTGCTAGTCCCAGGTGCTCCAGTTCCAGAGGTAGAGATAGTGGTTTTGCTCTTTGAGGTGGCTATCATAGGTCTTACAGCTATCTCAGAGCTTGTGTCTGCTGCTGCTAGGGAAGAGACTGATGTGGAAGAGGTTCCAGCTCCATCTGAGCAAGAGGCTGCTGATAGCCTGGATGATTGTGCTGATGTTGAATATGACTTGGATAATGATGATGTTATTGCTGATGACCTTACTGTGAAGGATTATGAGATTGAGGATGCTACTGGTTTGACCTCTACTACTGCTGCTGATGTTGTTCCTGCTGATGAGCTCATGGTAATGGAGAACCTGATAGTCCCTCTTCCAGAAATTATTCCTGCTTCATCTTTTGAGGGGGAGGTGACTAGGCATTCAATATCAATTGCTAATGAGGTTATTAGGCTCATGTACAACCTTGATAAAAGGATAGGCAAGATGCCAGGTGCACCTCCTACTGCTGCTGAAGAGGTTGTGGTGCTTTCAAATAAGGAAGGAGATGCGGAGGAGCAGATTCCTATTATGACTGCTGCTGAAGACTGTACTACAATTTCAAAAGCTCGTTTATCTCTGATAAATGAGTCTTCCAGTGAGGATCTGCCTAGTACTCCTATTCCCGATAACCCAAGTTCTAGTGGTGAAAATTCAATTCTGCAGAGCATAGAAGCGATGCTGGCCAAGTAGAAAGCATATTTTGATTCCTCCATGCAAAGAGTTCTGAAAAATGTCAAGAAAATAGAAAAAGATCTAAACAACAACCTAGCAGAGGTTATGGTCAGATTTGACAAGCTAGATGCCAGACTAGACTCCTGGTTTACATAAGGTGGAAAAGGAGTTGATTTTGTTATGAAAGGATGAAAGAGCAATCTGGAGGTGCTGTGCAATGTTGATATAAATGCTAAAACCATGATTGAAGCTCACAATAATTTAATGGCACATTATGACACCAGCATGGAAGCTTATGCAAATACTTTGGCTGAGGAAGTCAGAAAGGGGGAGGAGACCATGACAGCTAAGGTAGTAGCAAAGGTAAATGCACTTGAGTAAGCGATGTTAGAAAACTTCAAAGGAGTAAATGACTACAGTCACGACAACTGTGTGTGGCTTCATAGTCAGTTGACAGGATATCAAGTACATGTTGTGCCTGTACCAGCACATGATGAGACTCATCTCAGGATTATTCTCAGTATTGGTCAGATACACATGATTATTCTCAGTATTGGTCAGATATACAGGATTATTCCCAGGTTGATAATATTACTGTTGCTGTAATTCCAGAAACCCAGGTGACTAAAGACTTACGTCATCCTGTGTACAAGAGAAGAAGATATGGGGAAGGCCCGTCGGCAGTCAGGTCAGAGCCCAACAGAGAGATGGAGGAGGTGTTAAGTCCTACTTCCAGAGGGATTATCTTGGACATCTTCTTGAAAGTACACCTAGTGCCAACTACCTTCACCTATGGGGGGGGATAGGTGTCTTGCAACGTTTTTGCGGAATTAAAATTGTACCTGCACAAATAAATCAAACAACACAGCACAGAAAGACACAGGCAAATTATAGTGGTTCCCCGATTTGGGTACGTCCACTCTCCCCCTTCGACCTATCTCCCAACCAGGGACGACTCGGTCACTTCACCAACAGGATTGAAATCCAATCCTCACACTAACGGAAGGAACCCTTCCAAACGAAGGAGTCACAACTCCTACACCACGGGTTGCACCCAACCCTTACAACTAGGAACCAACGTTCCTTTACAACAAAATTGGAAATGGAGTGTATTAGAAATACAAACTACTTATGGAGAATAAGGTGTCCCTCTTCGTTAGACGACGTGTTCTTGAAGTCGACGAAGAGTCCACGACCCTAGATCTCACTTGGAGAGAATCTCCCCCAAACCGACGGCGGCAAGAAGGGCGGCGGCTTGGCTCTCGGGATTGGCGGCGACAACGGAGTGTTGCGGCTGTTCTTTGGAGATTCAACCTTCGTAGCAAAGCTAGCAAGGTCTTCCAACGGTCACACTAGGATCGATCGTCTCGATCGATTCGGAATGGGAAGGTTTTCCCGATCTACGAATCAAGAGACAAAGGATCTCTGGTTAGACGCGTGAGACGCTATGCTTGGCTGAGCTTCTGTAGCCGGGAGATCTGGAAGAAACCTCGATCATCGACGACAATCAACTGGCACGAGCGGCGACGGCGGCGGAGCGAGATTCACGATCTAGGTCACGTCGGCGGCTCGTATTTTTGAATCCATGTATTCATCTGTCTGCTGCTCAACAATACCGAAGTATTTATACATTAGGTCATCCAAAATGACCGTTGTGGGTCCCACCAAAAAGAAGCCATAAGACCGGCTCCAAACAACGCATGTTAACTTGGACCGGTCCAGAGAATAGCAGAAATTTGCCTAAGTCAAATTCGGCGAGAATCGTAAGTGATTCTCGACGAATCGGCGAGAATCACCTACGATTCTCGCCGAATTCCACTTAGTAGAATTCTAGCTACATAGAAATAGCAAGCCGGAGAGAATCGGCGGGAATCACAATTGATTCTTACCGAATGGGCGAGAATGCAAGATCATTCTCGACGATTCGGCGAGAATCACTTAGTGATTCTCGCCGATTCTGCCTTAGCAGAATTTAGGGCGGCGTTGAGACAGCCGGCTGTATTCAGCGAGAACCAGCGAGTGATTCTCGACGATTCGGCGAGAATCACTTAGTGATTCTCGACGATTTCTACTTAGACGATTTTCATCTTTTCTTCCCGTGAGCAGGTCTTTGGCCCATCCTTTCTCCTTGTCTGCTCTCGATCTTTCTAAACCCTGTTCTTGAAAGTAAGTACACTCCAATAGAGAGAGTACACGTAAGCCAACACACTGATCTGCTCAACGAGGGATTACGTTGCACAGACACGTGTATATTGACCTACTGCACCCTGACATTGGTATGTACTTAGCGAGGAATAACTGCAAGCACAACTTGAAGACAAGTGATCAAATAAATTGTCAATTCACCTTAGCTTGTTCAGGGGTTTCTTCAAATCAGGTACATTGTGGATACAATACCCAACAATCTCCCCCTATTTAAAGAAGCCTAAACCCTACAAGCTAAGGTGAAAATAACGGCTGGAAGAAAACACAACTTTGAAAGATGAGAATAAAGGTTCCATACCATTATCTTTAGAGCAATTGGAGCATACACCTTAGCACCTTAGCCGAGAGGGTAATCTCCCCCTTTTCGGCTTCTGCAAATCTGGGACTGTTGCACTTGATACCATGCTCCCCCTCAGTTCTTGCACGTGTGCTTACACTTGAGCTCGTAGAAGATGCTCCCCCTAGAAGCACGAGCCTGGGGCTTCTGAAGTTTTCATTCCTTATAGTTTAGCATCCCCAGTTTAGTTTTGAAGAGACTGAACTTGGCCTCGTCTAGGGGCTTTGTGAAAATATCTATAATCTGCTTATCTGTGGGAACGTAGCAGAGAGAGATGTCCTTGTTCTCCACGTGCTCCCGAATGAAGTGGTAGCGCACTTCAATATGCTTCGTTCTGCTGTGCGATACCGGATTGTTGGCAATAGCAATTGCACTAGAGGAGTCGCAGTACATTGGTACTTCCTTGAACTGAAGGTCATAGTCTGCTAACTGGTTTCTGATCCATAGGAGTTGTGCGCAACAGCTGCCTGCCGAGATGTATTCAGACTCCGCTGTGGAGGTTGCTACACAATTCTGCTTCTTGCTGTTCCATGAGATAAGCCTTCTTTCGAGGAATTGACACGTCCCGGAAGTGCTTTTCCTGTCATCCCTACTCCCTGCAAAATCAGCATCTGAAAAACCTATTAGCTCGACATCATTGTTTCTCGGGTACCACAAGCCAAGATTAGGGGTACCTTTAAGGTATCTAAGAATTCGCTTTGCAGCGACATAATGAGATTCCTTAGTGTTTACCAGATATCTGGCACAAACACATGTGGAGAACATGATATCCGGTCTACTTGGAGTAAGGTAGAGCAGGGATCCAATGATGCTTCTGTATTTGGTTTCATCAAAAGGTTTCCCTTTCTCATCCTTATCCAGAGATATGGTAGATCCCGTTGGAGTCCTCATAGAGGTTGCATTCTCTATTCCGAATTTCTTGAGGAGTTCATTGGTGAACTTCGTCTGAGAAATGAAAATTTCCTCCTCAAACTGTTTCACTTGAAGTCCCAAGAAATACTTTAGCTCTCCCATACTGCTCATTTCAAACTTTCCTTGCATAAGTTTAGAAAACTTTTTGCAAAGATTGTTGTTCGTTGAGCCGAATATAATGTCATCGACATAGATTTGCACCAGCAAGATCTTGCCTTTGACTTCCCTTAGAAACAATGTCTTGTCTATTTTTACTCTAGAGAATTTGTTCTCAAGAAGAAAGCTAGACAAGGTCTCATACCAAGCTCGAGGAGCTTGCTTTAACCCATATAGAGCTTTATTAAGAAAGTATACATGATTAGGATAAGTAGGATTGACAAAACCTGGGGGTTGAGCGACATATACTTCCTCTTTCAAGTCTCCATTCAAGAATGCCGATTTCACGTCCATCTAATAGACTGTGAATCCTTTGTGAGAGGCATAGGCTAAGAACAGTCCGATTGCCTCGAGCCGAGCAACTGGCGCAAACGTCTGGTCGAAGTTAATCCCCTCCTCCTGTCTATATCCTTGAGCCACCAGTCTGGCCTTGTTCTTGATGATGACCCCGTGTTCATCCAGCTTGTTTCTGAAAATCCACTTGGAGTCAATCACGTTTTGCGTCTTAGGTCTGGGAACTAGCGTCCAGACGTTGAATCTTTCGAATTGATGCAGCTCATCTTGCATGGCCAATATCCATAACGCATCTTTGTTCGCTTCGTCAAACTTCTTTGGCTCAACCTGCGACAGGAAGCTAAAATGCAGAATCTCATTAAGAGTACCTCGGCGAGTTCTGACACCGTCTCGGGGATCTCCGATGATTTGATTTCTGGGATGATCCCTCACGTGTCGGAGCTCTAGTAGTCTTGCATCAGGAGCTCTGGCAATTTTTGGGGCACCTTCCTATTCAGGGAGGACTACTCCATCCTGACCGTCATCCTCCCTGATCGGCGTTGAGGTGGAGACCTTGACGTACTTTGAAGTTGCATCGTTTTCGGGCACATGCAGGTGTAGCATTTCGAGTCTTGCACATACATCTTCAAGAGGACCACTGGAAGAATTGCAATTAAGCAAACTTCCTTCATCAAATACAACATTTATTGATTCCTCTACCACTAGGGTTTTCTTGTTGAAAACTCTATAAGCCCGGCTATGGCTACTATAGCCCATGAATATGCCTTCAAAGCATTTTTCACCAAACTTAGTACGTGGGTACTTCCCATTATTCAGTACATAACATCTGCAACCAAAGATCCTCAAATAGGACATGGTTGGTTTCCTGCCTTTCAGAAGCTCGTAAGGCATCTTACGATGGTTCTTGTTTATCAACACCCGGTTTTGCACATGACAAGCCGTATTGACAGCCTCAGCCCAAAAGTATTCTGGGAGAGAAGCATCATTCAACATTATCGTGCATGCTCCAATGAGCGTTCTATTCCTCCTCTCCGCAACTCCATTCTGTTGAGGTGTGCGCGGGGAGGAGAACTCATGAAAGATACCAAGTTCTTCATAGAACTCTGTCATAGCACCAGACTCGAACTCTGTTCCATAGTCACTTCTGATTTTGACCACTGAGCAGTTAAGTTCGTTCTGAATCTGCTTGACAAAACTGGTGAAGATGTCAAACGTATCAGACTTGCGTTTTAAAAAGAACACCCAAGTAAGCCGAGAGTGATCATCTACAATCACTAGCATATAAGACTTTCCTCCTAAGCTATGAACTTGCATTGGACCAAACAAGTCCATGTGCAGAAGATAAAGACATCTGGAGGAGTCTTTGTCTGAGATGCCCTTAAAGGTAGCCCGAGTCTGTTTGCCCTTCTGGCATGCAGGATAGGGGCTATCTTTGATGCACTTAATAATGGGAGCATCCCTTACTAAATCTTTAGAAAACAACATACTAATTATCTTGAAATTAATATGTGTCAATCTCTTGTGCCACTGTTCACAAAGAGATGCACTGCCTTTTGCTACTAGGCATACAGGGGTAGAAGAATTTAGACTAAGAAAATCTAAATAGAAAATATTTCTGCTCCTAATGCCGGTTAATACCGTCTCCGAAGAGGCACATGATATTATCAGGCATTTATCCTTGCAGAACTTAACGTCATACCCTTTATCACATAACTGGCTTACACTGACCAGGTTATGATTTAACCCTTCAACATAAGCCACATCAGTGATAGAGAGTATACCGTTGGAAATCATACCGTAACCTCTGGTGACTCCCCGATCAGATCCTCCAAAGATGACTTTGGGTCCATTCTCGACTGGAGAGTACTCCCGCAGCAGGCTTCTTGTCCCAGTCATATGTCGGGAGCATCCACTGTCCAAATACCATATAAGAGTCTTGGTGGCCTTTAGTCATTCCTGCAAAACAGAATTAATTTCCCTTAGGAACCCAATTGAACTTGGGTCCTAGATTCCTCGTTAGCATACTCCCCCTCGGGTGGTTAGCCCTACGAGTGGTCGGCCTCGCATTGCCAACCTAAGGAGTCTCGTTATTCCTCGAATTAAACCAGCAATCCATGACAAAGTGACCAACTTTGCCACAGCACCAGCAGTAAAACCTGTTATACTTTCTCTTAGGCGCCTGCTTCACCCTTGGAACGTAGGGTCCAACCGGAACCTTGGACCTGGAGGTGGAGGCATCATGATGACCACAATCACATGATTTCTACACCTCTTGGTTTCTCAGTGTGACAGGCTTGGCCTTAGGTGCCTGCTTCCGATTATGGCCGCTAGAAAAGTGACCATAATTTTCCACGCGGATTTCCTCATAATGTGCCTTGAAGACACTCTCACTGAAGTTGCGGGGAAAGGTCCAACCATCATATCGGCTCTTTGGCTTTGCAACCGAGGGCCTGAAGTGATGGCCATATATTGACTCAAAGTCATGTTGGTTGCAGGGAAAGCTGGGCTTTCTGAACACAATAGGACTGAGTGGGGCCTTTCCCTTTTCAGCAGCCGAGGACTTCTTAGCAGCCTTATTCTTTCTCTGGTTCCTGTTTCTCTTGGATGAGGAACCAGATACCCCTACATGCCCCAAGCCAGTTCCTTTGGCCTGAGAAGAGAAGGTATCAACCAGTGGAAGAACTGTCTTTGGCATAGAGAAGCTCTTAACGATCTTCTTTTCTGCTGCAAGTTGTTCTTCCAACTTGTCTATTTCCTCTTGCTTAAGATCGAGGAGCCTAAGAGACTCTGAATGCTTCGAAGTCAGGTCCAAGTGCTCCTGTCGGAGGAAGATCAAACTGGTGATCTCTTCCCTCAGGGACACACTCTCACCTTTAAGGAATTTAACTTCCTTTTTCTCAGCCTTCAGTCTTTTTCGACATTCCTCGAAAGTATTGAGCAGAAGCTCATACTTCTCGAGGAGCTCAGCTTCACGAGCCGAAGGGCTATCCTCAGGGTCATCATCCTGAGACTCAGGATCAGAGTCAGAGTCGGAGAGAGGGGTGTGAGCTTTTACCTTCCCAGTAAATGGGGGGCATTCTCCTTCTGAGTCAGAGCGACCCATTAGACCAAAGTAGGCTTCCTCGTCATCACTAGTGTCTGACATGTCAGATTCACTCAGCGTCTTTGGCTTCTTTGCGATGTAACTTCTCTCCTTCTTCTTGTCTTTAGAGGTCCTGTGCTCCTCTCCCTTTCCCTTCTCCCTCTTGCCTTGTTGGCAATCAGCCACGACGTGTCCTGGCTTATTACATCCAAAACAAATAATGTCAGAGGAGCGGTGTTTGTTCGGTTTGGAAGCATACCTGTCAGAAGAATAGTTCTTCTTCTGATGCCTGGAGGAGGAGCTGTCTCTCTTTCTTTGATTCCTCAGTTTGAGGAACTTCTTGAATTCCCGAGTGATGAGAGAGAAATCTTCCTCTGACAATTCTGAGCCGGAGGAGCATGGCTTGGAGTCTTCCTCCTCATCCTTCTTCCACGCACGGGAAGCAGTAGCACCCTTGCCCTTTCTGGAGTGAATGGCTTTTAGGGCCACAGTCTTTTCTTTGGCTGCGGCTTTCTCTGCTTCCTCCTCAGCTTTCCTTGTGTTCAGTTGAAGCTCATAGGACATGAGCTTCCCAAACAGAATTTGTGGATCTGTTTCAGCAAGTTTGCCAAACTCTCGGATGGTGCAGATCTTTGTGTCCCATTCCTTAGTAAGGGACCTAAGGAATTTATCATTAAGTTCACCGTTAGTGAACACTCTTCCATATACCTTGAGTGCATTGACGATCTTGAGGAAGTTTTCGAAGGTAACTCCGATCTCTTCCTTGGGCCCTTGCCTGAAGGCCTCATATTTATGGTTGAGAAGGGATCTTCGATCATCCCTCACTTCATCTATGCCCTCCATTAGGACAATCAGGCAGTTCCAGAGATCCTTGGCTGTCCTGTAGTTGCAGAAGTTCTGTATCATAGAGTCGTCAACTGCGCTCACCAATATGTTCTGTGCTTTCTTGTCGAGTCCAACCAGCACCATTTCGTCCTTGTCCATTTCTGACAGCTTCTTCGACACTTGTTTGGTAGGATCAAGGGAGGAGGCCTTGGTGGGAACATAAGGTCCCTCCTCAACTATCATGAAGAGTTGTGGGTCGACTGCTTCCATGTAGAATCTAATTCTTTCCTTCCAGATAGGAAAGTTTAGTCTGGTGCACATTGGGATTTTGCCGGAGTACTTGAGTCCGTCCATAGCAGATATCTGTCTTCTTCTTGGCACTTGTGGAAGGATTAAACTCAAGGTGTGAACCTTTTTGATGAGCAACCTCCCTCTGATACCACTTGAAAGTCCACCTAGTGCCAACTACCTTCACCTATGGAGGGGGGGGGGGAATAGGTGTCTTGCAACGTTTTTGCGGAATTAAAATTGTACCTGCACAAATAAACCAAACAACACAGCACAGAAAGACACATGCAAATTATAGTGGTTCCCCGATTTGGGTACGTCCACTCTCCCCCTTTGACCTATCTCCCAACCAGGGATGACTCGGTCACTTCACCAACATGATTGAAATCCAATCCTCACACTAACGGAAGGAACCCTTCCAAACGATCGAGTCACCACTCCTACACCACGGGTTGCACCCAACCCTTACAACTAGGAACCAACGTTCCTTTACAACAAAATTGGAAATGGAGTGTATTAGAAATACAAACTACTTATGAAGAATAAGGTGTCCCTCTTCGTTCGACGACGTGTTCTTGAAGTCGACGAAGAGTCCACGACCCTAGATCTCACTTGGAGAGAATCTCCCCCAAACCGGCGGCGGCAAGAAGGGAGGCGGCTTGGCTCTCGGGATTGGCGGCGACAACGGAGTGCTGCGGCTGTTCTTTGGAGATTCAACCTTCGTAGCAAAGCTAGCAAGGTCTTCCAACGGTCACACTAGGATCGATCATCTCGATCGATTCGGAAGGGGAAGGTTTTCCCGATCTACGAATCAAGAGACAAAGGATCTCTGGTTAGACGCGTGAGACGCTGTGCTTGGCTGAGCTTCTGTAGCCGGGAGATCTTGAAGAAACCTCGATCAGCGACGATAATCAACTGGCACGAGCGGCGACGGCGGCGGAGCGAGATTCACGATCTAGGTCACGTCGGCGGCTCGTATTTTTGAATCCGTGTATTCGTCTGTCTACTGCTCAACAATACCGAAGTATTTATACATTAGGTCATCCAAAATGACCGTTGTGGGTCCCACCAAAAAGAAGCCCTAAGACCGGCTCCAAACAGCGCATGTTAACTTGGACCGGTCCAGAGAATAGCAGAAATTTGCCTAAGTCAAATTCGGCGAGAATCGTAAGTGATTCTCGACGAATCGGCGAGAATCACCTACGATTCTCGCCGAATTCCACTTAGCAGAATTCTAGCTACATAGAAATAGCAAGTCGGAGAGAATCGGCGGGAATCACAATTGATTCTCGCCGAATGGGCGAGAATGCAAGATCATTCTCGACGATTTGGCGAGAATCACTTAGTGATTCTCGCCGATTCTGCCTTAGCAGAATTCAGGGCGGCGTTGAGACGGCCGGCTGTATTCGGCGAGAACCAGCGAGTGATTCTCGACGATTCGGCGAGTGTTGAAACCGAAAAATCGGTCTCTGTGGAGTTCGACCCTTGGGGAAGGGGTGGCCGCGCACCTACTTCGCTCCTGCGAGAAAATGACAAGAAAAAGAAGAACCAAGGACTAGACCAAGGGCCCGGCGTGGAGGTCCCACCACACACCCGGAAGATCTTAGAGCGCTTCCCCTCCTTAGCCAAGTGCCGGGCTAAGGTACCTAAGAAAGCGCTAGTAGACCTGAGAATTAGTAAGCCTGCCTTCTGAGGTACCCCTTGGGTCCTATTTATAGGAAAAGATGGCCTGCCAATATACAACCTTCACTGTTCTCGAGGACTATAGGCAGACAAAAGGGGGCAACATGGTAAAAGTATATCATGGCCAAGATGCGAGCTGGACCTGAGGTAGCATCTGCTCGGCAGGGGCCTGACTCGCCTCGCCCTGGGCCTAGGCGAGCACGTACTCGGCAGGCTATGCTCGACTATCGCCGAGCTCGGCTTGACTATCGCCGAGTTCCAATAGAAACGGGGCTCGGCACGACGATCGCCGAGCTCCAACAGGAACTGAGCTCGGCGTGGAGATCGTCGAGCTCGGTTCGACTACCATCGAGCCCTGTTCCATTACCCGAGCTCGGTCTCGGCATGTCGGGCTCCGTTCGGCCATCGTCGAGCTCGGCTCGACTATCGCCGAGCTTGGCTCGGCTATTATCGAGCTCAGGCTCGGCACGCCGGGTTCATATTGCGGTCTGAGCCGGCCGGTTTGACTCCTGTCGACCACTCGCTGGATACGGGGTTGTACAGCGAGAATCACTATTGATTCCCGTCGAATCGGCGAGAATCACTTAGTGATTCTCGACGATTTCTACTTAGACGATTTTCGTCTTTTCTTCCCGTGAGCAGGTCTTTGGCCCATCCTTTCTCCTTGTCTGCTCTCGATCTTTCTAAACCCTGTGCTTGAAAGTAAGTACACTCCAATAGAGAGAGTACACGTAAGCCAACACACTGATCTGCTCAACGAGGGATTACGTTGCACAGACCCGTGCATATTGACCTACTATACCCTGACATTAGTGTGTACTTGGTGAGGAATAACTACAAGCACAACTTGAAGACAAGTGATCAAATACATTGTCAATTCATTTTAGCTTGTTCAGGGGCTTCTTCAAATCAGGTACATTGTGGATACAATACCCAACAATCTCCCCCTATTTGAAGAAGCCTAAACCCTACAAGCTAAGGTGAAAATAACGGCTGGAAGAAAACACAACTTTGAAAGATGAGAATAGAGGTTCCATACCATTATCTTTAGAGCAATTGGAGCATACACCTTAGCACCTTAGCCGAGAGGGTAATCTCCCCCTTTTCGGCTTCTGCAAATCTGGGACTGTTGCACTTGATACCATGCTCCCCCTCAGTTCTTGCACGTGTGCTTACACTTGAGTTCGTAGAAGATGCTCCCCCTAGAAGCACGAGCCTGGGGCTTCTGAAGTTTTCATTCCTCATAGTTTAGCATCCCCAGTTCAGTTTTGAAGAGACTGAACTTGGCCTCGTCTAGGGGCTTTGTGAAAATATCTGCAATCTGCTTATCTATGGGGACGTAGCAGAGAGAGATGTCCTTGTTCTCCACATGCTCCTGAATGAAGTGGTAGCGCACTTCAATATGCTTCGTTCTGATGTGCGATACCAGATTATTTGCAATAGCAATTGCACTAGAGGAGTCGCAGTACATTGGTACTTCCTTGAACTGAAGGTCATAGTCTGCTAACTGGTTTCTGAACCATAGGAGTTATGCGCAATAGCTGCCTGCCGAGATGTATTCAAACTCCGCTGTGGAGGTTGCTACACAATTCTGCTTCTTGCTGTTCCATGAGATAAGCCTTCTTCCGAGGAATTGACACGTCCCGGAAGTGCTTTTCCTGTCATCCCTACTCCCTGCAAAATCAGCATCTGAAAAACCTATTAGCTCGACATCATTGTTTCTCGGGTACCACAAGCCAAGATTAGGGGTACCTTTAAGGTATCTAAGAATTTGCTTTGCAGCGACATAATGAGATTCCTTAGTGTTCACCTGATATCTGGCACAAACACATGTGGAGAACATGATATCCGGTCTACTTGGAGTAAGGTAGAGCAGGGATCCAATGATGCTTCTGTATTTGGTTTCATCAAAAGGTTTCCCTTTCTCATCCTTATCCAGAGACATGGTAGATCCCATTGGAGTCCTCATAGAGGTTGCATTCTCCATTCCGAATTTCTTGAGGAGTTCATTGGTGAACTTCGTCTGAGAAATGAAAATTCCCTCCTCAGACTGTTTCACTTAAAGTCCCAAGAAATACTTTAACTCTCCCATACTGCTCATTTCAAACTTTCTTTGCATAAGTTTAGAAAACTTTTTGCAAAGACTGTTGTTTGTTGAGCCGAATATAATGTCATCGACATAGATTTGCACCAGCAAGATCTTGCCTTTGACTTCCCTGAGAAACAATGTCTTGTCTATTTTTCCTCTAGAGAATTTGTTCTCAAGAAGAAAGCTAGACAAGGTCTTATACCAAGCTCGAGGAGCTTGTTTTAACCCATATAGAGCTTTATTAAGAAAGTATACATGATTAGGATAAGTAGGATTGACAAAACCTGGGGGTTGAGCGACATATACTTCCTCTTTCAAGTCTCCATTCAAGAATGCCGATTTCACGTCCATATGATAGACTGTGAATCCTTTGTAAGAGGCATAGGCTAAGAACAGTCCGATTGCCTCGAGCCGAGCAACTGGCGCAAACGTCTGGTCGAAGTCAATCCCCTACTCCTGTCTGTATCCTTGAACCACCAGTCTGGCCTTGTTCTTGATGATGACCCCGTGTTCATCCAGCTTGTTTCTGAAAATCCACTTGGTGCCAATCACGTTTTGCGTCTTAGGTCTGGGAACCAGCATCCAGACGTTGCATCTTTCGAATTGATGCATCTCATCTTGCATGGCCAATATCCATGACGCATCTTTGTTCGCTTCGTCGAACTTCTTTGGCTCAACCTGCGACAGGAAGCTAAAATGCAGAATCTCGTTAAGAGTACCTCAGCGAGTTCTGACACAGTCTCGGGGATCTCCGATGATTTGATTTCTGGGATGATCCCTCACATGTCTGAGCTCTAGTAGTCTTGCATTAGGAGCTCTGACAATTTCTGGGGCACCTTCCTCTTCAGGGAGGACTACTCCATCCTGACCGTCATCCTCCCTGATCGGCGTTGAGGTGGAGACCTTGACGTACATTGGAGTTGCATCTTTCTCGGGCACATCCAGGTGTAGCTTTTCGAGTCTTGCACCTGCATCTTCAAGAGGACCACTGGAAGAATTGCAATTAAGCAAACTTCCTTCATCAAATACAACATTTATTGATTCCTATACCACTAGGGTTTTCTTGTTGAAAACTCTATAAGCCCGGCTATGGCTACTATAGCCCATGAATATGCCTTCGAAGCATTTTTCACCAAACTTAGTACGTGGGTACTTCCCATTATTCAGTACATAACATCTGCAACCAAAGATCCTCAAATAGGATATGGTTGGTTTCCTGCCTTTCAGTAGCTCATAAGGCGTCTTACGATGGTTCTTGTTGATCAACGCCCGGTTTTGCACATGCCAAGCCGTATTGACAGCCTCGGCCCAGAAGTATTCTGGGAGAGAAGCGTCATTCAATATTGTCTTGCATGCTTCAATGAGCGTTCTATTCCTCATCTCCGCAACTCCATTCTGTTGAGGTGTGCGCGGGGAGGAGAACTCATGAAAGATACCAAGTTCTTCACAGAACTCTTTCATAGAACCAGACTCGAACTCTGTTCCATGGTCACTTCTGATTTTAACCACTGAGCAGTTAAGTTCGTTCTGAATCTGCTTGACAAAACTGGTGAAGATGTCAAACGTATCAGACTTGCATTTTAAAAAGAACACCTAAGTAAACCGAGAGTGATCATCTACAATCACTAGCGTATAAGACTTGCCTCCTAAGCTATGAACTTGCATTGGACCAAACAAGTCCATGTGCAGAAGATAAAGACATCTGGAGGAGTATTTGTCTGAGACGCCCTTAAAGGTAGCCCGAGTCTGTTTGCCCTTCTGGCATGCAGGACAGGGGCTATCTTTGATGCACTTAATAATGGGAGCATCCCTTACTAAATCTTTAGAAAACAACATACTAATTGTCTTGAAATTAATATGTGCCAATCTCTTGTGCCACTGTTCACAAAGAGATGCACTGCCTTTTGCTACTAGGCATACAGGGGTAGAAGAATCTAGACTAAGAAAATCTAAACAGAAAATATTTCTGCTCTTAATGCCGATTGATACCGTCTCCGAAGAGGCACATGATATTATAAGGTATTTATCCTTGCAGAACTTAACGTCATACCCTTTATCACATAACTGGCTTACACTGATCAAGTTATGATTTAACCCTTCAACATAAGCCACATCAGTGATAGAGAGTATACCGTTGGAAATCATACCGTAACCTCTAGTGACTCCCCGATCAGATCCCCCAAAGATGACTTTGGGTCTATTCTCGACTGGAGAGTACTCTCGCAGCAGGCTTCTTGTCCCAGTCATATGTCAGGAGCATCCACTGTCCAAATAGCATATAGGAGTCTTGGTGGCCTTTGGACATTCCTGCAAAACAGAATTAATTTCCCTTAGGAACCCAATTGAACTTGGGTCCTAGATTCCTCGTTAGCATACTCCCCCTCAGGTGGTTAGCCCTACGAGTGGTCGGCCTCACATTGCCAACCTGAGGAGTCTCGTTATTCCTCAGATTAAACCAGTAATCCATAGTAAAGTGACCAACTTTGCCACAACACCAGTAGTCAAACATGTTATACTTTCTCTTAGGCGCCTGCTTCACCCTTGGAACGTAGGGTCCAACCGGGACCTTGGACCTGGAGGTGGAGGCATCATGATGACCACAGTCGCATGATTTCTTCACCTCTTGGTTTCTCAGTGTGATAGGCTTGGCTTTAGGTGCCTGCTTCTGATTATGGCCGCTAGAAAAGTGACCATAATTTTCCACGCGGATTTCCTCATAAGGTGTCTTGAAGACACTCTCACTGAAGTTACGGGGAAAGGTCCAACCATCATATCGGCTCTTTGGCTTTGCAACCGAGGGCCTGAAGTGATGGCCATATGTTGACTCAAAGTCATGTTGGTTGCAGGGAAAGCTGGGCTTTCTGAACACAACAGGACTGAGTGGGGCCTTTCCCTTTTCAGCAGCCGAGGCCTTCTTAGCAGCCTTATTCTTTCTCTGGTTCCTATTTCTCCTGGATGAGGAACCAGACACCCCTACATGCCCCAAGCCAGCTCCTTTGGCCTGAGCAGAGAAGGTATCAACCAGTGGAAGAACTGTCTTTGGCATAGAGAAGCTCTTAACGATCTTCTTTTCTGCTGCAAGTTATTCTTCCAACTTGTCGATTTCCTCTTGCTTAAGATCGAGGAGCCTAAGAGACTCTGAATGCTTCTAAGAAGGTCCAAGTGCTCCTGTCGGAGGGAGATCAAACTGGTGATCTCTTCCCTCAGGGAAACACTCTCACCTTTTAGGAATTTAACTTCCTTTTTCTCAGCCTTCAGTCTCTTTCGACATTCCTCGAAAGTATTGAGCAGAAGCTCATACTTCTCGAGGAGCTAGCCTTCATGGGCCGAAGGGCTATCCTCAGGGTCATCATCCTGAGACTCAGGATCAGAGTCAGAGTCGGAGAGAGGAGTGTGAGCTTTTACCTTCCCAGTAAATGGGGGGCATTCTCCTTCTGAGTCAGAGTGACCCATTAGCCCAAAGTAGGCTTCCTCGTCATCCCTGGTGCCTGACGTGTCAGATTCACTCAGTGTCTTTTGCTTCTTTGCGATGTAACTTCTCTCCTTCTTCTTATCTTTAGAGGTCCTGTGCTCCTCTCCCTTTCCCTTCTCCCTCTTGCCTTGTTGTCAATCAGCCACGGCGTGTCCTGGCTTATTGCATCCAAAATAAATAATGTCAGAGGAGCGGTGTTTGTTCGGTTTGGAAGCATACCTGTCAGAAGAATAGTTCTTCTTCTGATGCCTGGAGGAGGAGCCGTCTCTCTTTCTTTGATTCCTCAGCTTGAGGAACTTCTTGAATTTCCGGGTGATGAGAGAGAAATCTTCCTCTGACAATTCTGAGCCGGAGGAGCATGGCTCGGAGTCTTCCTCCTCATCCTTCTTCCATGCACGGGAAGCAGCAGCACCCTTGCCCTTTCTGGAGTGAATGGATTTTAGGGCCACAGTCTTTTCTTTGGCTGCGGCTTTCTCTGCTTCCTCTTCAGCTTTCCTTGTGTTTTGTTGAAGCTCATAGGTCATGAGCTTCCCAAACATAATTTGTGGATCTGTTTCAGCAAGTCTGCCAAACTCTCGGATGGTGCAGATCTTTGTGTCCCATTCCTTAGTAAGGGACCTAAGGAATTTATCATTAAGTTCACCGTCAGTGAACACTCTTCCATATCCCTTGAGTGCATTGACGATCTTGAGGAAGTTTTCGAAGGTAACTCCGATCTCTTCCTTGGGCCCTTGCCTGAAGGCCTCATATTTCTGGTTGAGGAGGGATCTTTGATCATCCCTCACTTCATCTGTGCCCTCCATTAGGACAATCAGGCAGTTCCAGAGATCCTTGGCTATCCTGCAGTTGCAGAAGTTCTGCATCATAGAGTCATCAACTGCGCTCACCAATATGTTCTGTGTTTTCTTGTCGAGTCCAACCAGCACCATTTCGTCCTTGTCCATTTCTGACAGCTTCTTCGGCACTTGTTTGGTAGGATCAAGGGAGGAGGACTTGGTGGGAACATAAGGTCCCTCCTCAACTATCATGAAGAGTCGTGGGTCGACTGCTTCCATGTAGAATCTAATTCTTTTCTTCCAGATAGGAAAGTTTAGTCTGGTGCACACTGGGATTTTGCCGGAGTACTTGAGTCCGTCCATAGCAGATATCTGTCTTCTTCTTGGCACTTGTGGCAGGATTAAACTCAAGGTGTGAACCTTTTTGATGAGAAACCTCCCTCTGATACCACTTGAAAGTTCACCTAGTGCCAACTACGTTCACCTATGGGGGGGGGGGGGGAATAGGTGTCTTGCAACATTTTTGCGGAATTAAAATTGTACCTGCACAAATAAACAAAAAAACACAGCACAGAAAGACACAGGCAAATTATAGTGGTTCCCCGATTTGGGTACGTCCACTCTCCCCCTTCGACCTATCTCCCAACCAGGGACGACTCGGTCACTTCACCAACATGATTGAAATCCAATCCTCACACTAACGGAAGGAACCCTTCCAAACGAAGGAGTCACAACTCCTACACCACGGGTTGCACCCAACCCTTATAACTAGGAACCAACGTTCCTTTACAACAAAATTGGAAATGGAGTGTATTAGAAATACAAACTACTTATGGAGAATAAGATGTCCCTCTTCGTTCGACGACGTGTTCTTGAAGTCGACGAAGAATCCACGACCCTAGATCTCACTTGGAGAGAATCTCCTCGAAACCGGCGGCGACAAGAAGGGCGGCGGCTTGGCTCTCGGGATTGGCGGCGATAATGGAGTGCTGCGGCTGTTCTTTGGAGATTCAACCTTCATAGCAAAGCTAGCAAGGTCTTCCAACGGTCACACTAGGATCGATCGTCTCGATCGATTCGGAAGGGGAAGGTTTTCCCGATCTACGAATCAAGAGACAAAGGATCTCTGGTTAGACGCGTGAGACGCTGTGCTTGGCTGAGCTTCTGTAGCCGGGAGATCTGGAAGAAACCTCGATCAGCGACGGCAATCAACTGGCACGAGCGGCGACGGCGGTGGGGCGAGATTCACGATCTAGGTCACATCGGCGGCTCGTATTTTTGAATCCGTGTATTCGTCTGTCTGCTGCTCAACAATACCGAAGTATTTATACATTAGGTCATCCAAAATGACCGTTGTGGGTCCCACCAAAAAGAAGCCCTAAGACCGGCTCCAAACAACGCATGTTAACTTGGACCGGTCCAGAGAATATCAGAAATTTGCCTAAGTCAAATTCGGCGAGAATCGTAAGTGATTCTCGACGAATCGGCGAGAATCACCTACGATTCTCGCCGAATTCCACTTAGCAGAATTCTAGCTACATAGAAATAGCAAGCCGGAGAGAATCGGCGGGAATCACAATTGATTCTCGCCGAATCGGTGAGAATGCAAGATCATTCTCGACGATTCGACGAGAATCACTTAGTGATTCTCGCTGATTCTGCCTTAGCAGAATTCAGGGCAGCGTTGAGACGGCCGGCTGCATTAGGCGAGAACCAACGAGTGATTCTCGATGATTCGGCGAGAATCACTATTGATTCCCGTCGAATCGGCGAGAATCACTTAGTGATTCTCGACGATTTCTACTTAGACGATTTTCGTCTTTTCTTCCCGTGAGCAGGTCTTTGGCCCATCCTTTCTCCTTGTCTGCTCTCGATCTTTCTAAACCCTGTGCTTGAAAGTAAGTACACTCAAATAGAGAGAGTACACGTAAGCCAACACACTGATCTGCTCAACGAGGGATTACGTTGCACAGACCCGTGTATATTGACCTACTGCACCCTGACATTGGTGTGTACTTAGCGAGGAATAACTGCAAGCACAACTTGAAGACAAGTGATCAAATACATTGTCAATTCACCTTAGCTTGTTCAGGAGCTTCTTCAAATCAGGTATATTGTAGATACAATACCCAACACTTCTCCTTGGTCGACCTTGGAGGAGAAAAACCAGACCTTCACTACGACCAAGAAGAGTGGAACAAGTATAAGTTGGCTACTACAAAGAGAAGGATACACTTAAGAAATAACCAGAATGTTGATCATATGCCTCCAACCCATTCAAAGTACTTTCCAAAGCCAAGATAATATTTTGACAGGCAGGGATTGAAGAGATAGAGCAGGCAGAACCAATAGTCATATATCATATATTATGTGTTGAGTGTTGTGGGTCCCCCCCAAACTATGAACTTTCTTGATATATATATATATATATATTTATATATATATATATATATATATGATTTCTATGTTGACTGGGAGTGTGTGTTGTTTTTAATTTCATTTATCTTTTAAAGTCTTAATATGTTATTATTTATTATGTACAATTCACCTTAGCTTATAGGATTCTGACTTCTTCAAATAAGGAGAGATTGTTGGGTATTGTATCCATAATAAACCGGATTTTAAGAAGGGTCCAGTTAAGCTAAGATGAATTGTGATTGTATTTGATACTGCTATTTTGAGTTATGTGCTTGCAGATCTCCATTGTTAAGTACACATCAATATCGGGTTACAGTGGGTCAGTAAACGCAGAACTATATAATGAAATCCTTCATTGTGTAGGTCAATGTGTTGACACACATGTAATCTCTCTATTGGGGTGTACTTCTATCCCAAGTATAAAATAAGGATAAAGGAAGGACCAAGGCTTGGAATCAGAAGGGCAGGAATTTGTTTAAGTATAATTCGTCGAGCATGGTTAGGAATACACGTCGAATTCATCGATTATACTCGTTGAATTCATTGTATATCCCTTCCAACACTCATCGAATTCATCATTTATACTTAGGACAAATTCTCTAAGAATAGGAAAATCCGTCAAGTAAAATTCGCCGAGTATCATCATGTATACTCGTTAAATTCGTCGAATGTATCTAACGATACTCACCGAATTCATCGAATGCATCTAACGATACTCGCCGAATTCGTCGAATGTATCTAACGATACTTGCCGAATTCGTCAAATATACTAGACGATACACGCTAAATTCGTCGAGTTCATTCGACGATACTTCTCTGGATTTTTCTAAGTCTCATTCATCATATATCACTTGTCCAGGCATCGAGTGCGTCGAGTGAGCTAGTCGATACTCGATGAATTTGTCGAGTATACCAACTGATTCTCGTCGAATTCGTCGAGTATGTTCTCCGCCTGAGCGTTGGGTGATTTGCCAGCCTGAACTGATTTCGCCAAGTCTTATTCGTCGTATATCAAGAACCATACAACGAGTATACTAATGATACTCGGCGATACTCGATGAATTGACTTAGTTCTTTTTCCGAATTTTTTCAAAACTCTACTTCGGGTTCGGTCGGCCATGCACAGTGATTTCTAGGTTTCGTTTTTGGAAAATTTCTTGATACCGTTGGCAAGGAGATCTCTATAAATACCTAGGGAATATTTCCTTTCCATCTAATCGTGTTATTGCTCTCAATTCAAACCTAGAAAACATTCCAAATCGAAAATCTATCTGCCGCAGACGTACAGTGCTTTCATGATTTTTCCGATCGGCCGCCCATGTACTGTGCACAATTCATCTTATTCTACATACGCGACTGGATTGATACTCTCTCTACAGATCTATACTTCTCCAGATCGAGTCAATCGAAGATTCAAGTCAAGATTCAAGATCTTCAACGTTTTCATCTTCCATGTTCTCCAAGTAATTTCAAGATCTACTATTCTAGAAGAACGACGGATTGAAGATTTCAAATCTTGTCTAAGTTTGATTATAATATTATTGTGTAATAGTCATTTACTTTTGTAAGAGATTTTTCTCCGAGTGGTAGATCCGTTTGTGGATCGAGTGGTAGATCCGTCTGTGGATCGAGTGGTAGATCTGTTTGTGGATCGAGTTGTAGATGCGATTGTGGATCGAGTGATAGGAGTGTCATCTCCGAGTTGTAGGAGTTGCGGCTCTGAGGTGTAAAATGTGGAAATCTGAGTTTGGTGAAGTAGAGGAATCTAGCCCTTCGTGGTAAATAGGTGAGGCGGGAAAGTGTACGTACCCAACTCCGGGAACCACTATAAATCTCGGTGTTTGTGTGCTTGATTTTTAAAGTAATTTTTATTCCACGAAAAGACACAAACATCACCTATTCACCCACTCTAGGTTATTTAGGTAGACGCTAGATACTTTCAGGAGGCGATGAATCAAACAATATTTTGGTTTCTATACCGACCCTCCCAGGACCGATTGACTCTCTCTCTCTTCTTCCCAAGAAGATCGATGTGCTGACTCCTCACCTTCCTCCCAGGAAAGGTCTTAGAGCCTACTAGATGTCCTAGATCTAGACGTAAATCCAGGACGATTTCGTCCCAGAAATCTAACGACCTCCCAGACTGATTTCTCACGAACTCCTCCCAAGAACTCGACATCCACACCGGACGATTTCTCCACACAAAATACAATAATGTTAAAGAAAAATACAAGAAAATAAAAGAGTTTGAAATAATTACTCTCTTAAAATTATAAATCCTCCATAGAACGGTGTGTGATCGAGGCTTCTGAATGTCATTCTTCATGCACTCAATCAGCCACTGATGGTCGTTGGAGACTTCGCTCTTCAAAGTTCTTCGATCAAGAATGGGAGGGAGGAATTTCGCTTTTCCTTGCTCGGAGACGGTGGTTCGCACCAACAGAGGCGATAACAAAACCCTGGGCTTGTAATTCTTCTCCTTTTTTCTCAGAAAAAGAAACACGTGCTTTTATAGTCTCGTTATAAATTAGCTACTGTCGGTGGTAGAGCTAGCGCCCAATAGTAGGTCTTCTCACATGGTGTCCCCAACTGTCCATTAAATTAGACAAAAATATCCAAAATAATATTCGCGCCACTTTTGAATACCGTGGTGCGGTATGGCTAACGCTTGGTGGTAGCAGTTTCTTCTCGACGAATTAACTCGACGGTCGTCAAAATGGTTAGCGCCCGGCGGTAGGTCATAGAGAAGACTCTTTGTGCACAATAATAATTCTTTAATGCTAGCACTAGCAGTACTAGTGCTAGCGCCGGGCGGTAGGTCACAAGCCTTGAAACTATCGTTCTTCATTCTCGTAAACCTGCACACTATACCAAACACAAGTATGATCAAATACAGCTTGAGTTGATATTGTCAAATAAAAGAGATGCGGGCCATGAGTTCCAACAAACTCCTCCTTTTGATATTATCAAATCTCGTTCATGAGATATAAATCAGTAGTAGTGTGGTATAGTGTGATTCAACAATAAGCATGAAACTCATGAACAGAAGTATGAAGTACGACTCACCCTACAAGTGTGCCTCCCCTACATATGTGATCCCCTTACACGTGATCTTCTCCTATGTGGCTAGTATGAATCTCATGAACAAATAAATCTCCCTCTTTTGGTATTATCAAAAGGGCGGGGAACTAACCACATAGGCTAGAGATTAAACAAAGAGATGAAGTTTTGGCACAGTAAACACACAAACATGGGAGAAAAAGTAATTTTTTGATAGACCTATCCAATATAAAAAAAAACATTTGATTTAAAGAATGACATAGCATAAGAGATATCTAGACAAAGCATGTGAAACTAAATACACAATATTTGGCATACAATGTCAGGTGATTTATAGAGTTAATGCAGTGTAATATTATAAGCGTCATGAATAGTATTTATGTACTAGTACACGCGTGCGATAGATAATAAGTGCAATTTTAGTACAATTCTTATGCATCGAAGAATAAGATAGAATAATGACAGGTGTACGTATAATATCAAAAGAAAAAATATCAGGTAGAAATAATCATTAATACATGTTTTATCTCAATAAATCAATATGTTAATACAAGAGTGATGAAGTAAAAAATTATGTCACGATTCTATCTACAATATACCAAAAGTAGAACAAAAAGGCCCTAACTCAATTTACTATCTTTGCGCAAGATTGAAGCGATTCTATAGACCAAGATGCTGATTCTCACAATGCTCATAGAGCTTTATTAGGAGAAATGAGTAGTGCTTGGGGGTATCCTTGACACATACTTCGATAGTATAGAAATAATGCACACATATTTTTTTCATTTCATTTTTTTCACTATCAATTATATATATATATATATATATATATATATTGTTTAGTTCAAAGTCCCTGAATCAATCGAAATCTACCTACATAGATAGATACACTTTAACATGTATACAAAGACCTTACTATTATAATTTTGGCCCAATGTTCTAAACATAATATATGAAAACTGAATAACGTGACATTGATTTTTCAAGTCATTCCTAGCATGTTAGACAAAATATCACGAGTTATAACATGTAAGTTTTGAATTTTCTACTAAAGTGCATTTTCTAGGGATGTGTAAACCGTGAAAAGTCATTATGCTACCTAATCCTCACACATACTTAGAGGCACATTAAACATACACTTTCATATCAAATAGATCTCAGTAGCTTAGTACCAATAGATTAGACACAACATGACAAAGCATACAATGTTAAAAAGAGATTATCAATCCTAAATCAAACATTGCACGTAATATTTATGTTTTAAGTTCTAGTCATGCATGCCCTAATAATAATGATACCATTTTATTGCATATTTTTTCGTTATGTTTTAAATGAAATAAACACACGTGATGAATAAGAGAAAACATATTTTTGTTATTTTAAATTATTTAAAAAAATTATATTTGATTTTCAAAAATTTATAATAAATAGATATTTGGAAAAAACATAGATTTTTTTAACGACCATGTCAGTTATGCGATTTTCTATGCCAGAAAACAATGTAAAAAAGAAAGAAAATTCTTGTGTTTTTCTAAAAATATGAAAGCTCAAAGAGATATATAATGCAAACACAAGATTTCATGATAGAATATTATGCATGAAATTAACATGAGAAGTAAAATAATGTTCATACGATGTGTATTAGAATCATGAGTATGCCTAAAATTCCAATACCCTAGCTATAAGTCTACACCATATCCCTGTACTAAGTGACGGATGGGCATGAGGAGATGACATGTCATAGGCTGGGGTGTTAATCCTATTTGCATACAAAATAACCCGCTCAACCTAACACTCTTTCCCCCCAGTGCCTCTCAAGGCCCCATTGGAACTCTCCCCAGTTAAGGACAAGACATGGCTTATAGGTTAGCGTCTCTAATGCACACAATCCTACGCCCCCGCTATTGTGAGACACAAATAATGAGTAAATGATCATGATCATACTTAAGCATTTAATCCAATAAACACACATACGTTATGGTACTAGTGCATGATAAGTTTTTGGATTAATTATAACACTTGTGGATTGTTGATTTTAATTATATTTAGAATTTGAATTCAAGCACTCAGTTAAATATCAAGATTTTCGAACCTTATATATTTTTTATAATTTACTTCATCTTGGCAATATAAGAAAGCTACCAGAATAATAGAAATAAGTTGGTGATAATGCTAGAATTATGAGTTTGAATTGATGCCATAAGTCTAATAAGTGATACTTATTGCATGTATTCAAAAAGTTTTAATCCATAAACCTAGAGTGATGTGATAACAATTACGTGATTTGATTTCTCAATTGATTCTATAGTTCTCATTGGAAAGAAATACATGCAAATATAAGTGAAGCACTTCATATACACAATACAATAAAATGAGTACGACATAATGAAACCAATATCTATCACATAATTTACAATTTCTAAGATAGATAGACATAGCCAATTCAAGATTATTCTTAAGTACTCTTATGAATTATATTTTTGACTTAGATAGAATGTGAATTAGGATATCAATTGATCATACTAAATCATTGTGGTGTATGTAATGCTCACATTTCATCTTTGTTAATTTAACATATGTGGCACATTCAATTTAACTTTAGCAAAACATGATATGATATAACAAGCATGAACAATGAGATTTTTCTATAGTAAGAGATGATGCAAGAATGATAAGTTAGAATAGTCATGAACATTTAATATTTTTAGCCTACGACCCAAAATAACACCTTTTCAAATCAATTTTGAAAATGATTTATTAGTCTTTATAATATCATTTATGAAATTCATTGTTTAATTTACTTTTTCATAACATTATAAGATATTTGCTGGAAATGGATTTTTAAGGCGATAAAAGCTAGATAAATAGTCACCATATGTGATATGACTTTCTCTTTAATTTTGATCAAGTATTTTTATTATTCACTAATATTAAAGAGTGAACAACATATCTCAAAAATTTTTTAAAGTGACCATAGTATTTTGGCTCAAACAGAATTGCAAAACAAAAAAAACAAAAGAAAAGGAGATGACGATTAAACATATCATAAAGTAGAATATTGTGAATTTTTGTTTTAAAATTCTACTTTACACAAATGGTGGATACTACTGAATAATGGATTTAGGTATCCAAATGGATCCATGAGTGACAGTTTCTTTAGGTACACAAATATAACATGATAAACCATTAGGAGATAATGATGAATGAGCCCTTTTAAGTGAAATGTGTGCGTCATTTTTAATGATGGGCCTCAATTCATATTTTGGTTTAATGTTTTTTATATAATACAAATTTATATTATGATTTTTAAGAGTCTTTATGTGATGATCTTCAATTGAACAATATTGCGTTAGATATTTAGATATATTGAAATAATTTTCCAAGTTAGAATTATATCGTTTAACATAAAGACTCTGTTGGAACTCCTTATTACTGATTTGGGTTAGGATTACTATTAGGATTTTTATCTTGACCCAACTTGCATAGACTAAGGGTCGTATTTTATTTCCAGAAGTATTACAGAAGGAATTCAAGAGAAGCTTAGTTCGATGAACTCTGAACTCAGTTCGACGAACTCTAAACTAAGTTCGACTAACTCAGAACTCAAACTCTGAGCTGTGTTCGACGAAATCTGAGCTCAGTTCGACGAACGCAGAGCTCAGCTCGACGAAAGTATAAGATCAGTTCATAAATATCCATTCGACGAACTCCAAGCTCAATTCGACGAAATCCTTGCTGAGTTCGACGAATCCGACAGTTTGTATTTCAAAAGAAGGCAGAATGATTTCAGAAGCTTGGTAACAGTTAGTTAAAACTCTGATATTTAATGCTAAATATTCTAAACGAATATAGCCGTTTAAGGCAACATTAAATATTGATTTATCACAGAATTTTAAAGCTAATTAATTCTAAGGCAGTTATAATTTCTCAAGGGATTCAGATGTTTCAGAATCAATTAATTCAAATATTTGAACTCTTCCCTGACAGACTATATATACAGAAGATTGCTGCCTCAAATTGAACAACTGATAGATAGAGATGGAGATATTGATACATATATTCTGTTTCAGACTCTTCCAGTAATACATCTTCAATCTGAGAGACATCCTGATCCATATCTGTTTGAAATATCTACTGGAGAGTAAAAACTTACAAGAAGGCCTACACCCTGAAGAAAAGTCTCCTCCCTTAATCACAAATTCTATTCAAATCAGGGGGAGCTTTTTACAACATCATCAACTAAGTCTTCTCAGAGACTCTTGATAGAGAAGACAACATCTAACTCTTTTAGTTTGTTCACAAACTGTGTACAGGATTCTAACTCCCTTCAAAAGTTAACAGTTGGTTCATAAGTCAAATGATCAAAAGACTTAGCTTTGGTTTTTGGGTACTTAGTCAAAAGCCCAAAGTGTTACTAGATCTCCCTTAGAAAATAGATCTTCTGGTGGCAAGACACCAGATAAAAAACCTGTTGTGGATTCCTACCAGGGTGGTAGAAGAGTAGACGTACCCAGATTTATTGGAGACTATTATAAAATTCTTATGTCGTCTGTGATTGATTATTTTTTATTTTATGTGCTGTGAATTTTGTTTATCTATATATATATATCACTTATTTTCAAAACTGATATAAAAATAAATTAAAGTTTTTTAATATACTCCATTCATCCCATTCTAGAGTAAAGTTAGATCTATCCCTCCACTTTCAGACTCATAACATAGTGATTCTTTAAAAGAAATTTACGTTCATTTGATTTTAAATTGGGAGTGATTTGAGTTTGCAAATGAAGATGATTTTTATGTTTTGAAATTTCATTTACATGAGCTTGATGATTTCTACTTCCTTTGATTGACTTAGTTATTATATGATAATTTATATTCAACATGCTTTTGGGTTTTGCTTGAAATTTAGGAGTTGTATTTTGTGAGTTTTTAATCATAATTTCCTTAAGCATGTTAATTTTTGTAACTAATTCTTTGTTTTTAATTTTGAGATTATATCTAGCTTTATTGTACACGATTGTGCTATTTTTAAGAGTGGAGACTACAGAATCAATATGAGTTTTATACTTACTTCTATGTTCTTCAAAAGTCTCATTCATCTCTTTAATTTTAATTTTATAATCATTGCATATAACACAATTACTTTTCAAAGATGAGTTTTCTAAACATAACTTCTTATTTTGTTCTTTACAAACAAAAGCTCTTTTTCAAAAACCTTATATTTTTCTTGTAATTCATTAAAATCTATACAAGGTGTAGAAATGTTATCAAAAGAGCATGTAGGATAATTAGACACAACAATAGTAGATTCTACATTTACATTTGCTTTTAAAATATTATTTTCTAAACATAGTTTTGAGTTGATATTTTTTCAATTTCTTGATTTTATGTTTAGCAATATTTAGCATGCATAATTTATAAATTGAATTATAAACAAGAAGGGAATTTGATTTTCTTATAATGCTCTTAGATGAGGCATGATTTGAACACAAGGTTCCTTTGTCATCTTTCTCTTGACTCTCCTATTCCAAAGATATATTTTTATTTTCCCTTCTGCTTGATCTGGTTGTCATGTCTTCCTCAAAGAGTAAGTCTTCATTTGATTATTCAATTAGATCCATAAGGAATTGGTCAGATTCATTATCTACAGAAGGAGAACTGTAAGTAATCTTAAGAAATTTTCATATATCATAAACAGAAGGAAGCGTGCAGATTAGTTTGAAAATTTCTTGACCAACCAACAAAACAGACTATTCATTGCTTTGGTATTTAAATAATATTTATGGTTATTTAAATTATTTGAGGGCTTAATACAAGTCATGTTCCAAACATCTATATCTAATAATATAAGGAATTTTCTCATTAGTATTTTCCATACTTTATAGTTCACACATGTAAACAGAGGTGGTGCTAACGAATTTTTTGTGTACAAATTTCCATCCCCACTAATCATTCAAGATCGAGGTTGTCCATTATTCTCAGTGGTGAAACCATTTTGGAATAACTTGGCTCTGATGACACTTGTTGGATCTGGTGGCCAACCTTAGGGGGGGTGAATAAGGTTTTCAGGTAAATTCAGAATTAAAAGAATTTTCAGCAAGGGAAACCTATTCTAGAAACTACCGCGAGGTGGTAGGTTACATAGAACAAATTTCCCTGCAAAATGATATTTTCTAATTTACACACAACCCTCAAAACCCTAGCAACATACAACAAAGAATTCACGATAAAATAAAAGAAATTTAATTTTATTCAAAACTCAATAGTGGTTTACAATAACAAAACTAGATCTCCGTGATGCTGGAGATCGGAGGCGATGAATCAAACAATCTTTTGGTTTCTATACCGACCCTCTAAGGATTAGTTGGCTCTCTTTCTTCTTTCTAAGAAGATTGACGAGCCGTCTCCTCACCTTCCTCCCAGGAAGGTTCTTAGAGCACACTAGATCTCCCAGATCTAGACATTCTCCCATGACGATTTCCCACAGATTCCTCCCAAAAATTCGACGCCCTCCCAGGCCTATTTTTCATGAACACCTCCCAGGAACTCGACGTCTACACCAGACAATTTATTCGCATAAAATACAATAAGGTTAAAGAAAATAAAAGAGTTTGAAATAATTTCTCCCTCAAAATAAGAAATCCTCCGTAGAACGGTGCGCGATCGAGGCTTCTGAATGTCGTTCTTTGTGCACTCAATCAGCCACTGATGATCGTTGGAAACTTCGCTCTTGAGAGTTCTTAGATCACGAACAAGAGGGAGAAATTTTGCTTTTCCTTGCTTGGAGATGGTGGTTCGCACCAACAGAGGCGGTAGCTGAACCCTAGGCTTGTAATTCTTCTCCTTTTTCTCAGAAAAAGAAACACGTGCTTTTATAGTCTCGTAATAAATAAGCTACCGTCAGTGGTATAGCTAGCGCCCGGCAGTAGGTCTTCTCACACGGTGTCGCCAGTAGTCCATTAAACTAGGAAAATATCCAAAATAATATTTGTGCTACTTTTGGATACTGTGGTGCGGTAAGGCTAATGCCTGGCGGTATCGGTTTCTTCTCGACGAATTAACTCGACAGTCGTCGAAATGGCTAGCGCCCAAAGGTAGATCATAGAGAATACTCTTTGCGCACAACAATAATTCTTCAACGCTAGCACCAGCAGTAGTGCTAGCGCCAGGCAGTAGGTTATAGACCTTGAAACTTTCATTCTTCATTCCTGTAAACCTGCACACTATACCAAACACAAGTATGATCAAATATAGCTTAGGACTTAATATTGTCAAACTAAATAAATGTAAACCATGGGTTCCAAAATTTTCCACCCCCGGTCAGCCAATGGTTGGCCGCACCACCGCCTTTGACCGGTTCAACGGAGGTAGGGGTCACTCTGGTAGTGGTTCAATGTTATGGGGTTGTTGCGGCAACTAGAGGAATCTCTAACAAAGAGCTGGAAAGTTGGCACCGTCGAAGCTTTACTCTCTTGCGGTGTCATCTCCATCAACTAGCCTAAAGACGAGTTGCTACACCCTCTCTGGCGAGTTATGGTTCCCTAGAGAGAAATATAGGGCATGTGAAGGGCTCTCCACGACCCTATGCATGTCTGGACATGGTGGGGCTTGGGCTTCCCTGCTACTTCTCTAGCATCGGAAGAGCTTCAAGGTGGCAGGATCTTCATCGGAAGGGGGGTTGTGGTGGAGCCCTCCAGGTCTGAGGGAATCGTCTCCCCCTAAAAGCTAGGCTGGGGATCGATCTATAGCAAAATCGAGAGCCCCCTCTCTTCTTTACATTGGAGAACTTGGGTTCAGCCAATTATGGTTTGCCTAGGGCAGTTAACAGCAACTCAGTGGGAGAGGGGTGTACTGGGCATTTGCACGGGTGAGCCAATCAAGATTCATCTCCTGTGTTTTTTTAAGTGGGAGATGGGTAAGGATGGTTTTGGCTAAGTAGGGAGGTCTAACCTTGGGTCTATGAAGGCTTAGGGTTGGATAGCCACATGACTAAAAACAAGTAAGGTTCACCATGGGTTGGTGCCTATTAGAATATGGTAGTGTGAAGCTTGTTTTATCTTTTGGAGAATCCTTTTCAAGGAGTGTTTGACCCAAGTCAACATTAAGTGGGTCCACCATGTGAGTCAACGTTAATGTATGTCCTAGTCATCGAGTGTTGAGTCAACACTAATGCGGAGGGGTTGATTTCAAGCGTTCATGTATTCCGATATGTCATATTATTTTACGAGCTTTATTTTTATTTAACCGACTAATCAACATCACAATTAAGCAAAATGAATTTTGATGCACTCATATTAACTATATGAGTCTAATCCAACTGAGAGAATTCAATTCTGAGCTTGTTTACTTAATAATTTAAAAATGTTGTTCTGGCAACGCACACTGCTACTCAAAACGGTCACTTTCTCCAAATGACCTCAGGTTGGAGCGAAATGAGAATTTTTGTCACTCGTATTGACCATATGAGTCTAATGCAACTAACATAAGTCAAATCAGAACTTGTTTGTTCAATAATTTAAAATGGTGTTCTAGCGACACACAATGCTACTCAAAATGGTCACTTTCTCCAATTGACCTCGGATTGGAGCGAAATGAGTTCTATTGTACTCGTATTAACTATACGAGACCAATACAACTGACGGAAATCATTTTGGAATATGTATGCTCAATATTTTTAACATGACGTTTTTGTGGCGCACAACGTTACTCAAAAAGGTCTTTTTCTCCAAACAAGCTCGGATCGAAACGAAACGAGTTCCATTGTACTTGTATGGACTATACGAGACCAATGCAATATTCAGAGTACATATGCTCAATATATTAATACGGCGTCGTTGTGGCGCACAACATTACTCAAAATGGTCATTTTATCTAAATGTTCTCAGATTGAACCGAAATAAGTTCTGGTGTACTCGACCGAAGTTGATTCGGAACATGAATGCTCAATATTCCACTTCAGAATGTAGCACAATCCAACCTGGATTATCCAACTTCGTTATTCCTTAACACATCATCATTATGTTGTGGAGGTCGGGTCGTAGTTCACTAAAACCCGACCCAAGCTCCTTCAAGGGTTCAAATGAATTGGCTAGACCCCTTATCGAAGATGAGATATTACACGGCCTCCTTGTCTGCACGGCTTGCACTACATCGTCAGCCATCTTTGGTCGTCCGACCACCCGGTCGGCCTCCGCCGTCGACAGGCCTTCGCTACTTCGGTAGTGCAACTTTCACATCCCGTCATCTGCGAAACCACCCATTATGATGTGTGCGTATAGCTGAATTCCCATAATAAGTGTACACATAACCAATTATATTGATGGGGGTGTGCACGTAGTAAAATATATGATGATGATGGGTGTGTGTATAGAGAATATTTGCATGACGGGTGTGCGTATAACGGAAATTCACATGACAGTGTGAGTATAGCAACTCATATGGTCATGGTGTGCACATAATCATATAATCCATCATGTGTGTATGCATAATGATGAAACCCATCACGGGTGTAAGTATAGCGATGAAGCTACCCATAATGTGTGTGCGGATAACAAATTATATGGTTGCAGGTATGCAGATAACCAAACCCCCTAGCCACTTAAATATGGAAAAGTCACCCTCAAAATATATAAAAGGGCCATATGAGCTCATTTTAACTCACCTTGTCTCCTACTCCCAAGAGATCTCAAGAAGATTCCTTCGATGATCACCCTACGTGCTTGAAGATTTCCTCAAAGATCTTCAAAGGCTTCAAAGATTGCTTGAAAATTTCCCTCAAGCACATGAAGATATCTTTTAGCCTCGACGCTTGTTTCTAAGAATGAGACATCTCGTCTTGCTCCTAATGCTCCCTTCCAGAACCATAGGCCCGCTTCTACTCTTAACACTCCCTTCTGGGAACCAGAGGTTTGATTTTGCTCCCGACGCTCCCTTCTGGAAACAAGAGGTCCGCTTCTAGTTCCGACGCTCCCTTCCAGGAACCAGAGGTCCGATCCTACTTCCGAGACCATAATTGGCTCCCCTTTGCCTACAGCTCCATAAACACCATCACCCAATATATAGAGGAACAAGAATATCAGAACGTGCAACACACTATGACCATAAATTTCGATGAAGAAGATTAAGAAAGACTGCTCCTACCACACCAGGGCCTACTTGTCATTTATGTGAGATTTGGAGACCCCAGATTCCACGCCTAGAGGATACTGATTGATAATGGGAGCTCCATTAATATCATATTTATGTTCGCACTCTGCTTCATGAAGGTACCAAAAGAATGACCTCAACCAACAACAAAATTGTTGCACTGGTTCAACGACGACCCTGTCCTCGTGGAAGGAATAGTCACCCTGCATGTAACTCTTGAAGAATTTCCAAAGCATGTCATGTATGACGTCCGTTTGTGGTCGTGGAATTAGAATCCCTATACAACGCCATCTTTGGTCGTCCCCTCCAAGCAATGTTCAAGGTCATTCCCTCCTTCACAATGAAGTTCAACACCCCAAAAGGAGTTGGACTCGCCCGTTGCTACCAGGAGGCAGCTCACTCGTGCTATCTGTAACAGGCCCAACCAAAATAGAGAGACTCCAGGATTCGTCGCGACCAGTTGTGGGAGCACCAACTCCATGCATCATGCAGGACGATCAGGAGGATCCATGCAGGCTTGATCCAGGAGAACTGGGAACCAGGTAAGATAGCCCATATTTAATTTATGCTTTGCTTTTATTTTGTTTATTTAAAACTATCAGCGAACATTAAGCTGCAAGTCCGCACCTGCGCACATACATTTTATTTTAATTAATTATATTACAATTTCTTCAAACCTTATCCCAACGCAAGAATACTCACATTAGTGACCGCACACTACCGGCTCGAATGCATCCGCTCTTCATCGTCGTAGTAGGTCATGACACCGCCAGGGCCTGCCCCTCTCACAATCACCAATTGTTTGAACTTGTCCACCCTTCACCGCCTTTCTAGGACCAGTCCTCCTGACCGTGCACTACTGTCTCAAATGCATATGTCATTCGACATCGTAGTAGGTCACGCAAGCGCCAAGGCATGCCACCCTCCTAGTCTCTAACAGTTCAAACGTGTCCTCCCTTCATCATCTTTCCGATGCTAGTCCCCCTTACCGCATACTTCCCACTTAAATGCATCCGCTCTTTGTCAACGTAGTAGGTCACGACACTGCTAGGGCCTGACTATTCACGGTCGCCAACGGTTTGAACTTGCCCACCCTTCATCATCTTCCTAGGTCCAGTCCCCCTGATCACAAACTACTGGCTCGAATGTATCCACTCTTTGCCGTCATAGTAGGTCACGATACCGCCAGGGCTTGATCCCCTCACTGTCGCCAATGGTTCGAATGTGTCCGCCCTTCACCGTCTTTCCGGGCCAGTGCCCCTGATCGTGCACTACTAGCTCAAATACATTTGTTCTTCGTCGACGTAGTAGGTCACGAGAACCCCAGGGCCTACCCCCTCATGGCATCCAATTGTTCGAACGTGTCCGCCCTTCATTGTCTTTCTGAAACCAGTCCCATTGACTGCGCACTACCGACTTGAATGTATCCGTTCTTTGCCATCATAGTTGGTCACACAACTGCCAGATCCTGCCCCTTACGATATCCAACAGTTCGAACATGCCCACCCTTTATACTCATTCTGGGGCTAGTCCCCCCTGACCGCATGCTACCGGCTCGAATGCATCCGCTCTTCGCCATTATAATAGGTCACAACACCGACAAGGTTGGTGCCCTCACAGTCGGCGCTAAAAAAATAAAAAAATCAAGACAAAAATCTTCACATAAGTGGTACAATATGTTGGTAAAATCTACATATAACTATGTAATATGCAAAAATGAGCATCTAAGATGCCATAACATACACCACCAAAGCAAAAAAACGAATAAAGAAAATTTATACTAAATGCAGGTAGAAGAGTACATCAGCAAACGAGTATCTCCTCAATATCAACATCATATCACTCATCTGTAGAAAGGTCTCAAGATTGGTGATATTGCAAGTAAACTTCTGTCTTCCCCATTCTCCATTTGAAGGTGATCTCACACTCGTCCTCTAACAAAGGCTCCATCTTTTTTAGTCATGATCTCTGCACGAATCTCCTCAAAAAGCTAGGATCGCTTCTGCATATAGGTTGAGTCCTTATACTCGGCGACTCCTGCAATCTTCAGCTCTCCAACTAGTCGCTCAAATTGAAAAAAGCCTCTCCACAACACTTCTCAGGAAGCCTAGCTCGCTATCTTAGTGGAATTTCTCCCCTTGTACCTCCTCCAACAAGCAAACCGTCTTGTGGCCAACAGCTCTCTCCGTGTTAAGCTTGTCCTACGGCTTCTTAAGCTCAGCTTAAGAGGCGGCTAAGTCCAACTCCAGCTGTTGAAAGCGAGAAGCATTACCCTCCTGCTTCGTATTCAGATCAGACAATGCACTCTTTGCCCCACAAAAGTCCTCCTGAAGAACGAAGTACTCGCCCTTGAGGCCCATATAATGGTCATTCCATGTACAAGCAATGATGTTTAGAAATCCAGTCTGCAAAAAGAAATAAAAAGTTAGATTTCTTTGGAATGTCAAAATTTTAAAAAAAGGCATTTTACTCGTCGCAGAAGTCAACGCCTGGAGAGAAGAGGAGACTTTCCTCACTTTCACCAAAGGAGGCACGGGAATGCCCTCGGGGGGTAACTGAGGAGCGGGAGAACCCAAAATCTCAACCTTGGGATCGTCATGCGCAACCTCCACTCTAGGACTGTGGGAACCTACCTCGTCAGCACGACCCCTCGATCACGGAGAATGTGGCAACGCGAACTCAGAATTGCCACACTTGAACACCAGCTTCTGCTTCCTTTTGCGACTCAAGGGAACAACAGCTGATCACTCGGTATCCAAAAAAAGACCGCACAGCTTCTCCTCGACAAAGGAGGAAATACAAAAAAGAGTCCTAGCTAAACTGATTGGATCCTTTTATCCCAGAACTAGAGTAAAGTCGTGCTCCCGTACCGTCACGTGGAGATAACGACCAGGAAACGACCTCCACAACTCGGGGAGCTCTCAAGAATTCCTAACATATTTGTACAATGTGTTTCCATGGCGGTGGACGACCCTATCTTAAAAATGAATCCACCTCTCGTAGTTGTGCACTTCAATTCGGCCTCCATAAATACCTCACATCAGTCCTTGAACAAATCCAAGGAGAATCGTGAACCACGCTCCCAAAAGAAAGCAGTAAGGTCTATGATCCTTTTCATCCTCACAGGAGTAAACTGGGAGGCTGGCACACCATAAAATTTGAAGATCTTGATCGCCTCCTCTGAAGGGGAAGATAGAATCCCGATCTCAAGCAACTCTCGTAGATTGTGATGCTGCAAGTCAGAGGATTCTACGCACACTCTTCCAGAAGCGGGATCTTCACCTCAAGGAAAATAGGTAATCCATAACACTTTCTCCAAATATCAATCTGCTCACCATTAAGAGTAGAGAGCAACTATATTGACCTCCCACGAGCGCCCTACTTCAAAAACTAAAAATTTAATTTGTCATAAGTCAATAAAAATTATTCTAAACGCAAAACCACGCGATGCCGTAATGTCAGGCGAACTCATGATAAATAGACCAATCAGGTCAAATCATCACTGAAGCACGTAGTTGTGGGCACATAAGTTCATATGCCAGCACAAAACTCCATCTTGAACTCTTGCGATCGTCGCCCTGCCTCCACAACTCATCTTACCTCTGGCATGGTTGCAATGGATCACTCGCCCCCACGAATTCCATGGGCACAACAACGAATGGGAAGAAAAATTTCCGCACTACTCTCATGCAAGCCACGGACACTGTGAATTTGGGAGGCAAATGATGGGGACCCCCTAACTTGTAGAAACTCGGGGTTGTAGATAGCCAAGATAAGCACCACATCACTATCTTAGTGGGAAGAATGAGGAGAGAGTGTTGACAAAAAGTCCACCTAGGAACTCCACTCACACTATGGTCGTTGAAAGATAGGAGTTAGACTTGATTTACTCTAGAGGGGGGGGGGAATAGAGTAATTAATTTTTTTGGCTGTTTTAAAATTTATCAGAGTAAAATAAGTGATACCAATAATAATATAGAAAGGAAATGAAAATAGGCTAAGCTAATCTATCACAGCTTAACAAGAACAAGAAAGAAAATGATCACACATAGACAACACAAGAATTTTATAGTGGTTCCCCAAACTGGGTACATCCACTCTTCTACCACCCTGGTAGGAATCCACTATCAGGTTTTTGATCAGGTGACTTCCACCACAAGATCTATTTCCAAGTAGATCTCACAACCCTTCAGGCTATTGATCAGGTGCCCAAAAACCAACAATAAACTTTTGAAGGGAGTTAATAAACCCTTTTACAGGAGCTGAGAGAAGTGATGATGTCTTCTCTTTTCTCTATACAACAGAGAAGACTTGTGGATTTTGTTGTCAAGACTCCTTCTGAAATGTTGAATGGTTCAGAAAGCTTGGAGACTTGCTCAGGGTGTAGGTATTCAGCCTTATCTTGAAAGATCTTGGAACTTTCTGACTAATTCAAAGTTGTTGTCCTTGAATGTTCCTAGAGTTGAAGTAGAAGAAGATTCTTGATATTTGATGGTTGTTCTTCTTCAGTCTTCACAAAGAACAAGAGAGAAAACAGAATGTTTTCTGTATAGAGAGAGAGAGAGAGAGCTCTGTATGTTGTTGTTCTGTATCTCTTCTCTGTATTCTCAATACTATTTGGTCTGTGTATGTTTGCAGTGATTACTGCCATCTGAAAGAGAAAATCTCTTTTATCTTCTGCTGTCAAAATTCTCCCTTGAAATTTGAATTCCAAGAATTAATTGCTGACTCATCTGGAGAATGAAACGGCTAGAATATTTGCTTTAAATGAGTTTCCCCAACTATCCCAATAAAATAAGCAAGTAATTAACCTGATGAAGACCATAATTAATGCTGCCAATAACGGCTATATTCAGGAGAATATAAGCATTAATTACTCAGAAAATTACTACTAAATAATATAATAAATAAGGGACAGAAGTAAGGAAAACTTCTCATTCTGGCTCGGGACAGAAATCGTCGACCTCAGAATAGAATTCGTCGACTGGAGTTCCAAGTTCATTTACCTGAAAATTCCTGTTCGTCGATCTGAGCTCTGCGAACTGCATTCTGGAAATAACTTGCCAATTTTGCGCTCTATGTTCGTCGAGCTGAGAATCTGTCTGAATAAGGAGATTGCTGACCTGAGCTCGAATATCGTCGAGCTCAACTCAGAGAAAGATTTCTGAGTTTGTCGATCTGAGATCGACGATCGTCGAGCTGAGTTCGAAGAATTTTGAACTGATAATTTTGATCTCTGAATTCTTCTAAGTCCGAGTCTACTGAGATCCTCTGCTGGCTGGTCCATGAACGTTGAACCTAATGACTAGCCATAAACTCTAGGACTCATAGACTTGACCTTAACTATACAATGTGGGTCAAACTCATCCTAATTAGTGAACCTAGCCCAAATCCAAACTAGGGATCCAACAATCTCCCCCTATTTGGGTGAGGTCACTAATACAAACAAAAGAAAACAATCACAAAGCATAAAAACATATATCTGACAGAAATAAAAACATCTAGCAGATATTTACACAGGTGCTTCATGATTTAACAAATAGAGTTTAGAAAAATAAGAGTTAAACACAACAGTCACTTGTTCTTCTTTGGCTTCTCCTTTTCATCTTTATCAGAAGGCTGTCTGAATGTAATCTCTCTTTTTGGATTAGCAACTTCTCTTTTTGTCATGGTCATATCTGATGCTCTAATTATATTACAAGAGGTGGCTCTTGGAACTACTGCTTCTGGATGTAAGCTCATATAATCATCAACATTGAAAAATTGGTTAGCTCTAGCATACCTCTTGAGTTCCTTTTTTCTATATGATGACATAGTTGAGTATAAGGAAGGATCTTTTCCTTCAGCTTTAGCTTTGTTGATCTGAGAAAGTCCTATCAGCTCATGAAACCTGGACATTTTTGCAGATGTTTCCTGTTCTGGATCTACAAAAGGAATAGATGGAGATTCTTGCCTTATAGGACATGAGTCCTTCTGTGAATCATCAATAGAAACTGAGTACTTCTCTTATCTATAGTTGGAGGAGGCTTGCTTTGAGAGGAATGCTGGCTGCTGCCTGGCTTGGAGTGTGTCTGGTAGGTTTTAGTAATAGGTGCTGATCTTTGAGATACACTTCCAGAGGCCCTAGAAGATGGAGGAGGAGGAGGATCTTTCCTGAATTGCTTAGGAGGAGACCTGTACCTTCTCCTCTTCTTCCTTTCTTTTTGCTCATTCTTTGATAACCACATCAATTGTGGCATACCCTGATAAGGAGTAATATTGTGCAGTATGTAATAAGGAGTATCATGGGTATGGTTTGGTTTAGGAGCACCTTTTGGAGCAGCTTTCCTTTTCTTAGCAACCTTCTTTTTATCTTTTGGATCATATGATTCATCAGAATCTTCTTCTTCATCATCAAAGGATTCTGGAGGGTTGTCATATAAAGCATCTATTTCCTCAATCAGCTTAGATTGATCTTTCTTAAGAGATACTGGCTGTGCAATCTCAATTTCTGTATCAACCATATCAGGAGCATTCTGAATATTTACAAGTTCTTGTGCCACATCTTCAGCAATTAAATCATCCAAATTGGGAATTAGACTTTCATCCAAGATATAGGTTGGACCAAAAGAGCTTGGCTCAACTTTGTCAGTTGTAACATCTGATGGTTCCCAAATCATTTGAGCAGCAAAACTTTCCTTTAGTTGATTAACAACTTCAGGACTTATAGGTGAAGTATAACATACTATGGCCATGGATTGCTCTTGACAAACTTTTGGAAGATAATATATATATGCATAAAAAGACTTTAATAACCCAAATAAATCTACTGTGGGATTGACAAAACTATCTCCAACAGTCAAAACTTCTGGCAGATCAACTTGCTCATCTATACAAAGCATATCAAAATCAACTGCCTCAATTTCTATAATCACATCTGCATCTACATCTACATTTGCTAGCTCAACTATCTGCAAAACTGCTGCTGCTTGTGCTGCTACTGGAGGAGAGGATACTGGAGCATCTTCACTGGATATCTCACCCCGCCTGGTTTCAGAGGGTTCTGAAGCCATGCCCCCAGAAGAAGGGATAGCAGAAAGGAGAGCAGATAGGGATGAGATAGATTTAGCAAGAGATTTAATGGCCTCTGCTATAAGATTTTTGAGAAGTCGAGTGATGAGTTCCGAAAGGGAGGGAATGGAAGGGGAATCTATTTTCATAAACTCAGAAGGTGTCTGAGTTGATACAGAAGGATGGAGGATGGATGATGAGGGGAAATGAGTGGTGTCTGGCATGAGCTCATCATGAGGTGAAGGATTATTGATGGGAGATGATAGCAGAAGGTCAAAAGATGGAGTGGATATGAGATTATGGAGGGGGATGTCTGCAAGATGATGGGGAAGTGGAGATTGAGGTGGTGTGGTATGCTCTGGAGAGTGAACTGGTGTTGGTAGAGGTTCATGAGATTGAATTGGTGTTGGTTGATGTACTGGAGATGTAGGTGGTGTTTGAATGTGAGCTTGAAATATGGATGGTTGTTGGAGGGTTGATGAATGAATTGAAATTTGTGGAGGCGTAGGTTGTTGAGTTGGAGGTATTGGAATCTGAGTGGATGGAATGCTGATGGAGGGGACATCATCAGGAGGTAGGGGATCAGCTGTGACAGCTCTGGTATCCTCAGATGCTCTGGAAGAGGAAGAAGTCTTAGATGGCTTTGAGATAGTCCTCTCCCACCTTCCAAATAAGGCACATGTTAGCCTCTTGGAAGCATTAATGAATATGGCATGTGAGACCAGGGATTCAGCTGTCTTGTCCTGTAGGAAGATTCCAAGGATCCTTCCAAAACACACTTCCTTCTTACTGTTCTTCTTCTTAATCAAATCAAACAGTATCTTAGCCCAGTTTACTGGCTTCTTATTTACCACTGCACACATTACTAGAAACTGTTACCTGGTGATATAATCATGGGCAGTATGCTTACCCAGCAATACCTTACCCACCACAACGACTAAAAACTTATATTCAAAAGATAAATGTTTCTTTAAAAGTATATTCGGGTTCTCTCCAGTGTGACCCATTTTAATCAACATTTCATCATACTCAGAGCTATCTATTTCTAACTCTTCTTCACCATTAATCAATCCAAAAATCTCAATCAACACTGCGGGGGTTAAAGAAACTTGGTTACCAGATATCGTGTCGGTCATCGTATCAGCGTCTAGAGTGGAGGAGGTGAACACCCATTCTCTGATTTCGGTAGCAGCTATCTTTATTCTAGTTATCATGCAGTTCTTTAACTGTTGTTCTTCAAATAATGTCAGTATATCCAATAAAAATTGATCAGAATGCTGGAATGATTCGAAGTCGATGTCGAATCCCATGTCAAATTTCATTGCAGCAAGAGAGCTTGCCGGAATCGCCATTGATCGCCTACAAAAGGAAACAGAGAGATCAAGTATAAGGGAAACAGAAAGCACGGGATGGAGCTCGAAGAAAACCTAGATATAAAGTTTTCAGAATATGAAGCGTCAAACTCCATCCTACGAAATAAACAAAATTCTTCGATCTGAGGTCGACGAAATATTTTATTGACAAAAGAGTTCGTCAATCTCAGTATGAAGAAGGGAAAACTTTTCGTCGTTCTCAGGTCGACGAAAATTTTTTGAAGCAGTATCGTCGTTCTCCGGTCGACGAATAAGACTTCATACAGAGAGTTCGTCGATCTCAGGTCAACGAATTATCTCAAAAACTTTTCTCAGTTCGTCGATCTCCGTTCGACAAACTGTGGCTAATTCTTCGACCACAGACAGAAAGCTAAATTAATGCTTCTCCATTGGTCATACCTAGCTGATTCAGAAAGAACAGATGGTTCCTCTCATCCAAGGGTTTGGTGAAGATGTCTGCTCTTTGCAAATCAGTGTAGATGTAGACAAGATTAATATTATTTTTGTCAACACAATCTCTCATGAGATGATGTCTTATTTCTATATGCTTAGTTCTACTATGATGCACTGGATTCTGTGCACTGGAAATTGTATTTGTATTATCACAAAGAAGAGTTGAATTATTTAAGTTGATACCATAATCTAGGAGTTGGTTTTTAATCTACAGCATCTGTGAACAGTAACTGCCAACTGCTATGTACTCAGCTTCTGCTATTGAAGTAGATACATATGATTGCTTCTTGCAAAACCAAGACACTAGCCTAGCACCAAGGAACTGACATGTCTCTGAGGTGCTTTTTCTGTCTACTCTACATCCAGTAAAGTCAACATCTGAGTATCCAGTCAACTCAAACTCTGACTCAGTTGGATACCAGAGTCCTAAATTAGGGCAACTCTTTATATATCTCAAAATTCTTTTTAGGAAAATAAGGTGAGATTATTTAGGGTTCACCTAGAACCTAGCACAAAGACAAGTAGCAAACATAATATTTGGTCTACTTGTTGTGAGATATAACAGGGACCCAACAATGGCCCTATATAATTTTTGATCAACAAGTTTCCCGTGTTCATCAAAATTAATCACAACATTTGTAGCCATAAGTGTTTTCTTAGCTGAAGCATCAGCCATCCCAAACCTTTTTATCAGCTCTTTAGCATATTTGGATTGGAATATGAAGATGCCATCAGGGGACTGCTTCACTTAGAGACCAAGGAAGTAGGAGAGCTCACCCATGCTACTCATTTCAAACTTGGAATGAATAAGGTCAGAGAAACTTTTGCATAGTTTGGAATCAGTAGAACCAAATATAATGTCATCTACATATATTTATACTAATAAGATTTTATCATGATGATGCTTAATAAATAAAGTCCTATCTACTATGCCTTTAGAAAAATTATGCTATAAGAGAAAGCTAGCTAAGATTTCATACCAAGCTCTTGGAGCTTGATTTAGACCATAAAGAGCTTTATGCAATTTGAAAACACAAGATGGATGAGATGAAGAGATAAAACCCGGTGGTTGTTCCACATAAACCTCTTCTTTGAGTTCACCATTAAGGAATTTACTCTTGACATCCATTTGGTATACTATGAACTTCTTGTAGGCTGCATAAGCTGGAAATATCCTTATTTCTTCAAACCTTTCAACCGAGGCAAATGTTTGGTCATAATCTATGTCTTCCTCTTGTCTGTAGCCTTGAGCAACTAATCTGGCTTTGTTCCTTATGATAGTACCTTGAGCATCTAGTTTGTTTCTAAATACTCATTTAGTTTCAATGACTGGGTAGTCTTTGGGTCTTGGAACTAAATCCCAAACTCTACATCTCTCAAACTGGTTGAGCTCCTCTTGTATTGCAATGATCCAGTGTGGATCTTGCTCATCATATTTAAAGGATTGAGGCTCAGTTTGAGATATGAAGCAGACATGCATCATGTCCTAGTGGAGTTGATGTCTTGTCTGCACACCCGCTGATATGTCTCCAATCACTTGAGATACATGATGATCTCTAAGTATGACTATCTTAGTAGGAGGAGCTGGTTGAGCAACATCTTTGGGAGTTAATTCCTCTAGTGGAATTATAGCTGTTGTTGGCTCTTCACTGAGTTCAGTGACATCATCTTCACTTTCTTCAGTAACTTATGGAGAAGGATGTGTAACAGCCTCATTGGTGAGGGTCAATTCATCCAACTTATCACACAGGTGAGGTTCCTACAAATTCTCACTAGTAGAAGCTATCTTCTCCTTGTAAAACATATTAGCCTCATCAAAAGAAATATGAATAGACTCTTCCATTTTCATAGAAGATTTATTATATACCATATAAGCCTTGCTTACTTGAGAATATCCAAGAAAAATTCTTATTTCAGCCTTGGCTTCAAACTTTCTAATATATTTCTTGTTATTTTTGTGAATATAACAAATACAACCAAAGACTCTCAAATAATCTACTTTAAGTTTCTTCCTTTTGATTAGTTCATAGGGGGTATTGCCCTTAAGCTTATGAATCGAACTTCTGTTCAGTACATAGTTTATTGTGCTCACAGCCTCTGCCCAAAAGGATAAGGGCAAGTGAGCATCTGCAATTAATATGCCTGCAGCTTCAATGAGTGTTCTGTTTTTCCTTTCAGCTACCCCATTTTGTTGAGTTCTAGGAGCAGAGAAGCAATGCATTATACCTTATTTCTCACAGAATTCTTGCATGGGAAGAGACTCAAACTCAGTACCATGATCACTTCTGATCAATGCAACTGGAGTAGAGTACTCAATCCTTATGCTCTTAAGAAAATCTGTAAGAACCTTGAAGTTATCTGAATTGTTTCTCAAGAAGAACACCCAAGTGAACCTAGAGAAGTCATCAACTATCACTAAGGTATAAGACTTCCTTTCTAGGCTCTATATAATAATGGGTCCAAAAATATCCATGTGTAGCAAATACAGAATCCTAGGTGAATCACTCTTATTAAGTGACTTAAAACTATTTTTAGTTTGCTTGCCTAATTGATAAGCCCTGCAAAGGCTTTCCTTCTTATAGGGGCAAAAAGACAATCCTCTAAAAAGGTTGTCCCTAAAAAGTTTAGCAATGTTTTTCAGTTTTACATGACCTAATCTCCTATGCCAAAGATCATTATTATTGCTGGTTTGATTAAACAGGCAAATTTTAGTTTCATCAGACCTAAAGTTAACTACATAGATATTTCTTATTCTAGTACCAGTTAAAACTACTTGGTTATCTACAGAAGTAATAATGCAAGAAGTTTTGTTAAATGATACCTGAAACCTTTCATCACATAACTGACTTATGGATATAAGGTTGTGCTTCAGTCCACTTACATAAGCAACCTTCCTAAAGGCGATTGCTCCAATTTTGACCTTTCCATATCCTTCAGTCTGGCCATAATTGGAATCACCAAATATTACTTTGGGTCCTAGCTTTGATTTATAGTTGATTAAGTTATCATTACTGCCAGTCATATGCTTTGAACAGCCACTATCCAGATACAACTGATGCTCTGTGGTGGGATAGTCTTTCACCTGCAATAAAACAGATTAGCTATTCTTGACCCAGGTCACCTTGGGTCCTTGTTTATTCACATAATTAAAACTGAAAATGTATGAGTATTTAGGTTGATTTTTATAACCTAGGGGTGAAATTTTCTAGGTGGAATTATCCACTGATTAAATGGATTAACATATTGTCCTGGTTGATTTAATGTTCTGTTAGAAATAAAGTTTCTGTTATTATGAATTGGGGTTGACGAATTCTGGTAAGTTCGTCGATCTGAGGTCGACGAATGGGGATGAGTTCGTTGAACTCCACTTAGAGAATGAAAATATTCATTTTCTGGGCCCCAATATCGTCGATCTCGGGTCGACGAACCATACTGGTTTCGTCAATCACAGTTCAGAGAATAATTATAATAAAAGTTTGCGTTCGAAGTTCATCGACTTGAGTTCGATGAACTGTACATATTTCGTCGATCTGAGTTCGATGAAATCTGCTGAACATTGTTATAGTTAGGCTTTTTTTAATTCTTTCTCTTTTTCTTATTCTTCTGTTTTACTTTTGTTTGGTTAACATGATTATCATCTATCTTTTTCTTGCCTTTTTCAGAAACCAATTTTATTAGAGTTGTTAAAATGTTTTTCTGAATCAGTGGGGGTTGGCTTAATGAAGAACCTAAGCCCAGCTTGTCATTAAGCCTGACATTCACTGTGCTTGTGATGTCCATCAGCTTAATACTTCTCCCATTTAGGGATTCTTCAAGTTGCCTTGCCTCAGCTAATTAAGTTTTTAATGTGATGATCTGTTCATTTGCTGAAGTTAATTCATCCTTTAATTTAATGTTTTCAGAAATGAAATTATCTTGTTCTGATAGTTTTTCTCTTCATTGTTTAATTTCTCTTTCATAGTTAATTAAATCAATTCACAAAGATTTAAATTTAGTTTTAAAATCATCTGAATTGAAATCAAAAGAAGACAGTACCTGATCTTCCTCATATTCAGAGTCTTCACCCTCTGACTTGTCATCTTCTACTTCTGAATAGCTGCCTGATGCATTGATGGCCATCAGACACACTTCTTTTGCCTTTGCTTCCTCTTCATCTTCACTGGATTTGGAAGATGAAGATTCATCTTCAGTTTCACTCCAAATTTCAGCCACAAAGCCTTTCTCCTTTCTCTTATGCTTGCTGGAGGAGGGCTTGTTGTAGTGTTGCTTCCTGGTTTCTTTTTCTCTTCTTCTCTCCTTCTTTTGGTTCTCTGGACACTCTGATATGAAGTGTCCAGACTTCCTGCAATCAAAGCAGACAACTTCTTTAGTTGGAGTCTTGTCATATCTTGGCTTGTCATCTTGCCTAGATGACTTTCTTCTGAAATCCCTCTTACCCATCTTGTAAAATCTCTTGTCTAAGAGACTCAGAAATTCTTCACTGGCTGTTGGAGCTTCTGATTCTTCAGATGCTTTGAATGCAATGTTCTGCTCCTTTCTTATTGATGTGGGAGTCTTCTATTCAGCAACTTCTCTAGTATTTATCAATTATTCATAGGACTTGAGCTTTCCAACTAGAGATTCATTAGAAATCTCATTCAGACTTCTGGCTTCCTTGATTAGCCAGATTTTGGAATCCCATGAGCTAGGTAAGCACATGGGGATTTTGTCATTGACTTCTGTAAGGGTGATGTCCTTGTCCAGAGTCTTCAGCTCTTTGATGATTGAGCTTATTCTGTTGTACATGTCACTTACAGACTCTGACTCATCCTTCTTGAAATTTTCATATTGTGAGATGACATTGGATCTCATATCCTTTCTCTCATCTGCTGAACTAGCAACCATCTGGTTAAGAGAATCCCAGATAGCCTTGGCTGATGTGCACTCTGTCACCTTCTGGAAAAGGTCATCGGATATTGTCTGAGCTAGAATATTCATGGCCTTGACATCAGCTATTTTGGCCTTCTTTTGATCATCTGTCCACTCAGGTGGTGGAACAGCATGAGTGCTGGAACTAGCAGTAGTTGCAGCCACTAGAGTTGGTGGTCCTGTCAAAATAGAATTAAAAATATCCTCATCAATAGAGTTCATATATAACTTGATTCTTGACTTCCAGATAACAAACTTATTCAAGTTGCAGACTGGAGGTCTGGTGCTTGCATAATCTTTGTTCCGTGCTATGATATAATAGAAAAACTAGGAGAAGAAAATCAGATCTAGCAAGGATCTTTTGGTTCAAGTGTTAGCTTGTACAACCAAAGGAACACCCCTCTGATACCAATTGAAAGATAGGGGTTAGACCTGATTTACTCTAGAGAGGGGGGGGTGAATAAAGTAATTAAAACTTTTGGCTGTTTTAAAATTTATCAGAGTAAAATATGTGATACCAATAATAATATAGAAAGGAAATGAAAACAGGCCAAGCTAATCTATCACAGCACAGCAAGAACAAGAAAGAAAATGATCACACACTGACAACACAAGAATTTTATAGTGGTTCCCCAAACTGGGTACATCCACTCTTCTACCACCCTGGTAGGAATCCACGATCAGGTTTTTGATCAGGTGACTGCCACCACAAGATCTATTTCTAGGGAGATCTCACAACTCTTCAGACTTTTGATCAGGTGCCCAAAAACCAACAATAAACTTTTGAAGGGAGTTAATAAACCCTTTTATAGGAGGTGAGAGAGGTGATGATGTCTTCTATTTTCTCCATACAACAAAGAACACTTGTGGATTCTGTTGTCAAGACTCCTTCTGAAATATTGAATGGTTCAGAAAGTTTGGAGCCTTGCTCAGGGTGTAGGTCTTTAGCCTTGTCTTGAAAGATCCTGGAACTTTCTGACTAATTCAAAGTTGTTGTCCTTGAATGTTTTTGGAGTTGAAGTAGAAGAAGATTTTTGATATTTGATGGTTGTTCTTCTTCAGTCTTCACAAAGATCAAGGGAGAAAACAGAATGTTTTCTGCACAGAGAGAGGGAGAGCTCTGTATTTATTTGTTCTGTATCTCTTCTCTGTATTCTCAGTACTGTCTGGTCTGTGTATGCTTGCAGTGATTATTGTCGTCTGAAAGAGAAAATCTCTTTTATCTTCTGCTATCAAAATTATCCCTTGAAATTTGAATTCCAAGCATGAATTGCTGACTCATCTGGAGAATGAAACGGCTGGAACATTTGCTTTAAATGAGTTTTCCCAACTGTCCCAATAAAATAAACAAGTAATTACCCTGATGAAGACCATAATTAATGATGCCAATAACGACTATATTCAGGAGAATATAAGCATTAATTACTCAGGAAATTACTGCTAAATAATATAATAATAAGGGACAGAAGTAAGGAAAACTTCTCATTCTGGCTCAAGACAGAAATCGTCGACCTCAGAACAGAATTCGTCGACTGGAGTTCCAAGTTCGTCGACCTGAGAATTCTTGTTCGTCGACCTGAGCTCTGCGAGCTGCATTCTGGAAATAACTTGCCAATTTTGCCCTTTAAGTTCGTCAGCTGAGAATCTGTCTGAATGAGGAGATCGTCGACCTTGAGCTCGAATATCATCAAGCTCAACTCAGAGAAAGATTTCTGAGTTCGTCAATATGAGATCGACGATCGTCGAGCTGAGTTCGAAGAATTTCGAACTGATAATTTTGATCTCTGAATTCTTCTAAGTCTGAGTCTACTGAGGTTCTCTGCTGGCTTGCCCATGAAGGTTGAATCTAATGACTAGCCAAAACTCTAGGACTCATAGACTTGACCCTGACTATACAATGTGGGTCAAACTCATTCTAATTAGTGAACCTAGTCCAAATCCAAACTAGGGATCCAACAGTCGTGGGCCGCATGCAACGACGAACGATGACAACCGCCTACACTAAGTCACCTTGGCTAGGTGTCCACCGCCACCGCCCGACGAAAATTGCATGGCCCCGCAGCGCAAAGGTCATACAACTACGTCAGATGCGTGTGCCCAAGTACGCGGCCACACGTTCGTGCATCGCCACTGCATGGCCGCAAAACTGCCCCACACAGCCGACCTCCCATGGTCGGCCTCCACTGGTAGGTCTCCACCGTTTGATGGACTCCACCGACCAGCCTCTTGGCCGCCGCCTGTCCTCCACTACCTCGACCATACAACTTCCACATCCCGTCATCTGCGAAACTACCCATTATATGGTGTTTGTATACTCGAATTCTCATAGTGGGTATGCACATAACCAATTATATTTATGTTTGTGTGTGCGGAGTAAAATATATGATGATGTGTGTGCATATAGTGGAAATTCGCATGACGGGTGTGCGTATAACGGAAATTTGCATGACGTGCGTATAATAAATTGTATGGTTATAGTGTGCACACAACCATATAATCCAACATGGGCGTGCACATAGCGATGAAACACATCATGGGTGTCCGTATAGCGATGTAACCACCCATAATGAATGTGCACATAACAAATTATATGGTTACAGATGTTCAAATAACCAAATCTCATAGCTACTTAATTATGGAAATGTCACACTCAAAATCTATAAATGGCCTGGCCCTCCTAACTCTCATTTGACCTCACCTTGTCTCCTAAGCCCAAAAGAGCTCCAAAGAATTCCTTCGAAGATCTCTCTGCGTTCTCGAAGATTTCCTCAAAGATCTTCAAAGACTTCAAAGATTGCTTGAAGTTTTCCCGCGAGCACTTTAAGATTACTTTCAGCTCCCGACGCGTGCTTCTGAGAACTAGAGATCCCCTCCTGCTCCCTACGCTCCCTTCCAGGAACTAGAGGTCAGCTCCTACTCCCAACGCTCCCTTTCGGAAACCAGTGGTCCGCTTCTGCTCCCTACGCTCCCTTCCGGAAACCAAAGATCCGCTTATGCTCCCGATGCTCCCTTCCTAATCCAATGGTACGCTTCGGCTTCTGACGCTTGCTTCCGGGACACGAATCTCTCGAGCATTTTAAGAAGGTATACCAGAGAACAGGTCAAAGACTACTCCTGATTCAGCCGCTCGGGTACAGAGCACATGTTGCTACCACCACCATTCCATATTGCTTCCGGGCACATCCTCCACCATCATATTTCCGACTGATTCCAGCAGTCCGGAAGAACAATTGTAACGAGCGATAACATATCACGCTTGAGAAAACTACTATTGTAACCCCCCCCCCCCCCAAAGATAGTGAAATTTGGCCGACACAGACCCGACCCGTTGGTTTTTCCCCTTTCCGGGGTTTTCCCACGTAAAAACTCGCTTGCCAGCCATCAGCATCTTTCAGTAACTGTTTGCGTGCTCGACTCGCTCAGGAGCTAGAAAAGTTTGTTTTCGACCGGTTCATGAGCACCTCGAGTGACCTGTAATATTTTTCATTTAATAAAATATAATGTAGTATTATATAATAAAAATATATTAGAATAAAATAATAATAATAGTGGATTGTTGTTCAGTTCTGATTCGGTCTGATCCGGATCGGGTCTTGACATTCCAATTACAAATGAGACTATTTTGTTGGAATTCCGGTTCTTATCTTGATAATAAAACGAAGAAATCGCACCCGGTCATTGTTGTGCACGTTCCAAAATTTAAATCGGATGCAAACAATTCAAGCACAATTCAATTCTTTATAGTGCCGATTGGACTCATAATTTTTTATTTTAAACGACAACTCTACTCAAAACCCATGAGTTGAGCAAGAGGCTGGGTTGGGGATTATTAAAGAACAATGTTAATAACACACATGAAATCGCTACTAGCAGTCATTTCAATGTGTTATTTTGATCTTTTTTGAATTGTTATTAGCCAATAAAGAGATGCTATTAACATTGCCCTTATAAAATCACTTTTTGACTTTTGCAAATATTATTCCACCTTTGGATTGATTTGAGTTGAGTTGATCAAAAAAGCTATAAATGTTCTAATGTAGTGCGGGTGGTAGCCATATTACTAGTAAAGATATATTTAAGTATTTATTATTCGTGTGCCCAAAGTGGAGTCGTGCTTCAACACACAGTGGGAGTCGATAAGCTCGACACCAACCACATCAATAAAAATTTATAAATTATTACACTTATGCACCTTTAAATATTGACTTGCAATAGTATTATCTGATATTTTATAATGTTGTGGAATATAATATTTCCAGTGCAAGTATATATATATATATATATATATATATATATATATATATATATATATATATATATATATATATATATATATTTATTTATATCAGTGCAAACATTTGTTAATTAAATAATGTTGTGGAATATAATATTTCCAGTGCAAGTATATATTTTATTTATTTATTTATATCAGTGCAAACATTTGTTAATTAAATAATGTTGTGGAATATAATATTTCCAGTGCAAGTATATATATTTTATTTATTTATATCAGTACAAACATTTGTTAATTAAATATATATTTCATCTATCCTAGTATTGATAAACAAGTTTTATAAGGAGAGCATATCCTTAAAATTGCTTCAAACCTTATCTCATTGCTTCAATACACAATGGGAGTTGATAAACAAGTTTTATAAGGAGAGAGCATATCCTTATTAGGGTTTTTTGACTATTTATACGTAAAAATAATGTTCGAATAATGGAGAAATGGCTCTGGAAGATGGAGACTTTAAATATTTTTTGGTCGAGAGAGGAGAAAGATAACATGAGAGCTAACCAGTTTAATTAATTTTTGTAAATATGACATTTTTAGATTTAGTTGAGATAGCTGCAACTAATTTTAACATTGTCAAGTCAACATTCTTCTTTACTCATAGTTTATTTAGAATCTTTGAAAGAAACACTACCACTATCTTCGACACGATATAGTGTGATATTTTCTTTACTCTACTCTTGTAATTTTATTTATTTTAATAGTGTCTCATATAATACATCATAAAGTACACGAGATCAGAGTCAATGAATTTTTACTACGAGCCAGTTTCTCAAACTTGTTGAATGTTTCAGGCCCCCTTTGTTGAAATTTTCATTTTCTATAGTAGGAGCATGTGTCTATATATATTTTTTGGGTTCATTTTAATACGGAATTTTGTTACTTCGAGGAGAAACTTCCATATGCTCTTAGAGGTATTGACGGATGATGACGACAATGAGGTCAGACGAATATTTAAGTACTAATGATAACACTTTACACTTTCATTGCAACACATACTTTGTAGCAAGTATGTCATCTTAAACAATTTCATTGCAACCAACATATTTTTTTCTTGATTTTATTTACTCCATCACATCAACATTTAACTCAAACAGTTGAACAAATAAATCAAATTAGAATTGTTCCTACCTTTTACATTCTCATATCTCAAATTAATAAAAGTTAATCTTATGTGTACTGCAACTATTATCAGGCTAGCATCATGCAATATTTTATTTAGTCTAAAGTTAATTAAATATAGAGCTCGGATGTGTCTAAATAGATAAGTTGCAATAAGAAATAAAATATTTTTTGCTGTCCAATTGTGATATCTCTACGTGTGCAAATTTTGGTATAGACATTGATAATTAAAAAAGATTTCTTTGTCTTTTGATTGGACCCCCTAATCAAACTTTCTGAATCCGCTCCCTTTCCTTATTGGCTCATTTGTTCTACTGCCCATCATGACTTCATATTCAAACATTTTTTTTATTTTCATAAATATTTAAAACCATGTGACTAATTTTTGATCACATGATCATCCAGTTTTCCAAATATTAAATGTAAATAAATATATAAAAGCATATGGCTAGGCACAACACCAGCTGCTTGTGATAGCTGGAATGAGAACTGTGGGAAGAAGAGAGGGGGCAACTTTGATATTGAAGGCCAAAAATTGTGTTTTGGAGCGTTTAAAATAGAGAAAAAAGTTTTACCCAATAAATCTTTTCAGCGTTAACGTTATTCCCTGCGCTAATGGAGAAAACACGTTGAAATAAACGGAACCCATATCTACGGGTCAATTTTGCCATTGTAAGGCCTCCTTTGATTAGGCGGTGGCGGGCGGAACCGGCGGGAGAAAACCTGGCTTTCGAACCGGAGGGGAGGAGGAGCCGCTCCAGATGGAGCTTTTTGCTCTGTTTTTCAGGGCACGGCGGGGGCCGTTTGGTAACCCGCCGTCCGACGGCGTTTGCTCCAAACAGCGGGAGGAAAAGCGGAACCAAATGAACCCTAAGTTGTCATAAGAAGAGACAAATTGATTTTAGAGTGGCAAAGAAATTTACACTACCCTGTTCATTTAAGGTACATATCATTTTTTCTCAATTTACTATTTCAAATATATAATTATTCATTTATTTTACTATTTTATGCTAACACTTAAATAAACTAATTTGTATTTATACTTTTGTTTTACATATGATACAATTATGTGTGTCCAAAAGGCTCGAGCCAGTTATGAATAAGGCTCGATTAGGCTCGGGCTCGATTAGGCTCGGGCTGGCCCGATCCAAGCTTGAGCCAGATTTTGAGGGCCTAATTAAGCCCCCATTCTATCTTAATGCTCGACCTAGTTTTTGGCCCGGGCTAGGCCCAGGCATAGCTCGTGCTAGGCCCAAGCTTGACCCAGACACTAGACTAGGCTTGGCCCGGTCTCAAAAAGGTCAAGTGGTCAATGAGTCTTTGATCCTAAGGACAGCTAGACCTACTGCGAGGACGTATGCTAGCAGCAGTCAGACTAAACCCTATGTCCATTATTTTGTTTTGTTTTGTTTTATATCTTTTTTTTTTAAAGTTCAATTAAATTATTGTTTACTAGTTTAATATTGTATTAAATTATTTTAATTTTGTATTAAATATTTTATAATTTAAAATAATAACGTTAACCCATTGTAAATAGGGGAGTGGAGAGAATCAAGAGTTCAAGACTTTTATTCCGCTATTCTCATTTTCTTTGACTCTCTAACTCCGTCTTCATTCTCTGAGTTCAAGACGGTAAGAGTCGTTCATTTGGAAGAGATTGATTTTAAAAAATTGACTTTCAATCAAATATCAATATGGAGGAATTGACATTGAGTTTAAATTCAATTTTGATGTTTGGTCACATGATGATATACTATTACTGAAATTAACACTGGTTACTTTTGATGTTCGTATGTAAGACATTGATTTTTGAGAATTTAAATAAAAGATTTTTTTTTTCATCACGGAGAATAGTTTTCACCCGATCACGTGTTTTTCAACGGTGAGCGAATATTTAGCTCAGACATGCATTTTTGGCCAGTATGCGAATTTTTCACTCATGGGTTTGTTTTTCACTCGGGCGCATGTTTTCCATCGGATCACGTCTTTTTCGACCGCAGGAATTTTTTTGCATGGGCACGCGTTTATGACCCGAACGAGAATTTTTCCCACATTAGTGCGTTTTTCGTTCGGGGTATGTTTTACGGCTGGGACACGAATTTTTCGCCTGGTATGGGTAACGCACCGTATTTGTACAACCTCAGTTTAACGAGCTTAGTCCAACTCGCACCCAAGAGAGGCCGGGCGAATCTAGCAGGGAATGATCTTATTTGTATATGATACATCTTCATTCATGTACCATAAATTACTATGTTAGTTGCTTGTATAAAATGTACAGAAAAAATGCTTTGTATATGACCTTGCCTTTTTCGTCATTCAAGCACCTGTATCTGTTAAAGGCAGTGGGTTGTAAAGTTTCGAACACCGAGAATATCTTTTTTTTTTCTTTGTTATATGAAACCCGTCCTAGCTATGGAAAAACTCTGGAATGCCGCCACCATATAAAGCTGAGACTTTAATAACTATGCGCAATCATAGTTTTGATGTACCTATACAACAATATATATCCCTCAAATGAAAAATTTATGTATGAATCCATATATTATATTATGTTTTGTTTGAGCATAACCTCGCAGGGAGGAATTGCTAACTTAAATGAGTTACTTCCAGATACATCATATTACTCATGAGAAATGATATGACATAAATGGTGACTCTAGGCAGTATATTACTTTAATCGGCGAACCATTCAAAGATGGTGTCTCTCACAGAGCAATAATTTTGTACGTATAACACATATAAAGTATCCTGCGGAACTGCATTTTCAATGTAAAATGCAACTGTAACGTAAAATTCAGTTGCAAGTGCATTGCATTTTCAGTGTAAAATGCAGTTGTAATAATAGTTCAAAAAAATTATTTTTTTCTAAGTGTATTTTCAACTCAAAATATATACATATGACTACTTAAAATGACCATAAAAATGCATGGATCAATAATCCATGATTTATTTTGTGAAAAAAAAAACAAATATGAATCAAATTTGATTTTCCGTAGGATTGTACATATGCGTTGCCCGTATTTAAAAATTACACGTCTCTCACATGCCACTGTCGTACCTGAGAGGAATATATAATCTGAGTGAATGAATTGTGCCAAATTAACTTATCATTATAAGATATCTCTCATATTTATGAATAAATCTATAAATTACATGCTAATTTCAAAACATTGTTATCTCATTCATCTCCTTATGCATGGGATCACGGAAGGGTGAATGGATATCGATGTGACGGGTTTGTCGGCTTCCTTTTATTATACACTATGAGAGAAGTTGTTACGCCAAACTCTATTATTGTTGGTGGTGAAAAGGACCGGGGGCTAGCTACCCCTTCCACGTAGGTTCGTCTCATGACTGTTTGGTTATGTGCCGAGAAGGTCGTTCTCCGCATGAGGTGAGGATGTGTTCCCACCGAGAGTACCTATTTTCATAGAGATACGAAGGGCTAGGGAGTTGGGGTGTATCCATAACCTAGATGTGAGAATGACTGACCCACTGTCACCGTCTGGCCACGGCGGTGAGGCCTGGGAAGTGAGTTTCTTCTCTTAACAGATCACTATGTCGACATAGGGGAAAGTGATTGCGACACATCATACGAGTGTTAGAGAGTTAAATCATTCATACACATCATACCATATATGTATATATATACCCATGTGTGTTTTCTTGTACTCTCACCTTGGTCCGGCATCGTATAAGCGTCATTAGGAAGAGTTATACGATGACGAGAAAATTGTATAATTTTGGATACCTTGCTTGTTTAATTGTTGATGTTAGTGCTCCTCTGATTTGATGTCAGTACTCATATATTTTTTTGAAACTCAGCCTTATTAAATATTAATATTATTGTTCCTCTGACTTATTATTGCTATATATATATATATATATATATAGATACATTGCTTCGGCTATTGTGCTGACCCTTATTGTAGGTTTCCTTCCTGGTACCCACTAGGGGGATGGGGAGGACCGTGAAATTTACTTGGTCATGAAGTGGATAACGTACCTTTGTACGTATCATTGCGCCCGCCGCCACAAAATGATTTTTCTGCACCACCTCCACCTCTTCAAAATTATCCAAAATCTCCAAGCTTGGAGGAGTTACTTTCTAAATATATAAACACAAATGACGCTACTATAAGAACCCTAGCCGGAAGCGTTAAAAGTCTCGAGAATTGTTGAAGTTGGAGACCGGGCGGTCTGGCTTGGCAGGTTATTGACCTGGCGGTCTGGCGGTTTGCCTTCAGCGGTTTGGTTGCTGTGTTGAGGTCTGAGGTCCAATCGGTCTAGCGGTCTGTTACTGGCGACTAGGAGACCGGGCGGTCTAACGGTCTCACTTGGCGGCTTATCTCTCTCTCTGGCAGTGGCCGAGCGGTTAGCCCGTCTGTCTAACCGCGCGGCTTGCGGCTTGTTCCGGTCTGTTGTTCTAGCCGCCCAGATTCTTTTGTATAGTTTTAGTCCCACATCTCTTATTTGTATTCTCTCTTCTCTCCTCCATTCTATATAAGGGAGGTCATACCTTTGTAATAGAGACCTTTTTCTGATAATAAAATTTCAGTTATACCATTTCCGGCTTGTTTTAGTTCGCTTCTCACATGGTATCAGAGGAATCGATCATTTCCTCCTGATTCTGTGCCCCTCTCTGTCCGCGCGACTTGCTTCTCCGGCTTCCGCCCTGTCCGCACGGTCTCCTTGTCGTTCCCATTCTATGGAAACTGACGAGAATGCCAAGCTTTTGGAAAAGCCCAGGCAATGAAGCCCTTGTTTGGCTCGTTGGATTGTTGTGACGGAACTGACGTAAGAGTCAGAGCTTGCAGGAAAGCCCAGGTGTTGAGGCCCATGAGCAGGTGGGCCCTATGCAAGAGTTCCATTTTGCCTCTTGAAAGTCGATGGGGTAAATTGGAAGTACCCTCGTGAATGATATGATGTGATGATGTGTGATGATGTGTTAGAATCATGCACGTTATATTGTGTCTTGGGTGAAATCCAAGTTTACATACATGTTGCATTGCATGCCCCTTTTATTTAAAGACTCAACGTAGAAACGTGCTTGATGTGTGAGATGTCAAAACCTATTATTTTCTATGTTTGTTCATGTTTATTTACATATGCATACGAAGTGCTGACTTGCAGGGTGATCGAGTGCCTCGGGGTCCGCTAGGGATGACCGGGAGGAGGGATGTTGGTTACACAGTTGAGGTCAGTCTTTGCTAACCTGCATTATAACAAATTTTTACAAGGCAAGGATCGCAAGATGGAGCAAGCTCGTCGGCCAAAAAGGCCTAAGCCTCATGAAGTGTCACCCCCTCCTCTAATGTTTCTTATGTGTTTGCATGTAATGTTTCATTCACTGTAATCCGACTTGCAGACCGAGATAGCTTAGGAGTGTTATAGTACATTGATATGTTTGGTGTTGATGTTGTTTTGGACGTGTGAATGTTGTAAGGCCTTAAGACCATTTTGGACTCCTATGTAGTCGTGGATAACATCTACTCTTGATGTTGTGTTTCCATTGCCTTACTTTTTGAGTTTTGAGATGTGTAGTACTTTTATATCACTTTATAATACTAAAGATGTGGTGTCTATATGTTATGGGGACCTGGCCGGACCCATATCATATGTTCATTAAAGGGGAGGTGTTACAATTTGGTATCAAAGCTAGGTTTGTGTCCAAGGTGAGGGGTAGTGGTCGATTAAATGTAATCAGATCACGTAAAGAAGTTGTTCACATAGGAGTATTGTGAGATCATGAGTGTCCTTGTGTTCAAGTTTTGCAAATAGAACTTGATTCTTGGTTTACCTTACTTTTGTTAAGGGCCAAAGCGATGATGTGGGGATGTCAAGACTGTTAGAGGAGCCTTCGACAAGCAGTGCTACTGCTTGGTGTCCTATGGGCATGGGTGTGTCCCCAGCTTATTTCTGTCGCATGCTAGCAGAGGAAATGGTAGCAGTCCAAGGTACAACGATAGCTCATGTTGTGACCCCTATCGCTTAGGTAATGACTCTTGTTACCCTGGATACGACACCGGTCATACCGGGCGGAGGAGCCAGACAGGTAGTGTCGTTGGCTGAAAGAGCCGTCGTTGGGCAGGGAGACTGACAGATGAAGTATTTTCTGAACTTCCATCCTCCAACGTTCAAGGGAGTCAGCACACCGACTGATGTCGAGGACTGTTTGGCAAGGATTAAGGAACTCTTAAGAGCGGCGGAGACACCAAAGGATAAGCAGTCCCAATTTGTGACCTTCATGTTAGAAGGTGATGCAAAGTTGTGGTGGGTGAGCCATAAAGGCCGCTAGTTTCTTGGGTGTATCCCGTCCTTGGATGAGTTTGCAAGTTCCTTCTTAAAGAAGTATATTCCATCGTCGATAAGGTTAGCTCTTCAAGGCAGTTTCTACACTTAGTGCAGCGAGACAAAATCGTGGACGAGTATGTGCAGGAGTTTACTCGTCTGGGTCGTTATGTGGGAACGACCATGGCTGATGATGAAGAGAGGGACAACCTCTTCTATCATGGTTTGAGAGAGAACATGAGATTACCACATATAATTCTAAGGAATGCAGGTTTCAATGAGTTGGTTGAAGCTGCTAGGATGTTAGAAAGCAACATGGAGCGAACCTAATGCTGTAAGGGTCATACAACGAAGCAATTAAAAAGAAAGCTTTCTCAATCACAGTGGAAGTCAGAAGGAAATAAGGGGAGGAAGAATCCCCATCCATTCAGGTCAGGAGAGAAGAGCAGTACTATATTGGGAGAGTCTCGTTTCAAGGGACCGCCAACGTGCTACGAGTGTGGCAAGTCAGGCCACATAGCTTGATATTGTACCGAGGGTGGTGTTAAACCAGAGCCAAGGCAGGAGTAGTCAGTGCATTCTGACCCTATTATTGCAGAGAAAGGGAAAGCAGTGGAGTCAAGCGCTTCACGTTTCCAACCAGTGCAGCAAAGAGCCTATAATCTTGGACAGCAAGAAGCGATTCAGCAGCCCGATATGGTGACAAGTATGAAAAGTTTAAGTTTTTTTGTTAGATTAAAACTTTTTGTGACCGTTTATGTGAGTTACATGTATACTAGGCTTCGTGCTAGTTTCCATCTACCGCGCTAGAATGTTGTTCGACATGGGAGCATCACACTCCTTCCTCGCGGAAAGTTTTATCCGGAGAATTGGGGTTGATCCCTTTTCGGCGGAAGCAGAGCTTAGGGTGTGTATGCCCAATGGGTCTTTCATGACTATCGGGAAGAAAGGGCGCATTGGTTGGAGTATAAGTGGAATTGACTTCGTGTTGGTAACGGTAATCCTACAGAGTTTGATGTGATCTTAGATATGGACTGGCTTGTAGAGCAGTAGGCCAGTATTGACTGCCTATCAAAGGTGATGACTCTGAGGAGCGAGGGAAGAGAAGAAGTCATATTTGAGGGCCTTAGTGGAGTGGCCTGCTCCCTGATTTCGGCCATGCAGTTGGTACAGGCAGTAAACTGGGGAGGGGTAGCATTCGTAGCTTTACTGGAGGCCCACTTTTTTAAGTTGTCAATTAGAGAAGTGTCGGTGGTGATGGAGTTTGAGGATGTGTTTCCTAAAGAGCTTCCAGGAGCACCTCCGCAGTGGGAGATCGATTTCACGATTGATTTGGTGCTAGGAGATAGGACAGTGTCGTGTCGTCCTTTTAGGATGACACCAAAGGAGCTAGCCGAGCTTAAAGTACAGCTGCAGGAGCTGTTGGAGCAAAGGTACATTAGGCCCAGCTCTTCGCCATTGAGCGTGTCGGTATTGTTTGTAAAGAAGAAAGATGGCATATACGGTTGTGCATAGACTACCGTGACCTGAATAAGCTGACCATCAAGAATAAGTATCTAATTCCACAGATAGATGACTTGTTTGACCAATTGGTAAGGTCAATGGTGTACTCCAAGTTGGACTTAAAGTTGGGATATTACTAGTTGCGGATTCAGGATGAGGACATTCCCAAGACACCATTTGGGACGAGGTATAGTCACTTCGATTTCTCGATAATGTCGTTCGGTTTGACAAATGCGCCATCGGGGTTCATGGATTTGATTAACCGATTGTTTCGGGAGTACTTGGACTCGTTTGTGGTGGTATTCATCAATGACATCGTAGTATATTCTAAGTCGAAGGCAAAGCATGAGACTCACTTGATAGTACTCTTGCAGGTTCTGAGAGAAAACCAACTTTATGCTAAGTTCTTGAAGTGCGAGTTCTGGTTAGAAAAGGTGGAATTTTTAGGCCATGTGATTAGTGGTGATGGGGTGGCGGTGGATCCGGCAAAATTTGAGGCCACCAGGGATTGGCTAGTTTTGAGAACCGTGGCAGAAGTCGGGAGTTTCCTTGGACTAGATGAGTACTATAAAAGGTTTGCGAAAAACTGTTCGCGGATAGCTTTTCCTCTCAATTCTCTTACTCATAAGGATCAGAAGTTTGTGTGGACGTCGGAGTGCGCCCAAGCATTCGAGACCTTGAAGGAAAGGTTAATGTCTGCTCCAATCCTAAGTCTTCCTGGTGGGACTGAGGGATTTTAGAATTTTAGTGATGCATCAGGATGCGGCTTAGGTTGCGTGCTTGTGCAGCACGACAACGTATTAGAGTATGATTCTAGACAGTTGAAGCCTCATGAGATGAATTATTTCATCCATGACTTGGAGCTGCAGGCAGTAATCATTATGTTAAAGTTGTGGCGGCACTACGCGTATGGTGCGAAGGTGGAGATCTTCACGGACCACAAAAGTCTAAAATATCTTTTGGATCAAAAAGACTTGAGCATGCAGCAACATAGGTGGATCGAGTTCCTTAGGGACTACGACATTGCGATTCAATATACGCCAGGCAAGGCTAACGTGGTGGACGATGCCTTGAGTAGGAAATATTCTAGGCAAGGGAACTAGATTGAAGCTCATGATGAGCGGTTGGTGCCGGAATTTGAGTCCCTTGACATTATTTGTGTAGCGAAAGGGGAGTCTAACATGGCTTGGTAGAACTGGATAGAGTTGTAGTGCGACTTATCCTATTGTATATGGGAGGCGATTAATGTGGATGCACAGTAACAACCAGTAGTTGTGGAAGCTCAGAAAGGCGAGGGTATTACCTAGGAGATGGTTGATGAGATCTTAAAGAAGGATGGAAGGGTTTGTGTACCGCAGTTCGACAAGCTTTGTGAGGAGTTGATGTTTGAGGCCCACTTTACGAAGTACTTCATTCACCCGGGCAGTATGAAGATGTACTTGGATATGAAGAAATTCATTTGGTGGTCTGGGATGAAGCGAGATGTAGCTTTATATGTGAGTCGGTGTCATACTTGTGCCTTAGTGAAAGCTGAGTGTCAAAGGCCGGGCGGGTTCTTAAAACCTCTTCTTATACCTGAATGAAAATTTGATGACATCTCCATGGACTTTGTGCATGGTTTACCTCAGTCGTAGCAGGGTAACAATGCGATTTGGGTAGTCGTGGATCGTCTGACCAAGGTGACTCACTTCATTCTGAATTGGAAGGAGGACAACATGGAGAAGCTTGTGGAATTGTATGTTCGTAACGTTGTGCGGTTGCACGAGATTCCAAAAAACATTGTCAGTGATCGCGATGGAAGGTTTATGTCCGAGGGCTTGAGGCTGGTACAGAAGAGTCTGGGTACAAAGCTCAAGTTTAGTACGATGTTCCATCCTCAAACCCACAGTTAAATGGAGAGGACAAATCGTACTTTGGTGGATATGCTGAGAATGTGTACCATTGATTTTGGGAAGAAGTGGGAAGACTACCTTTTCATGGTGGAATTTACTTATAACAATTGTTTCCAGACGAGTATCGAAGATGACGCCATACAAGACTTTGTATGGAAGGCGGTGTCGAACGCTAATGTCTTGGATAGAGGCAGGAAACACCAAACTTTTGGGAAAAGAAGTGGCGGTTGACGCTTGTGAGTTGGTGCAGACAATTTAGGAGCGCATGAAAGTTGCTCAAGATCGGCATGAAAAGTATTTCAATGCAAATTACAAAAAAATATGGAGTTTGCAGTAGGCATCTTAGTATATTTAAAGATTAAACCGTTCAAAGGCGTTTCGCAAATTCGGCGACTCAAGAAGCTGAATCTGAGGTATTTGGGGCAGTTTGAAGTTACAGAGTGCATCAGAGAAGCATCCAATAGGTTGGCGTTATCTGCAGAGCTAAGTGGATTACACGATATTTCCCATGTCTCAGTGTTGAGGAAAGCTTTGGTGGAGGCAAATGTCGTGGCCGAGTCGGCGACGGTGCCGGTAGAAGAGGACTTGAGGACGAGAGTTCATCCGATTTGCATAGAGGATTCAGAAATTTGGCAATTGCAGAATAAAGAGGTTAAGCTCGTGAAAATGAGTTGGAATAATTGCGGGCGAGACGAATTCTCCTGGGAGCGCAAGGAAGCGATGCAAGAAGACTTCCCGGAACTGTTTGCATCAGGTATGCATGTTGTTTCGATTGCATGTTAAATTTTGAGGACGAAATTCTTTTAGGGGGGGGGGGGTGGATTTATAACACCCCATTTTTCCTGCTTGAGGAATTTAGAGTCTCTAGAATCTATCGCGTAGCGGTCGGTAGCTACTTCTCGGCGGTAGCCTTTTATTTGACGAAAGCGTCGAGATAAAAGCGTTGAGTAGATAATGCCCGATAATAACTCTACCGTTGACGGTAGAGCGACGACCCGAGATAGTTAGCGGTTTTGTGAGTTACCACGACTCGGTAGGTAGCTACCGCCGTCGGTAGCGGACAGAACCAGTTCCGTAAGTGGCGATTTCTGGCCATCCGATTTTCTTTAAACTTGATTGGGTGGCCCAGGAATGCCTGTCCGTGAACCCTAAGTAGGGCAAAGGGGTTCTCCTTTTCTTTTCACTCCTCATTTGAGAGTTTGGGAGGTTAGGGTTTTGAGAGAGTTTGGAGAGGAAGAAGAGGTATCTCCCGCCATTGACGAAGCTTCAGAGCTCCTTTTGTTGATCCGAGGCCAAATTCGTGGAGTGGGCTTGAAGGCGCACATTTCCATCCGTGAAAATCAGGATCTCTATGGATAGGAAGAGGAATCATAAGGTAACGACACTTCTCCGCCTGGTTTTTAGGATGCGTACGTACATGACATCTGTTTATGTTTATGCCTTTATTCGAGCATTTAGGCACTATATCTATCAAATATGAGGGGTTTGGGTCACCATGGTTCAAGAGGAACCACTGAGTAGATTGAGTTCGTCCCCGACATATTGTTGCATTAGAGATCTGCTCCGTTAGTGGATTAGACATTGTGAGTGAAGTCGTAATCGTGACCGGTAGTCTGATTCGGTGATGTTGCATGGCGTGCGTTATAAAGATTTTTGCTAAAAATCGATTGTGGCGAAGACGCCGTTTGCGATGCCGTATTTTTTGTGTGAGAATAAATGGTGGTTTAGGGAGGAAAATGATGTGATTGTTGAATGTTTTGTGAAGGCCTGTCTTTGTCTCTATGGCCGGCTAGTTAGCCTGTGACGTTGCAAGTCACATTTGGAGAGTGTCCCAACAAGACAAGTCCCCTTCTATGGAAACTGACGAGAACGCACAGCTTTTGGACAAGCCTGGGCGATGAAGCCCACGAGCGGGCGGGTCAAGCAAGGGTTCTTAGTGTAAGACCCCTTTTTTTTTCTTTTTCAACCACCGGGGTCTTAGGCCCAGAACCGCCGCTTTGCGGTGACTCCTTCACGTCCTGAAGGATCATCACCACAAGGCGCCGATTCTGCCGGCCAATTCGATCACAGAAAAGTAGTATAATTATTGAAGTAAGAACAATGCAGTCCACAATAATACATCACATGTAAATAAGATAAAATCTCCACGAAGGGAGTGTCCACAGAAATCATCAGAGTACTATAAATACGGGCTTATGCCCGGTACAATATGTCCTCACTACAAGTCTCTCATGCAGAAGCGAAAACAGAAACTACTCAAGGTCGAGACTCACGGTCCCGGCTGTGTGAACTCCGGAGCTAGACTGCCCCATCTCTAGGCGCACCGATCTCTGGGGCTGCTCCTCCATGCTGGGCTCCACGATCCCCTAAATGATGCGGTTCGAAAACCGTTAGTCATAAAGACTAAGCCCTATCATCCCCTACCCCTTCCCCCATGGCTCCTAGGTACCGAGCGGGGATGAAGAAAGGGAAGGACATGATGGTAGAGATAAATCAAGAAACAGGTGACTATGGACTTAATCTAGCAAGATGTATTCGGTGAGCAGTTAATATGATTGTTATAATAGGTCTAGCAGTAAGAAAAGCAATTATATGAATTTAAACCTTCACTTATGTGAGAACACATAAGCAAAAGGGATCTTTTGCAAGGCTCCCATCGTATAGAGTGTCCCATACCACTTATACGTTGGGGTGTCGGTTATCAAACAGCAATGGTTGTTATATATTGAAATTAACCTTTGATTTATAAACTTGCCCACACAAGCTTATAGACCAAGGGGTCGTTTTGCAGGTCCTAATGTATAAGCGTCCCATACCACTTATACTTTAGGTGTCAGGGTTAAATGAATCGATTATGCTATAACATGCTAGTGGGTATGATGAAACATGCAAATGCAACTCACACACCCGACTCTGTGCACACAGACCTTTAATTCCCCCTTTCGGAGCCGTTACCTCCCAGGATACCTCCGTAGTGGCAGACGGAAGAGGTGGGTTGGGCCTCGCCCACCTCAAAACCAGTAAAAGCACCACTGGTCTGACCTATCGTACGCCTCAACGCTTGGTGCACTAAGCGGACGCCTGCGTACTCCTGCCGGCTGGCGCACCGGACTTCTGTTGGCTAAGTGCTAACCACCTCGCCGAGTCAACGATATCGGTGTCGGTGCAATCGAACTCCCCGATATCGAAAGACCCACCACCTTAACTTTTCCTATTTTATGCACATGCAAGTTTAATCGTAAACACACAAAAACCGAGCCGAAGCTCCCCGGACCAGAACGTCCGTCTCCAAACCAACCGAGTCGAAGCTCCCCGGACCATCCCGTCCGTCTCTTAACCAACCGAGCCGAAGCTCTCATCAATCTTCCTGTGCCAACAGTGTTTGTGAAAAGTGCAGCCCTAGTTACCTAGTTACTCTTGTCGATTTGTTATTACAGTTTACGTTAGCCCAGGACTGCCCCCGGTATACCCCGTGAAGGGCTCTCAAGGGGCACTAGGAACCAAGACGGCGGCATTACGGCCCGAAATTCCCTTTCGCAAGGCACTTATTGTTATTGGTTGATCTCCCTTAACTCATTCCCTTCTCACATTACGATAGACTATCCTAGGGTAGGGCTGATATCGAGTCGAGTTCGAGCGATTTTCACTCGGCTCGAAATCGAAATTTTCGACTCGAACTCGGCTCGAAATCGACTCGAAATCGAAATAGATTTCGAGTCGAGTCGGCTCGACTCGAAATGGCTCGATTCCGAGTCGGCTCGAAATCGAATCGAGTCGGCTCGAAATCAAATCGAGTCGGCTCAAAATCAAATCTAGTCGGCTCGAAATCGAATCAAGTCGGCTCGAAATTTAGCAATTTTTCGTTTAAGCCTTCATTCTTTTTATTTAGGTTTAAATTTTGTTATTTTTAATCTTAAAATAACAATATATTAATAAATACATAATTTTTTTTAATTAATTCGAGTTGATTCGAATCATATTTCGAGCGATTCAGGGCTGGCTCGAAATCGACTCGAAATAAGATTCGAGTCAAATTGAATCGACTCAAATTGAGTTGAATCAATTTTAACCGATTCCGATTCGACTCAATTTTCGAACGATTTTCGAGCGATTTTCGAGTTTCGAATAATCTGCTCAGCCCTATCCTAGGGTGATTTTTAAACCTTCCACTCTTCGGGGAAGACGATCTTTCGTCGAACCCGAGCACTTCTTAACTCTAGCTACCACCACCTCTCACTACTCTCTATATCTTCCTATTGTAATTTCCTCCACATTTCCACCCAGACAAAATGTTTAACTCCAATGACTTCCTCAGATCATGTCCTATTGCATTTCACAAATTGCTATATGCAGACCGACCTAGACTACATGTCGAACCGGTTATGCAATGATCCATTACTCATCCAAATGCCCTAAATTGTTTACTGGAGACTTGCCATGATATAAATGAGCTAAATCCAAAAATGGAAATTTTCCTAATCTATTTGGCATTTAATTAAATTCCTCGAAAATCCCAAGGGCTACCGGTTTGAACATGAACTACCCTAAGTAATCATGCAAGATGTCCAGCAAATTTATGATAAATAGTAGGTTATTTCAATAGGTTAAATCCTAGGTATCATTATTTTTCTATCATTAAAAGGGCATGAAAACTATTTTAGAAATAATCTCTAACTTCTGTTGTTTATGAATCAAGTACAGAAAATATTCTTCCAAAAATTATAAATAATTTATGCCATGCAGATAAAGGCCTAAAATTAGCACTGGCCAAGTTTCATAATTTTCCAGCAAGTATTTTATCCATAATTAATTTTTAAACATAAAAGCCCTTTCTATCATCTGTGAATAAAGTACTAGATTTACTCAACATAAAATTCTATAAAAATCCAGGGATCAATGTTCTACTAGTCAAGATCTAAATCCAGAATTTTAACTGATTATAATTAATTTAAATCCTCCAAATAATTGAAACAACAAATCGGGCAAATAATCCATTAACACATGAAGTATAATATTTATCAATCATAAAATTACAGGAAAATTATCATAAGTCTAAAACATCCTAAAACTCCCTTTTCCCGAGTTTCATAATTTTTGAATTAGATTTAGTGCTTAAAATAACTAAATTACATTTTTATCCTAATCCAAAACCTCAACTTCCGAGGTACCTAATTACCTCCAATTCCTTCACCATTTCAACCAGAGGGTTTTCATCATATCATCCCCCTCTCCTCCAAATTTCAAGGGCATACAAGAGCTTTTGCTCCTATGTCCTTCACAAACCTCAAACACCCACCCGTTGGATTTGAGCCAATCTCTTAGGGTAAAATCCACCCTAAGCCACACCATGTTACCCAAGAGGGTAGACATAGACTCAACAAATCAGTGGCCAACAACTCCAGCCTCTTTTGAGGAGATTTGTCCACGCCATCTCCAATCGTACTTTTCCCCAAAGTACCCCTCACCAAGACCTATCTAGGACTTGATACTTCCCTATTCAAAACTCGACCAATCGAGTTGAAATTTTGTACAGATCTTAACATTGATGCCAGGGACCACCACCCAAAATTTGGGGGAGTTTGGACTTAATTTCATCTCTTAATTAATTTTATATTGTTTATTAAAATTTTACAAAAAACTTTAGGCAAACGTTCTCCAAAAATTCTCATTTTTGGACAGCCTCTCGATACACATATTATAGATCTCCAGTCCAAATTTCAAGTCATTTGGACATGTTATGAACCGTGGGCAACCATTTCAATTTCTGGTTAGCCTAGGTCTTGATCCCACCAAAATGAGTGCTGTGGTCAAACCACTCACCCAAATTGAATAAAATCAATTTTAAATTAAAGTAGACCCAGAGGGCTACAACATTTGTGACTGGTCATTTTTCCTAAATCGGCCTCTAAGTTCCTCGTTTCGCAGCCACAAAATATGTTCAAATAATCTATTTTCCATTAAGTAATATATAATAATCTATGTATTATAATATTAATTCTACTGTTCATCTTCTTCATGAACCTGAACAGACAGAAAACCATTTTTTTTCCTGTAAGCGTTCCTTGATCTGTCGTCAGCCGTTCGGTCACTTCCCTGGCCAGCCACCACCACCACCACCACCTCCGTTGAGGCGATGACTAGCGGTCGGCGGTGGTTTGGCCGGCGGAGGTGGCGGTTTCCGGCGAACTCAAAATATCTGTTTCATGGTTTTTCCATGAAAACGAGAGATGGGTCCGGCTCCGTTGAGCGCGAACCTCCTTTCTAAGAATCCTAAGATCTACCCATGAAAGAGAAGGAGCAGAGGAGGACCTTGTTCGCGGTTTGGAGGCGAGAAGAACGACGGGGTGCCATGGCGCGGTGGTGGCGTTGCTGAACTTCCCTACAGCAAGAACAAAGGTCTGATCCGATTACTTGAGCGTGTAACCTTCTCCTCTTGCCCCAAGTGGGCTTTTATAAGTCAGATAGTGGGAAGATGAATGGGTAAAGCCTTAATGGCCATGAAAGTTCTCCCCTTAACGTTTCGGTTACAGTGAAGGGATAAGAAACGGTGGAAACTGAACAGGTGTGTCCAGCTGGCGGTTTTCTATTGGACCATATCTTCCTCATTTATTATATAATTACAGAAGGAAAACGGCCTGAAATTACTCCTGGTGTAACTTCCCACACCAGCATTTATTATCACGCGTGTTAGAATAATTTCGGGCCTGAACCGTCATTTCGGCCAATGTCACGGGCGTGATACATAGGTCACGGGCGTGACAGGCCCGGATAGCCAATTCTGGGTTCGACGATCGTCGAACTGAGATCGACGATCGTCGATGGATGGTCACGGGCGTGACACCTGGGGTCACGGGCGTGACAGGCCCGAACGGCAGATTTTGGGTCGACGATCGTCGATGTTGGAACCGGCAAAGCCGATTCTACCTAAAGCTCGGAACTACTGAGGCAGCTCGCGCTTACTCCCTTGGGATCACTTTCCCAGGCGAAGAACTAGACCGGAGGCTCCAGTGAGGAGGTCCCACCTCTTACCCGGAAGAGACTAGAACTAGAACTCTTCCCCTCCCTAGCCAATACTGAGCTAGGTGCCTTAGAGAGGATAAGAGGAGTCAAGAATGCTTGCTTCTCTAAGGCACCTTACCGGTCTATTTATAGGCCTCTGAACTGGGACTGCTAATAACCAAACTATGCTGCTGTGAAAATACCAGAATACCCTTGGCTGGGTCTGCCAACAGCTAAACTCCGCTGTCTCAAAAGACTAAATGCAGCCCACGCAGGGTAAAAGAGTAAAACCACCTCCGGGGCCCAGAAGGTGGGCCCGACCTTACCTGAACTGGCCCTGAAACCAAGACGGCCCTTCTCTTGAGGCGCCTCTCATTAGGGTCCTCTCGCCAGGCCGAACCCTCTTCACTCGCCTAGGCCCTCTCCTCTCGCCTGGGCCCCTCTCGCCACGCTGGACCCCTCTTTCCTCTCGCTTGGGCCCTCCCGCCACGGAGCTTCTCTACTGAATCCCCTCGACTCTCCTCTCGCCTGGGCCCCTCTCGCCACGCTGGACCCCTCTTTCCTCTCGCTTGGGCCCCTCTCGCCACGTTGGACCCCTCTTTCCTCTCGCTTGGGCCCCTCTCGCTACGTTGGACCCCTCTTTCCTCTCGCTTGGGCCCCTCTTGCTGGGCCGCGAGCCCGAGGTTGTACACAATCCCCGCTCTTTTCGAGGTTGGCACAAACTCGGAAAGATAGTCCAACCGAGGCTCGCGATGGTACAGCCAATTTATTGAGGGAATCTTTTGGTGGGCCCCTTGCCTGACCTATAAATACAGAACCTCCCTTCCCTTAAAGGGGGTACTTCCTCACTCTCTCTCCTTAACGCTTGTCCATGTCTCTCAACCAAAGCGTCTGGGACCGCCTCGCGGCCGTGCGCCAGCGGAATAGGGCGACGGCGGTGGGTCTGAACAAGATCCCTGCCCGTGCTCCTCCCTCGCTACCGCTATCCGCATCCCTTCCTAAGAAGACGAAAACTCCGGAGCCTCATATTCTGGCTGAGGAACCCTCTCGCACCCATCCAAGGGGATCGACGCCCCCGGCCCCCGCTAGCCTCAAGGGAAAAGAAGTACGTTCTTCCAACCCTTTCGGGTTTCTTGCTACTGCCCCTTCTTTATCTGCTGTCTATTCCCAGAGATTTTTGGAGGCCTCTCAGCGCCCCGAGACCATCCGAATAAACATCTCCGAATTCCCTTCTCAGCGCCTCTCACCCCAGGACTCCCTTCCTTCTACGCCGGTGACGAAGAGGGATGACCCTTCTACCGCTTCGGACCGCACTCGCCGAATTGGTAAGAGATCTTATCACTGACTTGCTCCGTCCTTGCTATTCCTTCCGCCACCTTCAGCCAATATTGGTCTTCTGGCAGGTGCGAGTGGGGGGCCTGCCGAGAACACTCTGGCCGTCGACTCGCCGGCTGAGGGTTATTCTGGTCGAGAAGCCTTCTCGCCTCCTCCGCCAGTAGACGAGATTGACGATTATCTGGGCGATCCCGCGGACCCCGTAGAAATGAAGCGAAAGGTGGTCGAGATGCTGCGGAAACATGCGCTGCTCATCCAAGCACTGGAAAAAGGAAAGCAGGCCGCGGACCACCGAATTGATTGGCTCGAGATGGAATGTGTTCGCCTGTCGAATGAGGTTGATGTCGTCACGGGGGTGGACCAGACTGACCCCTTAGCGATTCTGAACGATGTCGATCAACAGCTTCGTCTCGCCCGACGTGGCGTTGCGGCTGCTCGCGCCTTCCACTTCCCCCGTCGCCCCCCCCCCCCTGCGTGAGAGGCCGTGGAGGGCGATGGAGGTGGGACAAGAACTGACGGAGCCCGAGCGTTCATTCCTCCTTCAGTCGCCTCTCGCTTCTCGCCTTCCGCCAAATAACTCTCTCTTCTTATCTGTAATAGTATTGACTGATATAGCGCCTGCTGTGCGCCCTTTTGAACTCGCCGCCTGCTACGCGCGGGATTAATTAATTTCATAATGTCGGTTTAATCGTCACTACTGCTTCTTTAAATGATTTTTATTTCACATTATTGACTTTCATCATTAGTTGTCTGCCCCGCTGTCTTTTCACCGCTCTTCTTTCGAGAAGGCCGTTCACCCGGCGTTCCGCTGCCCGAGGCCCGGAGAGCGAAGGGTCGGCCGACTCTTCCCCTCTCCTGACGCAACCCCCTTGCCCGTACCGAGGTACTGGGGAAGGTTATAAATACCCCCCCCCTGCCAAAACAAGAGGTATGCTTTCCTTAGACTCCAACCCGCGAGTAACCTTCTTCTTGCTGTTCGCCTCGCTCTCCAGCCCCTCCCGCTTCTCGCGCACACTCGCGCGTCTCCCATTCGCCAGTCCCTCCCTTTAGTCTCGCCCTGCGCTCAAGATGGCAAAGAGGAGGTCTGAAGGGAGTGAGGGGCGCAGCCGCTGCGGGAAACGATTCACAGACCACGACTTCCCCCCCGGTCGCCTCTCTGCCGACGATTACGAGGCCTTTCGGAGCGATTACCTGCCAGAAGGCTTCGAGTTGCGCCCTCCCCGGGTCGGCGAGAGCATCAACACTTTCTACCCGGGAGAACTTGCCTTTCCAATCTCCCACTTTGAAGCTGGGCTTCGACTTCCCTTTTGGCCAGAGGTAAAACAGGTCCTGAAGTACTTTGGTGTTGTACCCGCTCAATTGAATCCGAATGCCATCTCCGTCATCATTGCATTCGCCTGCTATATGCGGAGGGAGAGAATAGAGTTTAGTCTTACCGTCTTCCGTAAGATGTTCGTGTACCACGCCAATCAGGACGGAGTGTCCTTCTTCACTGGGTTGAATCTGAAGGTGTGCGAGACCCCTAACAAGAACCACCACTGGCTCACTCGTTTTGTATTCATCCGCGGGAATCTAGGCGGAGTTCCTCTCGCGCCGGTGTCTCCTGCTGAAACCTTCTACACCTCCCCTCAGGTAGGCGGCACGGATAGACTTCTCTGTGAATACCTTGCAGGGAAGAACTTTGAAGTTCGTTATCTGAGAAGAGGGCTCACCTCTCTACCCCCCGTGCTCCCTGGGGAAGGTATACTTCGAACTTCTCTTTTCATTACCTCTCGCCTCTTTCTCTCGCGAGAGCTCGTCTTCTGATGTTCGTTCTTTCTCCCTTTTTCTCAGGAGAGAGGATCGTGCCAACGCATCCCCCCTATCGAAGCGCCATTAAGCCTTCCCCCGATGTGGCTCTCGCTACTATGGCGGCCGAGGCGGCCAGAGAATCGCTGGCCCCTCCCCCCCAAAAGAGGGTGGCCGAGGATTCTGCGCCGCTTCGCCTTAGTCCCTCGAAGAAGATGAGGATGAAGACCAAGAAGACCGTCTCCTTCCCCTCCGGGAAGGGCAAAGCTCCTGCTGATCTCGCGGGGACGCCGGGATCACTGAGCCCTATTTCCGTGGGGTCTCGGTCTCCCCATTCGCCTCCTCTAACTTCTCCATGTAAAGCGATCTCGCTCCCCGAGGGGGCAGCCCCCTTCGCTCCCCTGGCGAGTTCATCCTGCCCTTCTCCTCGATTCCCCTCTCGCGAGGGGACTTCTCAGATTCCCCCGCCGTCCGATCACCTCAACTTTGACATGGGGTCGGCGGTCCCTGACGGCAACAATGACCCCTCTCTGATTTGGGACAAGGGGTCCTACCGAGTCTCCATCTCCACCCTCCTGCCCTCCTGGAGAGAGCAGGCTGAGCCCAGTGCTCACGCTTTCTCCTTGGGCTTCGACCTATATGGAGGCCTTACTCCCGATCCGCTCGACGCAGCCACTACGCGAGACCTGGTCCTGAGGACGACACACTCGCAGTTGCGCACTCTAGAGCTGTCGCACCGCCTCTAGCGGTGCCTGATTTTCAACACCAAAAGTTGGAAGGAGATACACGCCGAGCTGGAGACCGAGCGTGAAAAGTCGGGGGACCTCGCCAAGCAGCTGGAGGTGTCCGAAAGCCTTCTGGCGAAAGCTAGCGGCGGAGTGGTAAGTCGACACCCCGCCAATGTTCTACGGGCACTTGCCCCGGTATCCCCTTTCTTTTTCACTTTTCTACCTCTCCCTTTCTCTCGCAGGATGGCGAGACGGCCGATCGGCTACGTTCGCGGGTGGAAGGGCTGGAGGCCGAAGTAAGAGAGCTGAAGGCGGAGAACGCCAGGCTCAAGGAAGCTCCCCTTCCCCGTTCGCAGGCCTCCCCACTTCCTCTCGCGCGCTATACCCACGATGATGTGGAGAAATTTTGTAAGGATGCTAACATAAGGACCGCCGAGCTCATCCTCAAGATGATGCGGGAGCTAGGTGTTGTAAAAGACGGCTGCGATGACATCACTGCTCGAGACCTCGTGCCCGAGATCTATGGCGAGGACGAGGATCCCTCAGCGAGTGAGAGGGGTTAGGGCCTTCTTTTTCCTTTCTTTTGCTGGGATTGTAATACTTCCTATTTCATAGTCGTAGGGTGTTTGAACGCTGTTATGACTCATGTTTAAATTCTTACTTTTTGCTCGCCTCTCGCTTCTTTCTTATCTTGTGAATGCGTTGTCTTAAAATATTGATATGACTCGTGCATGTATATACATATATATATTCTTGCTCGCGCCTTTTTAGGGCCGGCCCTTTCTTTTATACCGGGATTGCTCGAGGAAACCTCGAGATTATCGATAGGCGAGAGAAAACAGCCTTTCCTCTCGCCTAGTTATTACCCGTGGGCTTGGCTCCTGGGGTGAGTTGGTGGGCCTCCATGGTTTTCCGTGAGTGAGAGGAGTATTTCCTCGCCCTCGGCTCGCGGGACGGCTCCTCTCGGCGCGAGTGGACAGGGAGGGTTTGCTATCCTCCCTCTCTCCCTTTTTCTCCTTCCTCTTTTTTTTCTTTATGCGGTGACTTCCCCCGAAGCATCCCCTTTTTGCTAGGGGGGATAGATTTTTCCGATTAGCCGACCTCCGTTGTTGCTGGCGGACATTAACACGAAAACCCAAACCCTCGCTTGTAGAGGACCCGAGAGTGTTGGGTCCCTCCTCTCCCATCTATTCCAGCCACCGAGTGGGCCTACAGACCTGCCAGCTCGATGGTAGCCTGGACAGCGGGTCTTCTCGGGGTCTCCTCTCCTCTTTCTCCAACCACCGAGTGAGCCTACAGACATGCAAGCTCGATGGTAGCCTGGACAGCGGGTCTTCTCGGGGTCTCCTCTCCTCTCTCTCCTCCAACCACCGAGTGAGCCTACAGACCTGCCAGCTCGATAGTAGCCTGGACAGCGGGTCTTCTCGGGGTCTCCTCTCCTCTTTCTCCAACCACCGAGTGAGCCTACAGACCTGCCAGCTCGATGGTAGCCTGGACAGCGGGTCTTCTCGGGGTCTCCTCTCCTCTATCTCCTCCAACCACCGAGTGAGCCTACAGACCTGCCAGCTCGATGGTAGCCTGGACAGCGGGTCTTCTCGGGGTCTCCTCTCCTCTTTCTCCAACCACCGAGTGAGCCTACAGACCTGCCAGCTCGATGGTAGCCTGGACAGCGGGTCTTCTCGGGGTCTCCTCTCCTCTTTCTCCTCCAACCACCGAGTGAGCCTACAGACCTGCCAGCTCGATGGTAGCCTGGACAGCGGGTCTTCTCGGGGTCTCCTCTCCTCTTTCTCCAACCACCGAGTGAGCCTACAGACCTGCCAGCTCGATGGTAGCCTGGACAGCGGGTCTTCTCGGGGTCTCCTCTCCTCTTTCTCCTCCAACCACCGAGTGAGCCTACAGACCTGCCAGCTCGATGGTAGCCTGGACAGCGGGTCTTCTCGGGGTCTCCTCTCCTCTTTCTCCAACCACCGAGTGAGCCTACAGACCTGCCAGCTCGATGGTAGCCTGGACAGCGGGTCTTCTCGGGGTCTCCTCTCCTCTCTCTCCTCCAACCACCGAGTGAGCCTACAGACCTGCCAGCTCGATGGTAGCCTGGACAGCGGGTCTTCTCGGGGTCTCCTCTCCTCTTTCTCCAACCACCGAGTGAGCCTACAGACCTGTCAGCTCGATGGTAGCCTGGACAGCGGGTCTTCTCGGGGTCTACTCTCCTCTCTCTCCTCCAACCACCGAGTGAGCCTACAGACCTGCCAGCTCGATGGTAGCCTGGACAGCGGGTCTTCTCGGGGTCTCCTCTCCTCTTTCTCCAACCACCGAGTGAGCCTACAGACCTGCCAGCTCGATGGTAGCCTGGACAGCGGGTCTTCTCGGGGTCTCCTCTCCTCTTTCTCCAACCACCGAGTGAGCCTACAGACCTGCCAGCTCGATGGTAGCCTGGACAGCGGGTCTTCTCGGGGTCTCCTCTCCTCTTTCTCCTCCAACCACTGCTCTCGTCCTCTGAAGGAGGGAGCCCTGAGATATAGTATTAGCATATTCAAAAGAGGGAGGATTATTAACGATACGCTCAAGTAAATTCAAAAGACTTTTATTATTATGGATAAAAACATTTCAGATCATCGTCATTGCGGGCGCAGTCCAGGGGTATCCCGTCCACATCCTGGAGGTGATACCCCCCTGACTTTAAGACTTCTTTTACTATGAAAGGACCTTCCCAATTGGGGTTGAGCTTCCCCACCGAGGCTCCCCTTCCTGCAGCATCTACCTTCTTGAGGACCAAATCCCCCTTTTGAAACTGCTTGATCCGGATGTGCTTATCGAAGTACCGGGACATCCGGCGCTTGACCTCCTCCTGTCGGACTGTTGCTAGCTCTCTGAGCTCTTCCACGAGGTCGAGAGAAAGCCTCTGCTCCTCTCCATTATTGAACTGCCACCCTTCCTCTCCTTCTCTGGCTGCTGTGACCCTGGGCGATTCAACTTCAAATTCCACAGGTATGACGGCCTCAGAGCCATGAGAGAGCTTGAAGGGCGTTTCCCCTGTGACCGTGTTGGGTGTAGTTCGCAGAGCCCACAGGACAGAGGGGAGCTGTTCCACCCAGCTCCCCCTCAAGTTCTCTACTTTCTTCTTCAGGAGGTTCACTATAATCTTGTTTGCTGCCTCGACCTGCCCGTTGCTTCGTGGATGATGGACCGAGGCGAACCGAAGGTCTATGCCGAGCTGTGCATAAAAATCCACAAACTCTATGCTAGCAAATTGCGGCCCGTTATCGGTGACTATGGCTAAAGGAAGCCCGTGCCAGCAAATAATCTCCCCCCATACGAAATTCCTCACCACCTGCGAGGTTACCTTTGCCAGGGCCTTAACTTCTAACCACTTTGAGAAGTAATCCACCATAACCAGTAGGAACCTCCTCTGACCACTGGCTTGAGGAAACGGTCCTACCAGATCCAATCCCCATATGACGAAGGGCCAAGGAGAGGTGATCGTTCGCAGCCTTTGCGCTGGAAGGAGCTGCAAAGGAGCAAACTCTTGGCACTTTCTACACCTTTTAGCGAGCTCTTCTGCATCTCTTCGTAGGGTAGGCCAGAAATAGCCAAGCCTTAGCACTCTCCCTTCCAAGGTTCGACTTCCCGAATGGCTCCCGCACTCTCCCGAATGGACCTCTTCTAGCACCCTTGGTGCTTCCTTCTCGGATACACATCGGGCTAACAGTCCAGACAGCATTTTTCGATAAAGTACTCCTTCCTTCAACAAATAGTATGCAGACTTGTATCGGATTCGTTTCTTCTCGAGATCCCCCTCGGGTAGTCGTCTCGACGCCAGGAAAGTCACAAAGGGATCCATCCAAGACCTCTCCTGGTCGATCTCCATCACCTCCCCCTCTTCTATGGAGGGTCTGAAGAGCTCGGTCATGGTCCCTCCGGCCTGAGGGCCATGCTTCGCGAGCAGGTCTGCCCGAGCATTCTCCTCTCGAGGAACATGCTGAATGGAGAAGCTATGGAACTGTCCAACTATGCCTTTTATCTTCACTAGGTACAACTGGAGAGTCGGCTCCCTCACCTCGAACTCTCTGCTGATATGTCGCGCCACCACCAAGGAGTCCGTGAAGACCCTAATATCCTGTATACCCAACTCCCTGGCCAACCGAAGTCCGGCGATGATGGCCTCATACTCCGCCTGATTATTGGTGAGGGTGAAGTGTATTTTCAAAGCTTGTTCAATCCTAGTCCCCTCAGGACTCGCCAGGATGACCCCTCCCCCGAAAGAATTCCTACCAGAAGCTCCGTCCACCAGCATCTTCCATGCTGCTACGGGAGGTACCTCCATTTCTTCGGCCTCCAGTACGTAGTCCGCCAAGAAATCCGCCACCACTTGTGCTTTAATAGCTTCTCGAGGAACGTAGGAGAGGTCGAATTCACTGAGCTCTATCGACCACTTGGCCAACCTCCCCGAGTGTTCGACCCCTTCGAGGATACAGCGAAGGGGGTGATCCGTCACAACCTGGATGGCGTGGGCTTGGAAATAGGGTCTGAGCTTCCGGGCCGACACAATGAGAGCGAAGGCCAACTTTTCAAGGATGGGGTACTTCAGCTCTGCCTTCTTGAGGACTCTGCTTACATAATAGATTGGGAACTGCCTCTTCCCTTCTTCGCGGACGAGGACAGAGCTGACCGCCCCCGTCCCTACCCCGAGGTAGAGGAACAAGTTCTCCCCTTCCCTCGGCCCCTGCAGTAGCGGCGTCTGAGTGAGTTGCTGCTTTAGAGCCGCGAAGGCTTTCTCACACTCAACGGTCCATTCGAACTCCTTCCCTCCCCTTAGGGTTCGAAAGAAAGAAGAGCACCTCTCTCCCGCTCTGGAGAGGAACCTGCTCAAACCGGCTAGTTTACCAGTGAGACGTTGGACTTCTTTGGCATTCCTAGGAGATCCCAGCTCCAGTATCGCCCTTACCTTGTCAGGGTTGGGCTCCACCCCTTCAGGGGTGAGGAGATGTCCCAAGAACTTCCCTCGGCTGGCCCCGAACACACATTTCAGAGGGTTAAGCCTCATCTTATACTTTCTAATGGTTGCAAAGGTCTCCTGTAGGTCTAGGACATGAGACCCAAGGTCCCGACTCTTTACCATCAAGTCGTCCACGTAGACTTCGAGGTTCCGCCCTTTCTGCTCCCGGAAGATCCGGTCCATCATCCTTTGGTAGGTTGCTCCCGCGTTTTTTAGCCCAAAGGGCATCATGTTATAGCTGAAGCAACCATCCTCCGTGACGAAGGTGACATCCTTGACGTCCGGAGGGTGCATGCGTATCTGGTGGTACCTTGAAAAAGCATCTAAAAAACTCATTAGTGAGAAACCGACGGCTGAGTCAACCAGCGCGTCGATCCGAGGCAGGGGGTAACAATCCTTAGGACAAGCTTTATTTAAGAGAGAGAAATCGATACACATCCTCCACTTGCCCTCCCCCTTTTTCACCATTACAACGTTGCTCACCCATCCCGGATACCTGTTAGCCGATATGAATCCCGCCCGGAGCAGCTTCTCTACCTCTTCTCTGATGGGCCCGGCCATCTTGGAGGCGATGGCCCTCTTCTTCTGCTGAATGGGGCGAACCCCGGGGTCGAGGTTGAGACGATGGCACGCCACATCCGCGTCGACCCCCGGCATGTCTGCTGCGCTCCAGGCGAAGACATCAATGTTCTCTTCTACACACTTCCGAATTTCTTCCTGGTCCTGCGGAGTGAGCTCACCGCTGATCTTTATCTTCTCTTTTCTCCCATCTTTGGTGAGGATCTCGACCTCCAGAACTTCTACCGCCGCCCTCAACCTCGAGGGTTCTTCCTCCTCCTGCTCTCTCAGCTCTTCCTCCAGATCCTTCGACCCGCACCCAACTCCTGAGACCTCCACAGTAGCCACCCTCTCCTGGGCCTTTCCTCCTTCTCCCTTCTCCAACCCGTCTCCTTCATACATCTCCTCCTCCACTACCAGACTTCCTTCCCCTCCTGCTCCTCCAGCCACCTGCTCTCCAGCCATCACTGGCTCCACCGCAATGCCCCTCTCCACTACCATCTCCAACTCCTCTCCTCCAGCCACCTGCTCTCCAGCCATCCCTGGCTCCACCGCAATGCCCCTCTCCACTACCATCTCCAACTCCTCTCCTCCAGCCATCTCTTCTTCCGCTACCCGATCTTCCTCCACTCCTGCTTCCCTTCTTCCCAGCTCCCCTCTCTCCATCCTTGCTCCCAGCTCCTCCGCATCCTCCATCCACGAGATGGTGTTGACCGCCGTCACATAGCACTCCCGAGCCGCTTTCGGGTCCCCTCTCACCCTGATCTGGGTTCCTCCCGAATTGAGCTTCAGGCACTGATGAAAAGAGGATGGAACGCATCTAAAGGCACTGATAAGAGGGCGCCCAAAGATCGCGTTGTAACTGCTGGGAGCGTCCACTATCACGAAACAACAATTCCTGGACAACCCCCCCAAGGTCACCTGAAGTCCTACTCCTCCCTCAACCTCCTTCCTTTCTCCTGAAAAGCCAAACAACGGTCCATCCGCCGCCAACACCCTTCGAGACTCCACCCTCATCTCGTTGAAAGCCTTCTTGAAGATTACATTAACGGAACTCCCATTGTCCACCAGAATGCGAGATACCGTGAAGTTCTCGATGGCAGTCTTGATCACGAGCGCGTCACAGAAAGGATCCTCGTGGTCATGTAGGTCTCTTCTGGAAAACGTGATCTTCTCATCCGGGGGTGGGGTTTGTGACGTCGAGGCGACGCTCCGACGATACATAGTGTGAAGACTGGCCTTACGGGTGGCCTCGATCCCCACCCCCCCCCCCCCATGAATTACTCCAATCCCCCCTCGATCCCCTGTATCTGACCGGTCTACACACCGATCTTCCTCCCCAGCTCCTGGCACCTCTACTATCCGCACTGCCGGTTGTCGGTCTTCTCCTCCTTTTCCTCTCTTCAACTCCAAGAACTCGGGACATGTTGTCATCGCGTGACCCTCCTCCTCGTGGAAGTCACAATAGGGCAAAGCTCTCTCCCCACGTCTCTCTTCTGGGGGGTTCCTCCTCCTCCCTGCTCCCGTTCTTCCACGGTCTCTTCCTCTTCCTCCCCCTCTACCAATGGCCATAGCTTGCTGAGGTGGGGGTGGGAGCGGCCTCGGACCATGTCCCCATCCTAGCGGGTGAAACCTCCCTAGTCCCTGATAAAAGTTTCTTCCCCCCTGCGGAGGACCTCTCCCAGGTCCCTGAACCGGGCCTCCTGGTTGTCTCCACCCCGGCTCCGGGTGTACGGGCCCTCTTAATTCCTCTCTCCTCCTTCCTTCCGGCTGCCTTCCCCCTCCTGGCTCCCTCTGCTCCACCTCCGTCAGTCTTGCTAACTTCCTTGCGAATGCAGGGTTTGCCGCTTCCATGGCTATTTCTTTCGCGGCCTTCTCCATCAGCCCTTCGAAGGACAACGGCGCCTTCCTGGTGAGGCTCATCTTGAAGAAGCCTTCCCTTAGTCCCACAGTGAAAGCTATCTGGAGGGCGAAGCCAGGCACCTCCTGAATGTCCAACATCTCCTCCTGGAAGCGGTCTACGTACTGAGCCAAAGATTCGTCTGCCCTCTGCTTGATCAGGAAGATGGACTCCGGGTTCCTCTTCCTCTTTTTGGAGGTTGAGAACCGCAGCTGGAAACTTCTGCTCAGGTCCTCGAAGCAATAAATAGAACCAGTTGGGAGTTGGTGGAACCAATCCCTAGCCTTATCCTTCAAAGTGATGGCGAAGAGGCGGCACTTGAAAGCGTCCGTCATGGGTCTGATGGAAACTGCGTCTTCAAACCACTGCAAATGTTGGAGGGGGTCATCCTTCCCCACGTAGTAGTTCATTTCCGGCTCGCGGAACCCTTCTGGAACGGATGCCGAGAGGACCAACTCGCAAAAGGGAGATCCTCTCGCCAGTGATTTCGCCTGGTCCACTCGCGCCACGAGGTCCACCGGCGCGGCACTCGCCGGACTAGGGAAGAGCTCCCTTCCTTCCACCTCTCGCCGACTTCCTTCCGCCATTATCTCTTTTCCTGGCCGCCTCCCAGGTGCATCTTCACCTATCCTCGCCGAGTCGGCTCCTCCCCTGGGTGCGAGATCTTGCACTTGAGGGGGGGTCTCGCACTCGCCTCTTTGCGCGAGTTGTTTGAGGAGATCCATGATCCCTCCAATGGACGTCATGAACTCCATTCTCCCAACATACTCCTCCCGGCTGGGGGACCTCTCGCCTCCTCCTCCCGCATCTCCCGCCATGAGATAACCCCTCGTTCTTCCGCACAGGCTGCAGCTCCACGCTCACCGCACCGAAAATGTTGGAACCGGCAAAGCCGATTCTACCTAAAGCTCGGAACTACTGAGGCAGCTCGCGCTTACTCCCTTGGGATCACTTTCCCAGGCGAAGAACTAGACCGGAGGCTCCAGTGAGGAGGTCCCACCTCTTACCCGGAAGAGACTAGAACTAGAACTCTTCCCCTCCCTAGCCAATAGTGAGCTAGGTGCCTTAGAGAGGATAAGAGGAGTCAAGAATGCTTGCTTCTCTAAGGCACCTTACCGGTCTATTTATAGGTCTCTGAACTGGGACTGCTAATAACCAAACTATGCTGCTGTGAAAAATACCAGAATACCCTTGGATGGGTCTGCCAACAGCTAAACTCCGCTGTCTCAAAAGACTAAATGCAGCCCACGCAGGGTAAAAGAGTAAAACCACCTCCGGGGCCCAGAAGGTGGGCCCGACCTTACCTGAACTGGCCCTGAAACCAAGACGGCCCTTCTCTCGAGGCGCCTCTCATTAGGGTCCTCTCGCCAGGCCGAACCCTCTTCACTCGCCTAGGCCCTCTCCTCTCGCCTGGGCCCCTCTCGCCACGCTGGACCCCTCTTTCCTCTCGCTTGGGCCCTCCCGCCACGGAGCTTCTCTACTGAATCCCCTCGACTCTCCTCTCGCCTGGGCCCCTCTCGCCACGCTGGACCCCTCTTTCCTCTCGCTTGGGCCCCTCTCGCCACGCTGGACCCCTCTTTCCTCTCGCTTGGGCCCCTCTCGCCACGCTGGACCCCTCTTTCCTCTCACTTGGGCCCCTCTTGCTGGGCCGCGAGCCCGAGGTTGTACAGTCGAATTGAGATCGACGGTCGTCGAAGGCTGGTCACGCCCTAGGTCACGGGCGTGACCTCTAGGTCACGAGCGTGACATGCCCGAACGACAAATTTTGAGGCCGACGATCGTTGAATTGAGATCGACGATCGTCGAAGGCTGGTCACGCCCTAGGTCACGGGCGTGACACTCATGTCACGGGCGTGACATGCCCGGGCCGCAAGGTCGACGATCGTCTCACGGCGATCGACGATCGTCGATGGGGTCACGCCCATAGTCACGGGCGTGACACCTTGGTCACGGGCGTGACATGCCCAAACAGCACGTTCGACGATCGTCTCGTGGAGATCGACGATCGTCGAAGTAGTCACGCCCAGGTCACGGGCGTGACGGGTCGGTCACGGGCGTGACCAACCCGTGACCCGAAATATTGATCGCTTTATTTCATTTTTATGTGTTTCCTGGGGTTCCGTCACAACTAACCGACTCCTAGGGGTCTAGCCGGAAATGGGATGTTACAAATCCCAATAAACAAAACAAAAATTTCGTCCCCGAAATTGAGGTTGAGCCTACGGGGATTTCTATCGGAATAAATTAAACTTGTAACATCCCATACGATCTTTCTATTGGGTTCAGGCGACTGTTCGTTTGATAACGAAGACAATCTCCCCAATAAACAAAAGATTAGCCCCTACCTTTCTGATTAAGTGCGCATGCCTAGGTCCTGGATTTTCCGTATCTAGTCTTAACATTCCAAAACAAGAAGGCAATCTATAGTATACCGAGAGGTGGTGAGATGTACCTGACTGAACAACTCCGGGTATCTTTGCCTCATCAGATCCTGCGGTTCCCAGGTGTGCTCCTCCTGACCGTGATTTCTCCACAGAACCTTGACTAAGGGGATCTTCTTGCGGCGCAAGATCCGCACTCCTTTGTCGTCGATCCGAACCGGCTCCAAGTGAACCGATCGGTCTGAAGCTACCGGCCCTTCGGTGGTCAAAATCCGCTGCTCCGGGCGTAGTAGAGCCCTTCTCAGCGAAGAGATGTGGAAGACGTCGTGTAGAGCTGCCAGCTCTGGTGGCAACTCTAGCCTGTAGGCTAGGGGTCCGATCCGCTCCAGGATCCGGTAAGGGCCCATATACCTAGGGCTGAGTTTCTTCCTCCGACCGCGCACCCGTGTGACTCCGTGCATGGGCCGGATCTTCAAGAACACTCGATCCCCTACCCGAAACTCCACCTGACGATGCCGGGCGTCATAGTATTTAGCCTGTCTGCTCTGCGCCTCCAACATCCTATCTCTGATCAGTCTCACCTGAGCCTCGGTGTCTTCAACGAAATCCAATCCCAGCAGCTTCGGATCCTCGTCCTGAACCCAAGAAAGCGGGGTCCTACATTTTCGTCCATACAAGGCTTCATAAGGCGCCATCCTGATGCTGGACTGGTAGCTGTTATTATAGGAGAACTCGACCAATGGTAACATCTTCTCCCACGGCTCCCCTCGGTCCAGTATACACAATCGTAGTAGATCCTCCAAGGTCCGGTTGGTGCGCTCGGTCTGCCCGTCCGTCTGAGGGTGGAAGGCCGTGCTAAAAGTCAACCGGGTGCCCAAATATGCCTGCACTGACCGCCACTCCCTGGATGTAAACCGTCCATCGCGGTCCGACACTATCGTCCGGGGCACGCCATGATATCGGACATACTGCTCCACAAACTTCCGTACCAGCACTCCCACCGAGTCATCCTTCCTGATCGGTACAAAGCGGGCCACCTTCGTCAACCGATCGACAATCACCCAAATCGAGTCGTTCCCTGTCCGAGACCGGGGAAGACCATGTATAAAATCCATCGCTATATCGTCAAACTTCCACTCCGGCACCGGGAGTGGCTGTAACAATCCTTCGGGGTTCCTGCACTCCTCCTTCACCAACTGACACGCCTCGCAATGGGTCACGAAGTACGTAATGTCCTTCTTCATGCCCGGCCAAAACATCGTCCTCTTCAAATCAGCGGTCATCTTTGTGATCCCCGGGTGCACCGAGTACCGGCTGCAATGTGCCTCCATCATAATATCCTCTCGGATCTGGCCTCCTGCGGGTATATATACTCTGCCTCTGAAGTGGAGCAAACCATCTCTCAGGGAATAATCTTCTGTCGAATCTTCCTCCAAAGCTCGGAACATCGGCTCCGCCCACGCATCTGTCCTCTGTCCGTCCCGAATGCGATCCCGAATATCGTCTATGGCCACCATCGATGCCAGATACTCCCTATACAGAACTGGGTCATCCTCGGACACTAGGGATATCTGCATATCTCTGAATGACTGGACTAGCTCCATAGACATAACCTGGGGCCCAGCTTCGGAAGTGGCAGCTCTCCGGCTCAATGCGTCGGCCACCACGTTTGCCTTCCCTGGATGGTAGTGCATCTCATACTGATAATCTGCTAAGAACTCCACCCAACGCCTCTGCCTGATATTAAGCTCCTTCTGCGTGTCCACGTATTTCAAGTTCTTGTGATTGGAGAAGATATCGCAGTGGACTCCATAAAGATAATGGCGCCAGACCTTCAGAGCAAAAACGACCGCTCCCATCTCGAGGTCGTGCACCGGGTAGTTCCTCTCATGGGTCTTCAGCTGGCGGGAGGCATATGCTATGACATGTCCGTTCTGCATCAGCACCGCTCCCATCCCTTGGTATGATGCGTCGGTATACACTTGGAATCCTTCCTTTCCGGATGGAAGGGCCAGAATAGGGGCCGAGATGAGTCGGTCCTTCAGCTCCTAGAAAGCCGCCTGGCACTGCGGGGTCCAAACAAAAGGTGCCTCCTTCTTTGTCAAAGATGTGAGGGGGAGGGCAATCCGAGAGAACCCCTCCACGAACTTTCGGTAGTAACCGGCAAGTCCCAAGAAACTGCGTACATCGGTGGCTGTCCTCAGCTGCGGCCAATCGCGAACTGCCCGAATCTTTGCTGGATCTACTGCTAACCCGGCTCCGCTGATGATGTGGCCTAGGAAGGCCACCTCCTTCAACCAGAACTGACACTTGCTGAATTTTGCATAAAGGTGATGCTTCCGCAACCTCTCCAAGGTCAGTGCCAGATGCCGAGTGTGCTCCTCCTCCGTCCTAGAGTAGATCAGGATGTCGTCTATGAATACTATGACGAACACATCCAAGTAGGCCTCAAAAACCCGGTTCATGAGACTCATGAACACCGACGGAGCATTCGTGAGCCCAAAGGGCATCACGGTGAACTCATACAGGCCATATCTGCTACTAAAGGCCGTCTTCGGGATATCCTCCTCCTGGATCCGCAGCTGGTAGTATCCTGATCTCAAGTCCAGCTTCGAGAAATAATGGGCCCCCTCCAGCTGGTCGAATAATTCGTCTATCCGTGGGAGCGGATAGGTATTCCGGACGGTCAGCCTGTTTAGTGCTCGATAATCGATGCACAGGCGGAGTGTCCCATCCTTCTTCTTCACGAACAGGACCGGTGCTCCCCAAGGCGAGGAACTCGGTCTAACAAAACCTGCCTCAACTAATTCCTACAACTGAGTCCGAAACTCTGCCAACTCCTTTGGGGCCATCCGATAAGGGGCCCTAGACGCCGGCTTGGCTCCCGGCACAAGCTGTATCTGAAAATCCTGCTCTCGGTGTGGAGGTAGTCCTGGCAGTTTCTCCGAAAAGATGTCAGCGAAATCTCGCACCACCGGGATGTCTGTCACCGACTCCTTAACCTCCGCCATCTCAAATAGAATCTGATAGACCTCCTCTCCCTGCAGATGGGCCTTAACGGCCTGTACCGAAGATAAGAGTATACGAGAGACAGGTCTTATACCTTCGATGGTAATGAAAGAGTCCCCGTGTCTCACGGTGATCCTCTTTGCCTGGCAGTAGATCTGGGCATAGTTCCAGTGCAGCCATACCATGCCCAAGATCAGGTCGTAGTCCGTCAGCTTTAAAATCGTTGCTGGAGCCTCGAACGCTTTTCCACCAATTTCTGCCTCCATATTGCAGTGATCCGTGGTAAGGAGCTCAGATCCATCTGGTAGTCGCACCCTCATCCTCGAGCCTGTGAACCGCTCCACACCTTCCAGTCCTTCTACGAACGACTCCGACACAAAGGAGTGAGTAGCTCCAGTATCGAACAGCGTGCGGGCAGGCTTGCCGCTGATGAAGACTATACCTGGGGTGATTAAACATCTTAGGATTCTATAAAGAATTTTCTTTCCTTGTTAACCTATCTAGTGCGGTTCTGAGTTTTAACAACTAAAAGGGAAATTCTATGAAACTAAAGAAGCATTGATGCGTACCTGCTATGACCTGCTCCGGATTTCGAGGCTGCGCAAGGTCCAAAGCATATACCTGCTCTCTTTCCTGTCTACGATCTTCCCACTAGTATCCACGACCACGGCCGCGTCCTCGGCCTCCGTAATGCTGAGCTGGTGGGCCGCCCTGATGTGCTGGAGGTGGTGCCCCCCTCATGGGGCAGTTCCTCCGAATGTGCCCAATCTGATGACAAAGAAAACACTCTGGTGGGGGATACACCATTCCCCCGGGTCTCGGCATCTCCTGCATCCGAAGAGGGGGAGGGGCTAATACCACATGTTCCCTCGGCTCCTGCCTCACGTCCTGACGAGGCTGGTCCTCTGTCCTCCTCCCCTCTGGTACAGCACCCCGCCGCTGGTCATTCCTACCTCTCCGTCCCTGATCCTCTGCTGGCCGCTTCCGGCCCCGGGTGGTGTGCCAGTCAGCCTCAATCCTTTTGGCCATCTCCAAGATCCGGGAGATGGGCCCGTCAGATACAAACAACAGAGCCTCCCTCAAGTCCTCTCGCAGGCCCTTATAGAACCTCCTGATATACCCTGCCTCGTCCAGCTGGTAGGAATCTGCGTATCGAGCCAGATGGTCAAACTCTCGATGGTACTCCACCACGGTCCGGGTACCCTGCTTCAGCTGTAAGAACCGCTCCTCCAAATCATCCCTAGCCGACTGCGGAACGAAATGCTCCAGCAGTGCGGCCCTGAACTCCTCCCAAGTAACCTCCGCAACCTCCCTATCAGCAAAGGTCGTGTCCAACAGCGTCTTCCACCACCTCTTTGCATGGGACTCCAGGCAGGAGACAACCAGAGCCACCCTCTCCTCCCATGGACACCGAATCCCGGTCAGCATCTCGTACATGATATCTAGTGTAAGACCCCTTTTTTTTTTTTGAAACCCGGGGTCTTATGCCCAGAACCGCCGCTTTGCGGTGACACCTTCGCACCCGGGAAGGTCGCCACTACAACGCGCCGATTCTGCCGGCCTTTTCGATCACCATGAGTAGCAAGTAAGAGAGAAGCAAGTCCACCAAAAGAGAATATCACATAAAATAAAACTCCACGATGGGAGTGTCCACAGAATATCATCAGAGTATAAATAGTCTAGAAATAAAAGGGCTCATGCCCGGTACATCAATTCCTCACTACAAGATCACTCAATGCGGAAGCAAGACTAAATCTCTACTAAAGGGCCGGGACTCACAGTCCCCGTAGTCTGGACTCCCGTGCTAGACTGTCCCATCTCCAAGCGTACCGGCCTCCTGGGCTGCCCCTCCATGCTGGGCTCCGCGATCCCCTAAAATGATATGGTTCGAAAACCGTTAGTCTAAAAGACTAGGTCCTATCATCCCCCACCCCTTCCCCCACGCTCTAAGGCACCGGACGGAGAGGAAGAAAGGGGAGGACATGAAAGTGGAGATTAGTCAAAAGCAGATGACGGTGGACCTAACTAGCAAGTTATAACAGGGGAGCAATATAAATCTTAAGTGTTGTAATAGGTCAAACAAGAAGGAAAATAAGTAAGGTAATTTAAACCTTCACTTATGTGAGTACACATAAGCCAAGGGATCTTTTGCAAGGCTCCCATCGTATAAAGTGTCCCATACCACTATTACGTTGGGGTGTCGGTTATCAAACAGCAGCATATATATATATTGAAATTAACCTTTGATTTATAAACTTGCCCACACAAGCTTATAGACCAAGGGGTCGTTTTGCAAGTCCTAAAGTATAAGCGTCCCATTCCACTTATACTTTAGGTGTCAAGATTGTTATGAATGATTATGATATGCAGCTATATGGTGGGTATGTTATGTCATGCAGTGCAACTCACTCACCCAACTTTGTGTACACAAACCTTTAGTTCCCCCTTTTTGGAGATAACTCCCAGGATACTCCCGTAGTGGCAGACGGAAGCGGTGGGTTGGGCCTCGCCCACCTCAAAACCAGTAAAAGCACTACTGGTCTGACCTATCGTACGCCCTCAACGCCTGGTGCACGAGGCGGACTCCTGCGTACTCTTGCCGACTGGTCCGTCGGACTTAACCTTGGCTAAGTGCTAGTCACCTTGCCGAGTCAACGATATCGGTGTCGGTGCAATCGAACTCCCCGATATCGAAAACCCACCACCTTAATCTTTCCTATTTTTATGCACATGCATCCGTTTAATATATAACAATTTTAAAGTGTCAAACTCCCGGACTAAACCGTCCGTATAAACCACATTCGAGACCAACTTCCCCGGACTAAACTGTCCGGCTCATCTCCAGACTTCATCCCTTAGAACACCACGGGACGGCGTCCCCTTGAACACCTCGGGACGACTTAACCATTCCAACCCTAAATAATGAGTGTGTGCAATGTGAATCCCTATTAGGCTAATTACTCTTCCGTTTGTTTTAAGATTTACGTTAGCCCAGGACTGCCCCCGGCATACCCCGTGAAGGGCTCTCAAGGGGCACTAGGAACCAAGACGGTGCATTACGGCCCGAATTTCCCTTTCGCAAGGCACTTATTATTGTTGGTTAATACCCGTTCCCAAACCCTTAATGTTACTCTGGTTCTAACCCTAATGTGTTTTAACTCCTTCACCCGCTCCCAGGAAAGACGATGTTCCGTCGAACCCGAGCTCCACCCATCCTTAATTAACCTAACCACTATCCCATACCCAATTTCATTGATAACCTCCGAATCATCTTGCCACGGCATTTACACATGATTTGTCGCCCTATGACCATGGTATTACAATTTCTATGATTTCACTATATGCAGACCAACTTGAGCTAACAACAAGTATGATAGGAAGTGCATCAATTTCTCATCCAAACACCCTAAGATAATTACTAAGGGCCTATCATGACTTTTATAATTTAAATCCAGCACTTCCAAATTTTTCCTAAATAATTTAATATTTATTTAATTATCCAGAAATTAAAGCCATGAGTGATTTTGAGCATGAGGTACTACATTCATTCATCATAAAATTATAAGAAAATTACCAGGGCTCTACAATGTCTATAAATGTTCACTGACCAAAAATTATAATTTTACAAGGCCTAAAAATATTATTTAAAAATCATTCATAAATTCTACAAATTGCAAGCCTTGTGAACCAACCCCTATGATTATAGATCCAAAAATTCTACAATAATTACCAGAGATGTAAGAGGTCATAAAAACTCATTTGCCTAAGTTACACCAGATTTCAGTGAGGGAACAGCCCAAAATAATTATTTGACTATCTTTAGAAAATCAATGGCTTGTGAATGAAGTACTAAAAATAATCAGTTAATAATTCCAGAAAAATTCAAGCATATGTATAAGAATCTAAAAAGCTCTCTGCCAAAATTTCATATCCATTAATCAACCAGAGAAATCAAATTAATTAAAATACCCAAAAGCCTATTTTTGTGAGATATGAAGGAACTATCATGTATTGAATTCCAAGGCTCTCAATATTATTTCCCAGAGACTTCCCTAAACCCAAGAAGTACACTACCCAAGTTTCATGGCCTTTAGGCAAGTTTTGGTGACCTATTTTACCTTAACAAAGGAGGTGTCCTAAACTAGGGTTAGGGTTTAAGGGAGGGTAACCCTCTCCAAATCTTCCAAGACTTTGGTCAGGGGGTTCTAACCTCACTAGTCTCCTCTCCACCAAAAATCACTTCCATTCAAGGTCATTTGACCCCATGCCCTTCACAAGCCCCCAAAGTCCAACCTAGGGGTTTGGACTTGGGTCCTAGGGCATACTCACCTCAAACCACTCCATACACCATAAGGGAGTGTTAAAGCCCATTACAAACCAGTGGACCAAGTTTCAGCCTCTGGTGAGGGAGTTTGGTCAACTAAAATCACTAAGTGCACTTTTGACCTATTTGCCCCTTAATGGGCTAACCTAGGATTGGGTAATTACCCACCCAAAACATCTCCAAATTAAATGAAACTTTATACAGAGCTTCCCTAGGTCCCTAAGGACCTCCCACCAAAATTTTGGGGGATTTAGAGGTCATTAGACCCCTTAATCACTCTAAGATATGATTATTAAATTTTAACAAAAACTATAGAAAAATGTTATCCAAAAATTACCATTTTTGGATATGTCATATGTGTAGGTAAGAATGACCCCTACATAAAATTTTAAGTCATTTGGAGGTCTGGTTTGATGTGGGCAACCAAAATGGTGTCTGACCTAGCCTAAGGACACCTTCCACCAAACTGAGTGCTGAGGTCAGCACAGTTATCCAAATTGGGTGAAATTAATTTTAAAATAAAGTAGATTCAAAGGGCTACAACTTTCATGTTCACTACTTTTTCTGTAGAGGGCTCTAGGTATTTTTAATAAATACAAACATTAAGAGGTAAAACTGTGACAGAAATACAAATAATATATCCCAACTATACATCATGATTTTCACTATTTGCACGAATCTTGAAGCGATTTGGATGGCATCCCTTCATCTCCTACCTCCAGCCGACGGCGGCGATTCACCCGACCTGGGTGATATTGCGGGAGGTTTTCCCGGCCACCCGGCCACCTCCCCGGCCGAGCACCACCACCACCACCTTCGGGGAGGTGGGGGCTACCCTAGCCGGCGGCACGGCCGCCGGAGAGGCCTTTTCCGGCGATCCCGCAAGCCATTTTTTTGGCAAAAACCGTGAAAACCAAAGCTATGGATCGGGCTCAATTGAGCCCGATTCTTGTTCTAATGGATTCCTAGGATCTACACATGAGTAAAGAGGAGGAGGAGGACCTGAGTTGCGGCTTGTAGACGGGCTGAACTCCTCCTTGCCATTTTCGGCCACCAAGCTTGAGCTCCTCTCCAACTTCTACACCAACCTCTCTGGAATTGGAAAAGGAACGGGGGAAAAGCTTGCCCTTGCTCTGGTGAAGCTTCTTAATGAAGGAATTTGGGAGAGGAGAAGTGTAACTCCCCAATTTTGAATTTCCCCATTAATGGCCATTAAGCCTATTTTCAGTTTTTCCTCCAATTGGTGGGGCTGAGCCACCCCCTTAGCTGGCCACCTTAGGGAAACTCTTCCCCTCCACCAGAAGAGTAAAAGCCCCATGATGGTGGGGGGTTATGGAGCCTCCATGGCCATGATGGCCATTAAGCCCCTCTTTCTCTCTCCTCCAAATTGGGGAAAATTTGCATTCCTCTCTCCTAGTCACCCCTTTCTGAATTTGGTGGGCCCAAACATGTCTCATTATTTCCTAAAACTCATGGGCCATACTACATGGGCTTAGCCCACTTGAAATGGGCTAGGTTAACCTTATAAAGCCACTTTCTCTCTCTTAAATAATGGGGAAAATCCCATTTTTCTCTCTCCTAATCATCATGGATGATATTGCTGGTGGGTCCAGCCTAAATACACCCACTTTTAAACTCATCAAACAAGGTTAGCCCAAGTGGATTGAGCTTGGACTTGAGTTAGCCTATTTGGGCTAGATTTGACCTAACCTAGCCTAGGGTTGACCTTGGTCAAATTGGCCTTTTGGGTCACCACCAATGGGTCCTTGGTGACCTATTAGCCTCCCTAAAGTCTAGGTAGGGGTGGGTAGGGTTGTTAGGGCATCTTGGAGGTCACTTGCCCCTTAGTAAGGGCACTTTGACCATTTTAGTGCTAGAGTTGACTTTGGTCAACATGACCATTTGGGTTGACCCCAAGGGGTCCTTGGTGACTTATTGAGCCCACATTAGGTCTAAGGGGATTTTTAGAGACAAAATGAACCTACTAGGCCACCCAAAATCAGAGTTTTGAAAATTGCTATTTGCAGACCAAGTGAGTCTCAACTAGGTTTTTAGGTCACTTGGTCTCCTGGGCTCACCTAGGTTAACTCATAGGACCTAGTCATGCTCAAGTCACTCCTAGGGGGGTCCAATTTGAAAATGGGATGTTACAAATCCCAATAAACAAAACAAAAATTTCGTCCCCGAAATTAAGGTTAAGTCTACGGGGATGTTTTCTACTGGGTTAAGTTAAGCTTGTAACATCCCATAAGGGTTGAAGTACCTACTAGATCAATGATTAAGGGCTAGCCCCAATAAACAAAATTTTAGCCCATATCTCCTGGAATATTCTACTAGTAATTGCAATTATGGAGAAAACTTTAAACCACTTGAGGAGTTGCGAGGTATACCTGACTGAAGAGTTCCGGGTACTTTTGCTGCATCAAGTCCTGTGGTTCCCAGGTGTGCTCCTCTTGTCCATGATTTCTCCACAAGACCTTGACCAGCGGAACCTTCTTGCGTCGTAAGACTCGCATCCCAGTATCGTCTATCCGGATCGGCTCTAGGTGCACCGATCGATCGGAAGCTATAGGCCCATCCGTAGTCGTAATCTGCTGCTCCGGCCGAAGTAGAGCTCTCCTGAGGGAGGAAACGTGGAAGACGTCGTGCAAACCCGCTAGCTCCGGTGGCAGCTCCAATCTATATGCCAAGGGACCGATCCGCTCCAGGATCCTGTAAGGCCCCATGTATCTCGGACTGAGCTTTTTCCGACCACGCACCCGCGAGACTCCATGCATCGGTCGTATCTTCAAGAATACCCGGTCTCCTACCTGAAACTCTACTTGACGATGCCGAGCGTCATAATACTTCGCTTGCCTGCTCTGCGCCTCTAACATCCGGTCCCGGATCAGTCTCACCTGAGCCTCGGTGTCTTCCACAAACTCTGAATCCAGAATCTTCGGATCCACGTCCTGCAGCCAAGATAACGGTGTCCTACACCTTCTCCCATACAGGGCCTCGTAAGGAGCCATCCGTATGCTGGACTGATAACTGTTGTTATACGAGAACTCCACCAATGGCAGCATCTTCTCCCAGGGCTCTCCGCGGTCTACAATACATAGTCTCAGAAGGTCTTCTAGCGTCCGATTGGTACGCTCCGTCTGCCCGTCAGTCTGGGGGTGGAAGGCCGTACTGAAAGTCAGTCGGGAGCCAAGGTACGCCTGCACCGATTTCCACTCTCTGGACGTAAACCGCCCATCTCGATCTGATACGATCGTCCTTGGTACGCCGTGATAACGAATATACTGCTCCACGAACTTCCGAACCAACACTCCAACAGAGTCGTCCTTCCTGATCGGGATGAACCTAGCCACCTTCGTTAGACGGTCCACGATCACCCAGATCGAATCGTTTCCCGTCCGTGATCGAGGTAGGCCGTGGATGAAGTCCATCGCGATGTCCTCAAATTTCCACTCCGGCACCGGGAGTGGCTGCAATAAACCAGCGGGATGCCTACACTCTGCCTTCACTAACTGGCATGTCTCGCAGTGGGTCACGAAGTACATAATGTCTTTCTTCATCCCTGGCCAAAACATCATCTTCTTCAAGTCTGCCGTCATCTTCGTGATCCCCGGGTGTATAGAATATCTACTACAATGCGCCTCCGCCATGATGTCCTCCCGAACCCGGCCTCCTGCGGGTATATAAACCCTGCCTCTGAAATGTAGCAATCCGTCTCTCAAGGAATAATCTCCTGTCGAACCCTCCTCCAAGGCTCGGAATATCGGCACTGCCCATGCATCTGTCCTTTGTTCGTCCCGGATGCGGTCCCGAATATCATCAATAGCCACCATCGATGCCAGATACTCCCTATATAGCTCTGGGTCATCCTCGGACACTAGGGATATCTGCATATCTCTGAAGGTCCGAACTAGCTCCATGGACATAACTTGGGGCCTGGCTTCGGAAGTGGCCGCTCTCCGACTCAACGCGTCGGCCACCACGTTTGCCCTCCCTGGGTGGTAGTGCATCTCATACTGATAATCTGCCAAGAACTCCACCCAGCGCCTCTGCCTGATATTCAGCTCCTTCTGCGTGTCCACATATTTCAAGTTCTTGTGATCGGAGAAGATATCGCAGTGGACTCCATAAAGATAATGGCGCCAGACCTTCAGAGCAAAGACGACCGCTCCCATCTCGAGGTCGTGCACCGGGTAGTTCCTCTCATGGGTCTTCAGCTGGCGGGAGGCATATGCTATGACATGTCCGTTCTGCATCAGCACCGCTCCCATCCCTTGGTATGATGCGTCGGTATACACCTGGAATCCTTCCTTTCCAGATGGAAGGGCCAGAATCGGGGCTGAGATGAGTCGGTCCTTTAGCTCCTGGAAAGCCGCCTGGCACTGCGCGGTCCAAACGAAAGGCGTCTCCTTCCTTGTTAAAGATGTGAGGGGGAGGGCAATTTGAGAGAACCCTTTCACGAACTTCCGGTAATAACCGGCAAGTCCCAAGAAACTTCGTACATCGGTGGCTGTCTTCAACGGCGGCCAATCTCGAACTGCCTGAACCTTTGCCGGATCCACTGCCAACCCGGCTCCGCTGATAATATGGCCTAGGAAAGCCACCTCCTTCAACCAAAACTGACACTTGCTGAATTTCGCATAAAGATGATGCTCCCGCAACCTCTGTAGAGTCAGTGCCAGATGCCGGGTGTGCTCCTCCTCCGTCCTAGAGTAGATCAGGATGTCGTCTATGAACACTATAACGAACACATCCAGGTAGGCCTCAAAAACCCGGTTCATGAGACTCATGAACGCCGACGGAGCATTCGTGAGCCCAAAGGGCATCACGGTGAACTCATACAGGCCATATCTGCTACTAAAGGCCGTCTTCGGGATATCCTCCTCCTGGATCCGCAGCTGGTAGTATCCTGATCTCAAATCCAGCTTCGAGAAATAATGGGCCCCTCCAACTGGTCGAACAACTCGTCTATCCGGGGGAGCGGATAGGTATTTCGGACGGTCAGCCTATTTAGTGCTCGATAATCGATGCACAGGCGAAGTGTCCCATCCTTCTTCTTCACGAATAAGACCGGAGCTCCCCATGGCGAAGAACTCGGTCTAACAAATCCCGCCTCCACCAACTCTCGCAACTGAGTCCGAAACTCCGCCAGCTCTTTCGGGGCCATCCGATAGGGAGCCCTGGATATCGGCTTAGCTCCTGGCACCAACTGAATCTGGAAATCCTTCTCCCTGTGCGGAGGCAATCCTGGCAGCTTCTCTGGAAACACATCGGCGTAATCACAAACCACCGGTATATTGGCAATCCGGTCCTTCTCCTCGGTCATCTCGAACAGTACCTGATATACCATGTCTCCCTGTAGATGGGCCTTGACGGCCTGAATAGAGGATAAGAAAATATAGGACGCAGGTCTAATACCTTCCATCACGATGAGGGAATCCCCATATCTAAGGGTAACCTTCTTGGCCAAGCAGTCAATCTGGGCATGGTTCCAATGAAGCCATGACATACCCAGAATCAGATCATAATCTGGCAGTGGCAAGACCGTTGCTGACGCTTCGAAAGGTTTCCCGCCTATCCATGCCTCCATATTGCAACGGGACGAGGTGAACAGCTCCGACCCGTCAGGTAGCCGTATCTTCATCATCGACCCCGTGAATTTCTCCACGCCATCCAACCCTTGGATAAAAGTCTCCGACACAAACGAGTGCGAGGCACCCGTGTCGAAGAGAGTGTGTGCGGGTTTGCCGCAAATGAAGACAATGCCTGAGATTGTGACTTAACTTAGAGTTTTATTCTTGGTTTTTACTACCTAATGCTAAAAACAGTTAATTCCTAGGAAAGGATGGAAAAAGGTTTAAGACAAAGCAAACAAACATAGTCGTACCTGTGATCACTTGCTCAGGTTGTCGAGGCTGGGCCAGGTCCAGTGCATATACCTGCTCCCTTTCTTGCCTACGGTCTCCGCCCTGGTATCCTTGTCCTTGACCACGTCCTCGACCTCCATACTGCTGAGCAGGTGGGGCAATCTGTGGCGCTAGTGGGGGCCCCCTTCTCATAGGGCAGTTCCTCTTGATATGCCCCACCTGACGGCAGTGAAAACACTCTGGTGGAGGGTAAGCCCTCCCTCCTGGTCTCTGCAAATCCTGCATCTGTGGTCTTGGTATCTCCCGCATCTGGAGGGGCTGGGGAGCTAGAGTCACCTGCTCCCTCGACTCCTGTCTCACCTCCTGACGAGGCTGATCCTCCATCCTGCCCACATCTGTAACACGACCTCGTCGCTGCTCATTTCTTGCTCCACGATTCTGATCCTCCATTGGCCGCTTCCGGCCTCGGGTAGCGTGCCAGTCTGCCTCGATCCTCTTGGCCATCTCTAGCATCCGAGGAATAGGCCCATCGGACACGAACAATAGGGCCTCCCTCAAATCCTCCTTCAAGCCCTTGTAAAACCTCTTGGTGTACCCGGCTTCGTCCAGCTGATAAGAATCTGCATATCGGGCTAGATGATCGAACTCCCGATGGTACTCCACCACCGACCTGGTGCCCTGCTTTAGCTGTAAGAACCGGTCTTCAAGCTCATCCCTGGCCGATTGCGGAACAAAATGTTCCAACAGCGCGACCCTGAATTCTCCCCAAGTGACCTCCGCAACCTCCCTGTCAGCATAAGTCTTGTCCAGGAGTGTCTTCCACCACCTCTTGGCATGGGATTCTAGGCAAGAGACCACCAACGCCACCCTCTCCTCCACCGGGCATCGTATCCCAGTCAGCATCTCATGCATGATGTCCAACCACTCCTCTGTCCGAACTGCCGTCTCTGTCCCCAAGTAGGACGGGGGAGAAAGTCCTCGGAATATACTCAGCCAGTTGGCTCCCGGAATCAACTGCGGAGCCGGAGCCTGTTGAGCCCTGAAGGCTTCTAGGATGGCTGTCAAAGTCTGCCCCATGTCCGTCTGAAGGAAAGGAGCGGGAGCTGGTGGAGGTGGTGCAGCATCCGGAGTCTGCAAAACTTCACCCTGTGGAGTAGGCTGCGCTGAGGGCTGCGAAAAGAAAATTTTTATTATGAGAAAACGGTTCGAAAGAACTAAATGTGGACAATTATATGTGATTCCCCTTATGGGCACACCACTGCTTCCGCTGCTTAGTTTGTCCGCAAACTAAACTCGCGCGGGGGTGACCCAGGGATTTGTGGACTGCTACTAATCCGATCGATGTTTCCTCTGATACCACTTTGTAAGACCCCTTTTTTTTTTTTGAAACCCGGGGTCTTATGCCCAGAACCGCCGCTTTGCGGTGACACCTTCGCACCCGGGAAGGTCGCCACTACAACGCGCCGATTCTGCCGGCCTTTTCGATCACCATGAGTAGCAAGTAAGAGAGAAGCAAGTCCACCAAAAGAGAATATCACATAAAATAAAACTCCACGATGGGAGTGTCCACAGAAAATCATCAGAGTATAAATAGTCTAGAAATAAAAGGGCTCATGCCCGGTACATCAATTCCTCACTACAAGATCACTCAATGCGGAAGCAAGACTAAATCTCTACTAAAGGGCCGGGACTCACAGTCCCCGTAGTCTGGACTCCCGTGCTAGACTGTCCCATCTCCAAGCGTACCGGCCTCCTGGGCTGCCCCTCCATGCTGGGCTCCGCGATCCCCTAAAATGATATGGTTCGAAAACCGTTAGTCTAAAAGACTAGGTCCTATCATCCCCCACCCCTTCCCCCACGCTCTAAGGCACCGGACGGAGAGGAAGAAAGGGGAGGACATGAAAGTGGAGATAGTCAAAAGCAGATGACGGTGGACCTAACTAGCAAGTTATAACAGGGGAGCAATATAAATCTTAAGTGTTGTAATAGGTCAAACAAGAAGGAAAATAAGTAAGGTAATTTAAACCTTCACTTATGTGAGTACACATAAGCCAAGGGATCTTTTGCAAGGCTCCCATCGTATAAAGTGTCCCATACCACTATTACGTTGGGGTGTCGGTTATCAAACAGCAGCATATATATATATTGAAATTAACCTTTGATTTATAAACTTGCCCACACAAGCTTATAGACCAAGGGGTCGTTTTGCAAGTCCTAAAGTATAAGCGTCCCATTCCACTTATACTTTAGGTGTCAAGATTGTTATGAATGATTATGATATGCAGCTATATGGTGGGTATGTTATGTCATGCAGTGCAACTCACTCACCCAACTTTGTGTACACAAACCTTTAGTTCCCCTTTTTGGAGATAACTCCCAGGGTACTCCCGTAGTGGCAGACGGAAGCGGTGGGTTGGGCCTCGCCCACCTCAAAACCAGTAAAAGCACTACTGGTCTGACCTATCGTACGCCCTCAACGCCTGGTGCACGAGGCGGACTCCTGCGTACTCTTGCCGACTGGTCCGTCGGACTTAACCTTGGCTAAGTGCTAGTCACCTTGCCGAGTCAACGATATCGGTGTCGGTGCAATCGAACTCCCCGATATCGAAAACCCACCACCTTAATCTTTCCTATTTTTATGCACATGCATCCGTTTAATATATAACAATTTTAAAGTGTCAAACTCCCGGACTAAACCGTCCGTATAAACCACATTCGAGACCAACTTCCCCGGACTAAACTGTCCGGCTCATCTCCAGACTTCATCCCTTAGAACACCACGGGACGGCGTCCCCTTGAACACCTCGGGACGACTTAACCATTCCAACCCTAACTAATGAGTGTGTGCAATGTGAATCCCTATTAGGCTAATTACTCTTCCGTTTGTTTTAAGATTTACGTTAGCCCAGGACTGCCCCCGGCATACCCCGTGAAGGGCTCTCAAGGGGCACTAGGAACCAAGACGGTGCATTACGGCCCGAAGTTCCCTTTCGCAAGGCACTTATTATTGTTGGTTAATACCCCGTTCCCAAACCCTTAATGTTACTCTGGTTCTAACCCTAATGTGTTTTAACTCCTTCACCCGCTCCCAGGAAAGACGATGTTCCGTCGAACCCGAGCTCCACCCATCCTTAATTAACCTAACCACTATCCCATACCCAATTTCATTGATAACCTCTGAATCATCTTGCCACGGCATTTACACATGATTTGTCGCCCTATGACCATGGTATTACAATTTCTATGATTTCACTATATGCAGACCAACTTGAGCTAACAACAAGTATGATAGGAAGTGCATCAATTTCTCATCCAAACACCCTAAGATAATTACTAAGGGCCTATCATGACTTTTATAATTTAAATCCAGCACTTCCAAATTTTTCCTAAATAATTTAATATTTATTTAATTATCCAGAAATTAAAGCCATGAGTGATTTTGAGCATGAGGTACTACATTCATTCATCATAAAATTATAAGAAAATTACCAGGGCTCTACAATGTCTATAAATGTTCACTGACCAAAAATTATAATTTTACAAGGCCTAAAAATATTATTTAAAAATCATTCATAAATTCTACAAATTGCAAGCCTTGTGAACCAACCCCTATGATTATAGATCCAAAAATTCTACAATAATTACCAGAGATGTAAGAGGTCATAAAAACTCATTTGCCTAAGTTACACCAGATTTCAGTGAGGGAACAGCCCAAAATAATTATTTGACTATCTTTAGAAAATCAATGGCTTGTGAATGAAGTACTAAAAATAATCAGTTAATAATTCCAGCAAAATTCAAGCATATGTATAAGAATCTAAAAAGCTCTCTGCCAAAATTTCATATCCATTAATCAACCAGAGAAATCAAATTAATTAAAATACCCAAAAGCCTATTTTTGTGAGATATGAAGGAACTATCATGTATTGAATTCCAAGGCTCTCAATATTATTTCCCAGAGACTTCCCTAAACCCAAGAAGTACACTACCCAAGTTTCATGGCCTTTAGGCAAGTTTTGGTGACCTATTTTACCTTAACAAAGGAGGTGTCCTAAACTAGGGTTAGGGTTTAAGGGAGGGTAACCCTCTCCAAATCTTCCAAGACTTTGGTCAGGGGGTTCTAACCTCACTAGTCTCCTCTCCACCAAAAATCACTTCCATTCAAGGTCATTTGACCCCATGCCCTTCACAAGCCCCCAAAGTCCAACCTAGGGGTTTGGACTTGGGTCCTAGGGCATACTCACCTCAAACCACTCCATACACCATAAGGGAGTGTTAAAGCCCATTACAAACCAGTGGACCAAGTTTCAGCCTCTGGTGAGGGAGTTTGGTCAACTAAAATCACTAAGTGCACTTTTGACCTATTTGCCCCTTAATGGGCTAACCTAGGATTGGGTAATTACCCACCCAAAACATCTCCAAATTAAATGAAACTTTATACAGAGCTTCCCTAGGTCCCTAAGGACCTCCCACCAAAATTTTGGGGGATTTGGAGGTCATTAGACCCCTTAATCACTCTAAGATATGATTATTAAATTTTAACAAAAACTATAGAAAAATGTTATCCAAAAATTACCATTTTTGGATATGTCATAGGTGTAGGTAAGAATGACCCCTACATAAAATTTTAAGTCATTTGGAGGTCTGGTTTGATGTGGGCAACCAAAATGGTGTCTGACCTAGCCTAAGGACACCTTCCACCAAACTGAGTGCTGAGGTCAGCACAGTTATCCAAATTGGGTGAAATTAATTTTAAAATAAAGTAGATTCAAAGGGCTACAACTTTCATGTTCACTACGTTTTCTGTAGAGGGCTCTAGGTATTTTTAATAAATACAAACATTAAGAGGTAAAACTGTGACAGAAATACAAATAATATATCCCAACTATACATCATGATTTTCACTATTTGCACGAATCTTGAAGCGATTTGGATGGCATCCCTTCATCTCCTACCTCCAGCCGACGGCGGCGATTCACCCGACCTGGGTGATATTGCGGGAGGTTTTCCCGGCCACCCGGCCACCTCCCCGGCCGAGCACCACCACCACCACCTTCGGGGAGGTGGGGGCTACCCCTAGCCGGCGGCACGGCCGCCGGAGAGGCCTTTTCCGGCGATCCCGCAAGCCATTTTTTTGGCAAAAACCGTGAAAACCAAAGCTATGGATCGGGCTCAATTGAGCCCGATTCTTGTTCTAATGGATTCCTAGGATCTACACATGAGTAAAGAGGAGGAGGAGGACCTGAGTTGCGGCTTGTAGACGGGCTGAACTCCTCCTTGCCATTTTCGGCCACCAAGCTTGAGCTCCTCTCCAACTTCTACACCAACCTCTCTGGAATTGGAAAAGGAACGGGGGAAAGCTTGCCCTTGCTCTGGTGAAGCTTCTTAATGAAGGAATTTGGGAGAGGAGAAGTGTAACTCCCCAATTTTGAATTTCCCCATTAATGGCCATTAAGCCTATTTTCAGTTTTTCCTCCAATTGGTGGGGCTGAGCCACCCCCTTAGCTGGCCACCTTAGGAAACTCTTCCCCTCCACCAGAAGAGTAAAAGCCCCATGATGGTGGGGGGTTATGGAGCCTCCATGGCCATGATGGCCATTAAGCCCCTCTTTCTCTCTCCTCCAAATTGGGGAAAATTTGCATTCCTCTCTCCTAGTCACCCCTTTCTGAATTTGGTGGGCCCAAACATGTCTCATTATTTCCTAAAACTCATGGGCCATACTACATGGGCTTAGCCCACTTGAAATGGGTTAGGTTAACCTTATAAAGCCACTTTCTCTCTCTTAAATAATGGGGAAAATCCCATTTTTCTCTCTCCTAATCATCATGGATGATATTGCTGGTGGGTCCAGCCTAAATACACCCACTTTTAAACTCATCAAACAAGGTTAGCCCAAGTGGATTGAGCTTGGACTTGAGTTAGCCTATTTGGGCTAGATTTGACCTAACCTAGCCTAGGGTTGACCTTGGTCAAATTGGCCTTTTGGGTCACCACCAATGGGTCCTTGGTGACCTATTAGCCTCCCCTAAAGTCTAGGTAGGGGTGGGTAGGGTTGTTAGGGCATCTTGGAGGTCACTTGCCCCTTAGCAAGGGCACTTTGACCATTTTAGTGCTAGAGTTGACTTTGGTCAACATGACCATTTGGGTTGACCCCAAGGGGTCCTTGGTGACTTATTGAGCCCACATTAGGTCTAAGGGATTTTTAGAGACAAAATGAACCTACTAGGCCACCCAAAATCAGAGTTTTGAAAATTGCTATTTGCAGACCAAGTGAGTCTCAACTAGGTTTTTAGGTCACTTGGTCTCCTGGGCTCACCTAGGTTAACTCATAGGACCTAGTCATGCTCAAGTCACTCCTAGGGGGGGTCCAATTTGAAAATGGGATGTTACATCTAGCCACTCTTTCGTCCGAACAGCCGACTCTGTCCCCAAATAGGACGGGGGATCCAGTCCTCGGAAGATGCTTACCCAGTTGGCCCCCGGATTTGGCTGCGGGGCCGGAACCTGCTGGGCCCTGAAGGCCTCCAGAATGGCAGTCAGGGTCTGTCCCATGTCTGACTGAAGAAAAGGAGTGGGGGCCGGTGGGGGTGGTGCAACATCCTGAGCCTGTTGAACTCCACCTTGTGGCGTAGTCCGTGCTGGAGGCTGCGTAACAAAAACACACGCTGAGAAAACGTTCAAATATTACATAAAGGTGGACAATTTATATGTGATCCCCATATGGGCACACCACTGCTTCCGCTGCTTAGTTTGTCCCCAAACTAAACTCGAGCGGGGGGGGGGGTGACCTAGGGTTTGTGGACTGCTACTTCCGTCTGATCGATGTTTCCTCTGATACCACTTGTAAGACCCCATTTTTTTTCTTTTTCAACCACCGGGGTCTTAGGCCCAGAACCGCCGCTTTGCGGTGACTCCTTCACGTCCTGAAGGATCATCACCACAAGGCGCCGATTCTGCCGGCCAATTCGATCACAGAAAAGTAGCATAATTAATGAAGTAAGAACAATGCAGTCCACAATAATACATCACATGTAAATAAGATAAAATCTCCACGAAGGGAGTGTCCACAGAAATCATCAGAGTACTATAAATACGGGCTTATGCCCGGTACAATATGTCCTCACTATAAGTCTCTCATGCGGAAGCGAAAACAGAAACTACTCAAGGTCGAGACTCACGGTCCCGGCTGTGTGAACTCCGGAGCTAGACTGCCCCATCTCTAGGCGCACCGATCTCTGGGGCTGCTCCTCCATGCTGGGCTCCACGATCCCCTAAATGATGCGGTTCGAAAACCGTTAGTCATAAAGACTAAGCCCTATCATCCCCTACCCCTTCCCCCATAGCTCCTAGGTACCGAGCGGGGAGGAAGAAAGGGAAGGACATGATGGTAGAGATAAATCAAGAAACAGGTGACTATGGACTTAATCTAGCAAGATGTATTCGGTGAGCAGTTAATATGATTGTTATAATAGGTCTAGCAGTAAGAAAAGCAATTATATGAATTTAAACCTTCACTTATGTGAGAACACATAAGCAAAAGGGATCTTTTGCAAGGCTCCCATCGTATAGAGTGTCCCATACCACTTATACGTTGGGGTGTCGGTTATCAAACAGCAATGGTTATTATATATTGAAATTAACCTTTGATTTATAAACTTGCCCACACAAGCTTATAGACCAAGGGGTCATTTTGCAGGTCCTAATGTATAAGCGTCCCATACCACTTATACTTTAGGTGTCAGGGTTAAATGAATCGATTATGCTATGACATGCTAGTGGGTATGATGAAACATGCAAATGCAACTCACACACCCGACTCTGTGCACACAGACCTTTAATTCCCCCTTTCGGAGCCGTTACCTCCCAGGATACCTCCGTAGTGGCAGACGGAAGCGGTGGGTTGGGCCTCGCCCACCTCAAAACCAGTAAAAGCACCACTGGTCTGACCTATCGTACGCCTCAACGCTTGGTGCACTAAGCGGACGCCTGCGTACTCCTACCGGCTAGCGCACCGGACTTCTGTTGGCTAAGTGCTAACCACCTCGCCGAGTCAACGATATCGGTGTCGGTGCAATCGAACTCCCCGATATCGAAAGACCCACCACCTTAACTTTTCCTATTTTTTGCACATGCAAGTTTAATCTTAAACACACAAAAACCGAGCCGAAGCTCCTCGGACCAGAACGTCTGTCTCCAAACCAACCGAGCCGAAGCTCCCCGGACCATCCCGTCCGTCTCTTAACCAACCGAGCCGAAGCTCTCATCAATCTTCCTGTGCCAACAGTGTTTGTGAAAAGTGCAGCCCTAGTTACCTAGTTACTCTTGTCGATTTGTTATTACAGTTTACGTTAGCCCAGGACTGCCCCCGGTATACCCCGTGAAGGGCTCTCAAGGGGCACTAGGAACCAAGACGGCGGCATTACGGCCCGAAGTTCCCTTTCGCAAGGCACTTATTGTTATTGGTTGATCTCCCTTAACCCATTCCCTTCTCACATTACGATAGACTATCCTAGGGTGATTTTTAAACCTTCCACTCTTCGGGGAAGACGATCTTTCGTCGAACCCGAGCACTTCTTAACTCTAGCTACCACCACCTCTCACTACTCTCTATATCTTCCTATTGTAATTTCCTCCACATTTCCACCCAGACAAAATGTTTAACTCCAATGACTTCCTCAGATCATGTCCTATTGCATTTCACAAATTGCTATATGCAGACCGACCTAGACTACATGTCGAACCGGTTATGCAATGATCCATTACTCATCCAAATGCCCTAAATTGTTTACTGGAGACTTGCCATGATATAAATGAGCTAAATCCAAAAAATGGAAATTTTCCTAATCTATTTGGCATTTAATTAAATTCCTCGAAAATCCCAAGGGCTACCGGTTTGAACATGAACTACCCTAAGTAATCATGCAAGATATCCAGCAAATTTATGATAAATAGTAGGTTATCTCAATAGGTTAAATCCTAGGTATCATAATTTTTCTATCATTAAAAGGGCATGAAAACTATTTTAGAAATAATCTCTAACTTCTGTTGTTTATGAATCAAGTACAGAAAATATTCTTCCAAAAATTATAAATAATTTATGCCATGCAGATAAAGGCCTAAAATTAGCACTGGCCAAGTTTCATAATTTTCCAGCAAGTATTTTATCCATAATTAATTTTTAAACATAAAAGCCCTTTCTATCATCTGTGAATAAAGTACTAGATTTACTCAACATAAAATTCTATAAAAATCCAGGGATCAATGTTCTACTAGTCAAGATCTAAATCCAGAATTTTAACTGATTATAATTAATTTAAATCCTCCAAATAATTGAAACAACAAATCGGGCAAATAATCCATTAACACATGAAGTATAATATTTATCAATCATAAAATTACAGGAAAATTATCATAAGTCTAAAACATCCTAAAACTCCCTCTTCCCGAGTTTCATAATTTTTGGATTAGATTTAGTGCTTAAAATAACTAAATTACATTTTTATCCTAATCCAAAACCTCAACTTCCGAGGTACCTAATTACCTCCAATTCCTTCACCATTTCAACCAGAGGGTTTTCATCATATCATCCCCCTCTCCTCCAAATTTCAAGGGCATACAAGAGCTTTTGCTCCTATGTCCTTCACAAACCACAAACACCCACCCGTTGGATTTGAGCCAATCTCTTAGAGTAAAATCCACCCTAAGCCACACCATGTTACCCAAGAGGGTAGACATAGACTCAACAAATCAGTGGCCAACAACTCCAGCCTCTTTTGAGGAGATTTGTCCACGCCATCTCCAATCGTACTTTTCCCCCAAAGTACCCCTCACCAAGACCTATCTAGGACTTGATACTTCCCTATTCAAAACTCGACCAATCGAGTTGAAATTTTGTACAGATCTTAACATTGATGCCAGGGACCACCACCCAAAATTTGGGGGAGTTTGGACTTAATTTCATCTCTTAATTAATTTTATATTGTTTATTAAAATTTTACAAAAAACTTTAAGCAAAAGTTCTCCAAAAATTCTCATTTTTGGACAGCCTCTCGATACACATATTATAGATCTCCAGTCCAAATTTCAAGTCATTTGGACATGTTATGAACCGTGGGCAACCATTTCAATTTCTGGTTAGCCTAGGTCTTGATCCCACCAAAATGAGTGCTGTGGTCAAACCACTCACCCAAATTGAATAAAATCAATTTTAAATTAAAGTAGACCCAGAGGGCTACAACATTTGTGACTGGTCATTTTTCCTAAATCGGCCTCTAAGTGCCTCGTTTCGCAGCCACAAAATATGTTCAAATAATCTATTTTCCATTAAGTAATATATAATAATCTATGTATTATAATATTAATTCTACTGTTCATCTTCTTCATGAACCTGAACAGACAGAAAACCATTTTTTTTCCTGTAAGCGTTCCTTGATCCGTCGTCAGCCGTTCGGTCACTTCCCTGGCCAGCCACCACCACCACCACCTCCGTTGAGGCGATGACTAGCGGTCGGCGGTGGTTTGGCCGCCGGAGGTGGCGGTTTCCGGCGAACTCAAAATATCTGTTTCATGATTTTTCCATGAAAACGAGAGATGGGTCCGGCTCCGTTGAGCGCGAACCTCCTTTCTAAGAATCCTAAGATCTACCCATGAAAGAGAAGGAGCAGAGGAGGACCTTGTTCGTGGTTTGGAGGCGAGAAGAACGACGGGGTGTCATGGCGCGGTGGTGGCGTTGCTGAACTTCCCTACAGCAAGAACAAAGGTCTGATCCGATTACTTGAGCGTGTAACCTTCTCCTCTTGCCCCAAGTGGGCTTTTATAAGTCAGATAGTGGGAAGATGAATGGGTAAAGCCTTAATGGCCATGAAAGTTCTCCCCTTAACGTTTCGGTTACAGTGAAGGGATAAGAAACGGTGGAAACTGAACAGGTGTGTCCAGCTGGCGGTTTCCTATTGGACCATATCTTCCTCATTTATTATATAATTACAGAAGGAAAACGGCCTGAAATTACTCCTGGTGTAACTTCCCACACCAGCATTTATTACCACGCGTGTTAGAATAATTTCGGGCCTGAACCGTCGTTTCGGCCAATGTCACGGGCGTGATACATAGGTCACGGGCGTGACAGGCCCGGATAGCCAATTCTGGGTTCGACGATCGTCGAACTGAGATCGACGATCGTCGATGGATGGTCACGGGCGTGACACCTGGGGTCACAGGCGTGACAGGCCCGAACGGCAGATTTTGGGTCGACGATCGTCGAATTGAGATCGACGGTCGTCGAAGGCTGGTCACGCCCTAGGTCACGGGCGTGACCTCTAGGTCACGGGCGTGACATGCCCGAACGGCAAATTTCGAGGCCGACGATCGTCGAATTAAGATCGACGATCGTCGAAGGCTGGTCACGCCCTAGGTCACGGGCGTGACACTCATGTCACGGGCGTGACATGCCCGGGCCGCAAGGTCGACGATCGTCTCACGGCGATCGACGATCGTCGATGGGGTCACGCCCATAGTCACGGGCGTGACACCTTGGTCACGGGCGTGACATGCCCAGACAGCACGTTCGACGATCGTCTCGTGGAGATCGACGATCGTCGAAGTAGTCACGCCCAGGTCACGGGCGTGACGGGTCGGTCACGGGCGTGACCAACCCGTGACCCGAAATATTGATCGCTTTATTTCAATTTTATGTGTTTCCTGGGGTTCCGTCACAACTAATCGACTCCTAGGGGTCTAGCCGGAAATGGGATGTTACACTTAGTATCTATTGAATTATTGTGATGGAATTAATGTGAGAGTCAGAGCTTGCAGGCAAGCCCGGGTGTTGAGACGCATGAGCGGGTGAGGCCTACACAAGAGTTCCATTTTGCGGTTTGAAAGCCGATAGGGGAAATTTGAAGTACCCACGTGAATTATGTGATGTGATGATGTGTTAGAATCATACACGTTATATGGTACCTTGGGTGAAACCCAAGTTTGCATACATACTCCATTGGAGGCCCCTTTTATTTAAATGTTCAACATAGAAACGTGTTTGATGTGTGAGACACCAAAACATATTATTTTCTATGTTTGTTCATGTTTATTTACATATACATATGAAGTGCTGACCTGCAGGGTGATGGGGTGCCCCGGGATCCGCTAGGAACGACCAGGAGGAGGGGTGTTGTTATATAGTTGAGGTCAGTCTTTGCTGACCCACATTACAATAATTTTTTACAGGATAAGGACCGCAAGCTGGAGTAAGCTCGCCGGCAAAAAAGGCCTAAGCCTCATAAAATGTACCTCCCTCTAATGTTTGCTATGTGTTTGCAGATAATGTTTCATTCACTATAATCCGGCTTGCAGGCCGAGGTAGCCTAAGAGTGCTATAACACATTGATATGTTTGGTGTTAACGTTGTTTTTGCCGCGTGAATGTTTTAAGGCCTTAAGGCCATTTCAGACTCTTATGTAGTCGTGGATAAATTCTAGTCTTGATGTTGTGTATCCGTTGCCTTACTTTCTGAGTTTTGAGATAGGTAGTACTTTTATATCACTTTATAATGCTAAAGTTGTGGCGTCTATATGTTGTGAGGCCCAGGCCGGGCCCATATTATATGGTCATTACATGTGATATGTTACAGACTCCGCATCAAACGAGAGCGCTCCCTACAGAAGCTCTGTGGACTTAGAAGATTTTCAAGCAGGAACGCTTCCACCAAGGTTCCGTGAGTTCAACGTCATCTCAAGGCCGGAGCGCTTCCATCGAGCCTCCAAGGTCTTAATCGTTTCCTCCTCGTCGCATTTCATCTCTACACTTGTAACGGAGTAGCCGCATGTCGCCCTCTAAGATCAAACTCCAACCTTTGTAAACACACAAAATCTAGTGGGTTTTGGCTCGACACAAATTCAGCCACATGATTTTTCGTCTTTTCTGGGTTTTCCATGTCAAAAAACTTTCTTGTCATTTATTGCGGTTTTCTTTAATTATTTGCGCGCCCGGCTCGACTCCGAGTTAAGTCGGTCCGATTCTCGGGACCGGGGAAAAAGCCGGGCGACCCGCAATAACAACCTTCAAAAGAGCAGCTTGAAAATCTCCTTCGAAGTTCGACGACCTCATTCGGTTCTCATGTTTTCCTTCAAAGACGACTCGAAGACCTCCCTCGACGTCCACGCTTCAAGACAAGAGCCTCATTCCTGTGTTCATCCTTCCAAACTCCTCCCTAACGCACTCCGCTTGAAGCAAATAAGAAGAGAAAAAAGCTCTAATTTTGCTAGCGAAAACTTGGCTCTCTGCTCGCTGTCTCGCTCAAGTGTTCTCTCCACTCTCCATGACGCCTGCTTCAACGATAACTTCATAACCCGTTCATGCGAACATCAAGAAAAACTTTTCTCTCTTTCAAGCACTTGTAAGCGGCGCAACGACTTGTCACCTTCCCGAGAATTTTAACACTTGTAACCACAAATAAATTAGTGGATTTGGTTGACTGAACCGATCACTATGATTTTTTTCTTTTTTCAAATTTCACATAAAAATGTCCTGTCATTTCTCAAACTAAGACAATTCAATTTTGAGGATAGGATTTTGGGACCCAAATAAAATTCCATTTTATGATAAAGATGGATTCTTTCTTTATTTGAAGGCGAAAATTTTGTGATTAAAGGAAAATTAAAAAAAAAAAGGGACTAGTGACCTTAGATAAGAGCGTGTTGATTGATGCACCCAGCCGTATACGTAAAATGGCGAGCCTAGCTTTGTAGACGAGTTTTAGCGTTTGACCTCCCTCGACTATCTTTGTCACAACTCCCTGCCTGTAGTTTAGGGCACGCCTGATACCTCTTCCTTCTTCACCCTCTTCCTCCTTTTCCTCCTTTTCCTCCTTTTCCTCCTCTCCTTCGCTGAATATTTTGTGACTGCTGCTTGATTACCATTGATGGATTTCTTCCTACAAAGGGCCAATGCATTGAGGATGGCCTGGAGAGAAGGATTTTCAGGCAACCCGTGCTTTCGTATTAGGGTTCCAAGATAAGATCGAAGGATAAAACTCTACACTCTCTCTCTCTCTCTCTCTCTCTCTATATATACATATTTTTTTTGGAGCTGAGGAAACACTGATATAGGATGGCAGGTGAGAGTTTCTTCTCTCCCCTCTTCTCCTTCTCTTTGATTAGTTTGGAAATGATCCGATCCCCAGGTTCTCCACTTAGGCTTTGTTTGACGCTGCGATTTTGCTTCAGTGAGTTTGGATTAAAATGCCACCGTCATAGAGCATATGTTTGGCATTATTGCGTTAGGCATCCTGATGTGTTCTTATTCTTCTTCCTTGCTCTTGTTCTTTGCTTTCAGACTGCTTACCTTGAATGGATTTCTTCCCTGAAAGAGACAATGCACGAGGATGGCCTGGATAGTCTCCGCAGGCAACCCGTGCATCCATGGTGGGCGTGCAAGAAAGATAAAATGCGAAAATGCTGTGGGAGAGAGAGAGAGAGATAACAACAACAACACTCAAGCCTTTATCCCACTATAGTGGGATCGGCTATACTGATCCTTCGAAGTCTTTATTGGTCTACCCCTCCCTCGTTTAACATGCCCAGTGACTAGACTCTCACAACGCTTAACATGAGAGAGAGAGATAGATAGATATCTAAAAATGTGTTCAGCTGCGGGCCTGTTTTGTTAGGGTTTCACTTCACAATTGTTGACATGCTTCATTGGATTTTATTTGCATCAATTAGAGGCGGTGAGGAATCATGGAGCTGACATGGACTAAGGATTCAACTTTGGCTCCGTTTGGCATGGTGGTGGTGGTCATGAATATGGGTGTTAAATTGTCATTCGTTAATGCCCATCTAAAGAACTTCATCCACTTTTATGTTCAAACGGATAATGTTTGTTAGGTGATGTGTTTGACTGCTTATTGATCTCCCTTGAATGCATTTCTTCCTTGAAAGGGCCAATGCACGCAGGATGGCCTGGAGAGTCTCCTAAGGCAACCCGTGCATCCATGGTGGGCGTGCAAGCAAGATAAAATGCTAAAATATTGGGGGGAGAGAGATCTAAAGATGTATTCAACCGTGGACCTGTTTTGTTAGAGTTTCACTTCGCGCAATTGTTGACATGCTTAATGAGATTTTATTTGCATCAATTAGAGGTGATGAGGAATCATGGAGCTGACATGGAATAACTATCCAATTTTTTCCTTGAATGTCGAGGGCATTGAGGATGGCCTGGGGAGAAGGCTTCTCAGGCAACCCGTGCAACTATCATTAGCACTGGAAGATGGTTGGAAGATTAGTGTTTATTCGCTCTCTCCATTTCACCTCTTCTTTGACTAGTTTGGAGATGATCTGAGCCTCTATTTTCCACTTTTCCACTCAGCTCTTCTTATTTTGTTTTTATAAATTTGAATTAAGGCTTCGTTTGGCACGGCGGTGGCGGTCGTAAACGCATGGGTTAAATCGTAATTTGATAAGGAGCACCTAGCAAACTTCATCCGTTTGAACATAAAAGCGTATGAAGTTTCTTAGATGGGGGTTAACGAATGACACTTTAACCCCCATGTTCATGATCGCCACCACCATGCCAAACGGAGCCTTCCGTTTGGCATGTTGGTGGCGGTCATGAACATGGTGGTTAAGAATGGTGATTCGTGATAATTGGCTGGGTGCTAATTATCACCTTCATTCTTAGCTCTTGTTCTCTGCTTTCTTCTTTTTTCATAGAAGTGTTTGACTGCTTATTGATCTCCCTTTAATGGATTTCTTCCTAGAAAGGGCCAATACACGCAGGATGGCTTGGAGAGTCTCCTCATGCAACCCGTGCATCCATGGTGTGCGTGCAAAAAAGATAAAATGCTAAAATATTGAGGACATGGAGAGAGTGTGATCCAAAGACACGTTCAACTGCGGGCTTGTTTTGTTAGGGTTTCGCTTCACAATTGTTGATGTGCTTGATGAAATTGTCTTTGCATCCATTGGAGGACATGAAGATTCATGGACCTGACATGGACTAACGATCTGACTTTTTCCTTGAATGTTGAGAGCATTGAGGATGGCCTAGAGAGAAGGCTTCTCATTAGTACTGGAAGGTGGTTGTTATTCAGTTTCATTCCTTAATAACTTCTTAATCCTCATCATCCTTAATGACTTCTCTCACTCCCTCCCTCCATCCCTCTCTATTTTCCATCTCTCTTATAGGCAAACTTTACTCTGCATTCTCGCAAGATGCTGCTTCAAGGACTTGAACACATGGCCTCAAGGTCGCATTTATCTTTCCAACTTTACCTCTCTTTTACTACAATTTTTACATTTTTAAAATGTGTCTTTAAATTAAGGTCCGATTCATGCGGCCGTAACCGCTTGACCGGTGAAAATAAGACCCCCCAAATGGAGCCTTTGTCCTCAAAATTTTAAAGTTTTATATTTAGATTGACAATTTTCACGGAGATGACGATTGACAGATGTAGTGTCGTGCCGGTGGACGGGGGAACCCCGTGTGCATGATTTGTATGTATGCATACATATATTTCCTTAGTGATGAAGAAACATTGATACATGGGGTCAAATTATTGGAGGCAACGATGAATTATTGACCGGAGATGAAATGATGATAAATATTTTTTGTGCTCACTATGAAATGATGATATACATTGATGATGGACTTGGGTGAGGCTTCTTGGGCAACCTATGCAATATCATTAGTGTTGGAGGGAGATTGGAGGATGTGAGTTTCTCCCTCTCTCTCTCTCTCTCTCTCCCTCTCTCTCTCGGGAGAAGCTCTCTCTCTCAATCTCTAACCTACCTATCCCCCCTCTCTCTCGCGCGCCAACGCGCACACACACACACTCTCTCTCTCTCTCTCGATATTCTTGTTAGAGTTTTCTTTCAATATAAGGCGATGAACAAGTTGAATTGAATGGAAGTAACATTTCACCCTTGTGGTTGAGACCCTTCCCCGAACTCTCACTGCGCGGGGGATGTTTTGTGCACCGGGCTGCCCTTTTATGATTTTGGCATCGAGGATGATTTGGATATAGACTTCTTGATGCAGGACAAGCTTCAAAATTAGTTTTTTTCCTAGCGGCGATCATTTTAAGATGGTGACATATTTGTCCAAAGTCAATAGAGCAAAAACACTACCAAATGGATCGTAAACAATTGTCATTCAACATAGAAGCCTAAAGCAATGGGCATGCCATTCTTCTCTGTATCACTCCAGTGTAATTAAGAAATGTTGACAAAGCAACATTAGGAGAAGCAACAGTTTATATTTAGGAAGTCAATCTTCTTGCTAGTATCTTTACCTCCATTTTGAGAAATTGTTGTCGTAGTCCTCCTGAAGCATCCTTGTTCCTCTCCCTCCCTTTCTTTCCTTGCTATTTTTTTCTTTTTCCAGAAGTGTTGGTAAACTTATTGATCGCCTATGAATGAATTTCTTCCTTGAAAGAGCTAACGTGTGGAGGATGGCTTGAATATTTCCTATTCTCTCAAATTTCTCTCTCTCTACATTTGTATGTATGTATATATATATATATATATATATATAGCTGTTTGTGTGCATGCATGTTATGAAATGTAAACTTATATCTGAGGTTTTGTAATTTCAGAAGATAGAAAGATGCAACCTCTAATTATGCTAACTCTTAGGGGAGGTTGGGTAATTAGTGTAGAGAATGTGTGTGTGTGTATGTCTATACACACACACACACACACAATCTTCTAAGAAGCTAGTGCATTGTGGGTTTATTTTGTTAGGGCTAACTTATGTGAGCTTTATATAAAGAAGCTTTTTATTATTTTCCTTCAATATGAGGTGATGAAGAATGGCAATCTAAAATGAAATGAAGATAGTGTCTTTCCCTACTATGTTCTAGAGCATCAAGGACAGCCTGGGGGAGAGGCTTCTCAGGCAACCCATGCCACTATCATTTTTATTGGAAGGAGGTTGGAAGATTTGAGTTTCTTCTCTCTGCCTTTCTCCTTTTCTTCTACTAGTTTAGGAGTCATTGAGCGCCTCAATATATGCGATCGTAAAGTACCATTAAAACTTAAAGGCAAGTTTTAGGAGTCACTTTGTCATGCGTTGTGAGAGTTTAGCCATTGTGCATGTTAAACAGGGGAGGGGTAGACCAAAAAAGGCTTGGAATGAAACCCCCCCACCAGGGGCGGATCCAGGCTCCCCCATTATTTTTCCAAATGTGTAGTGTATTTGGATTCCTCTCGTCGAGGCAATGAATTTTGACTACTTATACGTCAAAAACGGTGGCCATATGAGGGAAAAACATCTCCGATAAGATGAAAACGTTCAAATTTTTTTTTAAAGGAAGTTGATGACTGACCCCCCCATGTTAAAATTTTTAAAACCCAGTGACACATTCAAAAACAATTTTGTGCACCCCCATTATTAATTTTCTGGATCCGTAGAAAATCCGCCACTGCCCCCACCACTCTCTCTCACCATATATATATATATATATAAATATAAAGATATCCTCTTATGGTGTAATGGTGTGCTCAACACATTGAGGATGGCTTGGGGCGAGGATTTTCAGTACCCGTGCAACCATCATAATGTTGGAGTGAGGTTGGATGGATGGAGAACATTTCCTCTCTCTCCCTTTCTCCTTCTCTTTGACTAGTTTGGAAATTATCTGAGCCCCAGGATCTCTACTCAGGCTCCATTTGGCACTGCGTTTTTGCTCCAGTGAGTTTGGAAAAAAAAGCTACCATCATAGAACGTATGTTTGGCATTATTATGTTAGGCATCTTGATGCATTCTTATTCTTCTTTGTTCTTGTTCTTTACTTTCTTCTTTTTCCATAAAAGCCCCTTTTTCCATAAAAGTGTTTGACTGCTTATTGATCTCCCTTGAATGGATTTCTTCTTTGAAAGGGCCAATGCACACAGGATGGCCTGGAGAGTCTCCTCAGGCAACCCGTGCATCCATGGTGGGTGTGCAAGCAAGAAAAAATGCTAAAATATTGGGGGGGGGGAGAGAGAGAGAGATCTAAAGATGTGTTCATCTGCGGGCCTATTTTGTTAGAGTTTCACTTTGCAATTGTTGACATGCTTAATGAGATTTTATTTGCATCAATTAGAGGCGATGAGGAATCATGGAGCTGACATGGACTAATGATGCCTTTTTTTCCTTGAATGTTGAGGGCATTGAGGATGGCCTGTGGAGAAGGCTTCTCAGGCAACCCCTGCAACTATCATTAGCACTGGAAGGTGGTTGGAAGATGAGTGTTTATTCGTCACCTCTTCTTGGACTAGTTTGGAGATGATCTGAGCCTCTATTTTCCACTTTTCCTTGAAGCCTTCTTAGTTTTCTTTTAATAATTATTAATTTAGGATTTGTTTGTTTGAGCGCTTTCACTAACTTGTGTTTTCGAGAGAACACAAGTACAAATTTTGGAATCACCAATCCCCCAAATATCGATTTATACTTGATTTCAACCTTAGGATGGGAGCTCAATTAAGAATCTTCTTTATCTTCATGGGAGGCTTCTCTGGCAGCACTTTACTGTTTTTTCCATGGATAAAACAATGTTCTTGAATGGTGCTATCCCTACAGTTGGATTCAGACATAAAATGACTTTTGGGGGCATTGGTGGCTCCAAATTGAGACTGTTCAAACATGCAAAAGTAGCGTTTGTGCTTCTGAAAAATGCAACTGAGAGAAACTTCCAAACAAACGGAGCCTCAATTTCATTCTCAACTTGATAATTTCTCTTTTTCTATACACACACACATACATATATTTCCTTAATGGTTGAACTATTTGAGGAGATTGATGAATCATTGACCCTTGATGAAATGATGGTAAATATTGTTTTTCCTCGCTGTGAAATGATGATAAGCATTGAGGATGGCTAGGGGCGAGGCTTCTCGGGCAAACCTTGTAATATCATTAATGACTGGGAGATTGGAGAATGAGAGTTTCTTCTCTCTCCTTTTTCTACTCTTCTTTGGTTGGTGTGGAAACGGCCTGAGTCTCATTGTTTTCATTAGATTAAAACAATATGGTTATATTTGACAATTTTGAATGTTTCACCGAAGTCAACTTTTCCTTTTTAATATTGTAAAGATATATGCATATATTTCTTTGGAGCTGAAGAAACATTGATATAGGGTGTCAGACTATTGGAGGTGTTGACGAATCATTGATCGGGTATGAATTGATGATAAATGATATTTTTTCCTCACTATGTTCAACACATTGATTCTCCGAGATGTTAGTCTCTCGTCTTACTCTTCTTTCTATTACTCGTTCTCATAGTTTCATGGTATGACTCATTAATTTAATTTTTCTGTAATTAACACAATTTAGTATATCTCATTTGCATTCCTTTGTAATTAATATCTCGGAGAATCAATTTGAATTTATGCCAGGGCGATCGGCCATGAAAGCTATACATCTCTTGAAGAGACTCATTAACAACTATCGAGAAAAAAAACAAGATTTGCATATGTTGTTATTGATCTGACAAGGGCGAGGACATCTGGAGGATTTACACATGAATTCTCTATCACTGTTGGCTTACATCAAGATTCAACTTTAAGCCCTTATCGTAGATGAACTCACCAGACATATCGAAAAAGCAATACCTTGGTGTTTATTGTTTGTGGATGATATCGTTTTGGTCGATGAGATGTGCGTGGGTGTAAACACAAAACTTGAATATTGGCGAGACACTTTAGAAAAGAAGGGTTTTAGGTTGAGCAGGGCAAAAGCGGAGTATATGGAGCTTAACTTTAGCAGTGCAAGGACAAATGACTCCGTTATTAAGTTGGGTGATCAAGATATTCTCCGTAATGAGTGTTTTAAATATCTCGAATCAATAGTTTAAAAAGATGGAGGTATTGATAAAGATGTAACACATAGAATCCAAGCGGATTGGTTGAAGTGGAGAGGCGCGCCAGGGATGGATCTTTATGCGATAATAAAGTATAATTAAAACTTAAAGGCAAGTTTTACCGTATTGCAATTAGACCAGCGATGCTCTATGTTTCTGAGTGTTGGGCCGTGAATTGTGTACATGAGCAAAAATGGGATTTGCGGAGATGAGAATGCTTAGGTGGATGTGCGGACGCATGAGATTGGATAAAATTAAGAATGAATGTTTCAGGGATAAGACATGAGTTGCACCAATTGCAGAGAATGTGAAAAGCCCGACTAAGATGGTTTGGACACGTACAAAGGAGACCATTAGAGGCACTTGCTAGGCCTTTTGAGAGTCTAGTTACTAAGCATGTTAAGCGAGGGAGGGGTACACCAATAAAGACTTGGAATGAATCTATAAGGAAAGACATGATGTACTTAGGCATTAGTGAGATTATGACTAAAGATAAGGCACAATGGCGACAAAGGATCCATATAGCCGACCACACTATAGCGGGATAAAGGCTTGAATGTTGTTGTTGTTGTTATGTTCAGCACATTGAAGGGGAGCCTCGGCGCACCGGTTGAGGTTTTGACTTTTGACCTTGAGGTCATGGGTTTGAGTCCTCGTTTGCCTACATTTGACCCTTGTCGTGGGACCCTTCCCCAGACCCTCACTGCGCGGGGATGCTTTAGTGCACCGGGTTGCAACCAGGCAACCATGCAACCATGCAACCATCATTATGTTGGAGGGAGGTTGGATGGAAGATGGTAGTTTCTTCTCTCTCCCTTTCTCCTTCTCTTTAACTAGTTTATAGATGATCCGTGCCTCACGTTCTCCACTTTCTCTCTCACTTTCTTCTATCAATCTCTCTTTTTTTTCCTTTAAAAAAAGGGTGCTGTTACTAGCAAGCCCAGTTTGGTTTCTAGCAAACCATTACTATTAGCAAACCCTCATTTTTCAAAATGGCTATTTGAAAACCATTTTGTTACTAGCAAACCAACATAATTTTAAAAATAAATTTAAATTTTGTTTAAAACATTCATTCTTTCAAAAAAACTCGCTGCATATAATGACATTACAAATGAAATCATGTATTCATTCAACCACTTATGTTAGCATTATAGATGAGTTAAAATGCCGCAAATGTTTAGTTTGTCCACAACTACTTTTTCAACAAAATATCATTATCTGCACCAAAATCTTTAAGCAATTTATACCCCCGATTTGGCCCCTGAAAAAAGTCATGCCGAACATATGTACGGACGCCTGGGATCTGGCGTGACTTTTTTCGGGGGCCAAATCGGGGGCATAAACGGCTTCAAATCAAAAAGTGTTCAACATAAAAGTTGTAGATCTCGACGATATCTACAACTTTCATGTTGAACACCTTTTGATTTGAAGCAGTTTAGACCCCCAATTTGGGCCCCGAAAAAAGTCACGCTGAAAATCTGTACGTTTCGTGCATGTCTTTTTTCGGGCCCAAATTGGAGGCCTAAACGGCTTCAAATCAAAAAATGATCAACATGAAAGTTGTAGATCTCGATGAGATCTACAACTTTCATGTTGATCACTTTTTCAAAGGAGAAATATTTGGGCCTCAAATTTCAAAAATGCAAAAATTGCCAAAAAAACAAGATTGGTTTGCTTGTAGTAATTTTTCGGAAGAGAAAAAAACGCAAAAAATTACTGAATCTGTTTTTTTCTGGTAGAAATTATTAAGTCAGGCATCCTGATGCATTCTTCTTCATCTTCGCTCGTCTTTGCTTTTTTTTTTTTCCCCATAGAAGTGCTTGACTACTTATTTATCTCCCTTGAATGAATTCTCCCCTGAAAGGGCAAATGCTTGCATGTAGCCCTGGAGATTTTCTCAGGCAACCTGTGCATACATGGTGGGTGTGCAAGAAAGATAAAAATTTTAAATATTGTGACAGGGAGAGAAAGATCTAAAGATTTGTTCAACTGCAGGCCTGGTTTGTTAGGGTTTCGCTTCGCAATTGTTGACGTGCTTGATGAGAATTTCTTTACATCAATTAGAGTCTATGAAGAATCATGGACCTGATATGGATTAAAGATCTGACTTTTTCCTTGAATTTTTAGGGCATTGAGGAAAGTTTCCTCGAAGAAGAAACCTCCATACATGGATTGAATTAAAGACCTTGTTATTGTGGGCTTTATATTAAAGACCTTGTTATTGTTTTCTTTCGACGTGAGGTGAGGAATGGAAGCAGCTTGGAATGAAATGAAGATAGTGCTTTTCCCTATATGTTTAGAGCATTGAGGATGGCCTGGGGAGAGGCTTCTCAGGCAACCCGTGCCACTTTCATTATTATAAAGAGAGTTTCTTTTCTCTGCCTTTCTCCTTTTCTTCTACTAATTTGAGAGTCATCTGAACCTCAATATGCTAGAGTTCAAATGTAGATTTATTTTGTTCGGGTTTCACTTTGATGCTGATGTTCTTGATGAGATTTTTTCGAGAAAGAAACTTCAATTCTGGGATTCAACTGTGGGCTTTATTATAAAGAATCTTGTTTTTTCCCGTAGATGTGAGGCAATGAAGATTGCCTGAATTGAAATGAAGATTGTGTTTTTCCCAACTATGTTTAGACCATCGAGGCTTCTTAGGCTATCCGTGCCAGTATCATTGTTACTGGAAGGTGGTTGGGGTTGGCAGATGAGAGTTTTTTCTCTCCCTTTCTCCTTTGACTAGTGTAGAAATTATTCGAGCCTCAGGTTCTCTACTTTGTCTTTCACTTTCTCTCATTTCTCTCTCCATTTCACCTTGTCTTTGACTAGTTTGGAAATGTTCCGAGCCTCTATTTTCCAACTTGAATTTTCAAAGAACTCAAATACAATTTTTGGTACATTTGAAAGCCTCAATTTTGAATCACCAAACCTGCCAAAAGTTGTTTTATGGTTGATTCCAATTGTTAGGAGCGAGCCGAATCAAGAATCTTGTTTTATCTTCATCTCCAACCACTCCATCTCCAGTTCAGACCCTAACTTTAATGTTATACAGTTTCATTCCTTAAGAACTTCTTAATGGTCATCATCCTTAATGATTTCTCTCCCGCTCTTTCCCTAAGGATAGGGCACAGTCCCACATGCATTTTGAGACTTCGCACGATGCCCAGTCTTATATAATTGCATGTCACAAGCTTATATAATTGTCATCAGTCGCTGCATTGAAAAACTTCAATTGGTTCATAACATCTTGGATATTATATATGAGTATTTTTTGGATAATCTATGAGTGTGTGTGTGTGTGTGTGTGTGTGTGTGTGTGTGTGAGGGAGAGGGAGACCTCTTACTGAGAAAAACATGAAGGTGAAGTGTTGTGAGCGTTCAGTGCTGCCAGAGAGCTCCCTGTGGGCTTTGATTCGTGACCTGCACAAGTGTTTCACCTGGAGCAATTTCAAATTTTAAGTTTTGATTACAAATTGGAGCTGCCATTTCCTTGTAGGCATCAGATGTCTTTCAAAGCAGTGGAAGAAAAAGGAGAAAGAAAGCGAATAAGCTCTCATCGTGCAACCTCCTTCCAACAATAATGATAGTTGCATGGGTTGCCTGCGAAGTCTCTCCTCCAGCCATACTCAATGCCCTAAACATAGTAGAGAAAAATCCATCTTTATTTCATTTGAAGTTGTCATTCTTCATCGCCTCACAAAACAATAACTAGATTCTTTGTATATAGCCCACATAATTCAACCCATGTATGAAAGTTTCTTTTTCAAAAAGCCTCTCATCAAGCACATTAACATTCCCAAGTGAAACCCCAGCAAAGGAGGCCCGCTTTTGAACTAGCTTATATTTATATATATATATATGTTACAAGTGACAGGCACGGGCCTTCGACCCTGGGGGCATTCGGCGGGGGTGCGACAATCGGCGGGGTGCGACATTCGACGGGGTGCGACATTCGCCGGGATGCGACATTCGCCGGGATGCGACATTCGCCGGTGGTGCGACATTTGTCATGGGGACGACTTTTGTCGTGGGGACGACATTTGTCGTGGGGACGACATTTGTCGTGGGCGGCGACATTTGTCGTGGGCGGTGACATTTGTCGTGGGCGGCGACATTTGTCGTGAGCGGCGACATTTGTCGTGGACAGTACCCGCCCATATTGCCTTGCGCGACAGTACCCGACCAACGACGGCGGGCTTTGCCCGCTCCCGGCGAGCTCCGCCGGACCCGCAACATATACATATGAGTACTCAAAATGACCGTAAAAAAATATAAATCAAGAATACAATTTTTATTTTGTAAAACAAATTATATTTTAACGTTAAAACATAAATGTTTCTCGTCATTCCTAGCTAGAGACAATAGGTTTAGGGTATCTAGTGTTTTTATTTTTTGTATTTTAATATTGTAAAGTTGTGTAATTACCTAAAAGGATATTGTCTTTATAATATGCTAATATAAAGTTTGGTATAATTGTGTAATTATGAATGCAACTATAAGGGCAATATATGAATATCAGACAATGTTTCACCAAAGAGTAGTTTTCGTATATTAATAGAGATATACAACAACATTCAAGCCTTTATCCATTATAGTGAGGTCAGCTATATGAATCCTTTGTCGCCATTGTGGCCTATTTGTAGTCATAATTTTACCAATACCTAAGTACATCTTGTCTTTTGTTATGGTTTCATTGCAAGTCTTTATTTGTCTATCCCTCTCCTCAATTTCTATTAAGCTTTTTATTTCGATAGACTATTTTCATAGAGGCGATGATTGACAGATTTACTATCGTGCCAGGACACGGGTGAACCCCGTTTGCATGACTGCTTGTACACACATATTTCCTTAATGACGAAGAAACATTGATAAAACGGGTTGAACTATTTGAGGCGATGACGAATCATTGATTGGAGATGAAATGATGATAAATATTTTTTTTTGTCCCCACTTTGAATTGATGATAAACATTGAGGATGGCCAGGGAAGACGCTTCTCAAGCAACCCATGTAATATCATTAATGTGGAAATGGTCTGAGCCTCCCGTTTTCTACATTTTCTCTGACTTTGTCCCCATACCTTTCAGTTTTTATTCGAGAAACCTGCAATATATCCTCCTTCAATTTTCTTTACCTCCAGTTTTGATAAGTTATTGCATTAGACTTCCTGATGCATTTGAAGTTTTGTATGTTCTTGTTCTTTGCTTTCTTCTTTCTCCATAAGTGTTTGGATGGAATTTGGACTTAAGCATTTACAAAACTTTGTAGGCATTTATATTCTAAATGGTTTTGATTAGTATTCTAGTAAGGGCATAGAACCCTACTTATCTCTACATTTGGACAACTAACACAATTTTTCCTCTATGATTAAATGCATCAAAGATGGCTTGGGGTATTTTCCCAAGCAATCCCTGCAATATAATTGAGGTTGGAAAGTTACACGCCAAGGTACTAAACCTCAGTAGATGGATTTGAATCTAATCTCTCTCTCTCTCTTCCTCAGTCTCTCTCAAATATGTGGAATATCTTTTTGCTAGGTTCCCTTCATCGTTGCTCTTAATATTTTGAGAGGTCATGGTCATCTACAGAAGCCTCAAGCAGTGGGCTTGTTCTTTTTTGTATCATTCCTGTGCTCTCTTTGATCCTTTTATACATACTATTATCATTCAAATGGCACAATGAAATAACTTTGAAATGTTAGCAAAGCAACATCAACAACAACCAAAATTTATGAATTCAATCTTCTTGTCTCCAATGAAGAGAAAGTATCTTGATATCTTTGTGTAAGAATAAATGAGATATATAAAATTGTGTTAATTATAGAGAAATTAAATTAATGAGTCATACCATGAAACTATAAGAATTGAGTAATAGAAAGAAGAGTAAGGCGAGAGACTAGCATCTTGGAGAATCAGTTTGGATTCATGTCAGGGCGGTCGACCATGGATTTGCATGTTGTTTTTTGATCTTGTGAAGGCTTATGATAGGGTTCCAAGAGAGATTTCATGGAGAGTCTTAAATAAGAAAGGTGTAAATGCATCATACATTGACATAATTAAAGATGTGTATACAAATTTTGTTACAAGGGTGAGGACATCTGAAGGATTAACACAGGAATTCCCTATTATTGTTTACTTATATCAAAGTTCAATTTAACCCCTTATCTCTCTACCCTTATCTTAAATGAGCTCACTGGACATATTAAACAAGCAATGCCTTGTGTTTGTTGTTTGCGGATGATATTGTTGTGGAGGATGGCTTGAATATTTTGTCTTCTCTCAAATTTCTCTATTTCTACATTACAATTAGCCAAGTTTCATGTGTTGGATAAAATCAGCCAAATTATTGTATGATATTTCAATTTTATCCATTTATAATGATTCTAGATTCATTATGAAGGGTACAATGTAACCCTATTTTCAATGCAGAGTTATTACAAAGGGTAAAATTGGAATATTATAAAATAATTTGGCATTTTCGATCACTTTCCAACTATATTTCTAAAGAAAAAAATCACACCTCTCAATTTATAGTCATTACAAAGGATAAAATTGAATATCTTAAAATAATTTGACTGGTTTTATCTTTTTTTCATTCATATTTCTAACAGAAGGGGCATTCTTTATTAACTGTAGAAATTTGGAGGGGAGATAGATTTAATTTCGAAAGATAGAGGAGGCAATTTGTAATTATGCAAACTACCTGGGGAGGTCCTGGTATATATATATATATATATACTTTTACAAGAAGCTAATGCAATTGCGTGTTTATTTTGTTAGGGTTTGACTTGGAAGTTGATGTGCTTGATGAGAGTTTTTTCGGAAAAAACATGCATTCAGGGATTGAACTATGTGAGCTTTATCTAAAGTAGCTTGTTATTGTTTTTCTTTGATATTAGGCGATGAAGATTAGCAGCCTGAAATGAAATGAAGTGTCTTTTCCTGCTATGTTTTAGTGCATTGAGGATGGCCTGGGTTGAGGATTCTCAGGTAACCTGTGTCACTATATTTTTTATTTGAGGGTGGCTAGAAGACTTGAGTTTCTTCTCTCTGCCTTAGGCTCTGTTTGGGACAGCTCTGACGGATTGAAAAGCTGCTATCCGGATAGAGGTATTTTAAAATAGATCTCTGGGGAGCAGTTTTGAAAAGCTGCAGAGTGTTTGGGTGTTCTGTGCAGAAGTGCTCTCGGAATCGCCGGAGGAAGGACGTCGGGGGCTCGGAATCGCCGGAGGAAGGCCGTCTGGGGCTCGGAATCGCCGGAGGAAGGCCGCCCGGCCTCTGAGCATGTTCCAACTGAAGAAACCATTAGATTTCCAAAACTTGTGAGAGAGAAAGCTATTTTGCAGGAGTTGAAGTTGGGGGGGGGGGAGATTTCTGAAAAGCTGCAAGACAACTCCAGATTTTTGAAAAGCTCTTCATAAGGAGCTGTCCCAAACACATATAAAGTAGTTCTGGCAGCTGGAATAGAGATTTTCCAGCCACCAGAGCTGCACCAAACAGACCCTTAATCTTTTTCTTATACTAGTGGGTATCATCTGAGCCTCAATATCTTATACTAGTGGGTATCATCTGATCTCCAATGAATTTCTTCCTTGAAAGAGTTGGAGAAGAGATAGAGAGGAAAACAAATCTCTCTGGGTCTTATTAACTTATAACAGGGTGAGGGGAAGAGAAGCGGCTTAACCAATTATATTAGAAAGTGATTGGAATAAAAATTGACAGCTTCACACACACACACACATATATTATAGGGTTAATTACTGGGACCTCTCCTGGGAGTTTGCATAATTTCAAGTTACACCCTTTTAACTATTGAAATTACAAAAACCTCTCCTCAATGTTTACACTTCATAACATTCATGCATGAAAGTATCCCCTTGAAGTAAATCTTTAGGGGGGTCTTTTTGTGCATGAATGTTATGCAATGTAAACATTGAAGGGGTGTAATTGTAATTTTAAGAGTTAGAGGGGTGCAAGCTGTAATTACACAAACTTAGAGGGGAGGTCCCGATAAATAACTTAGAGAGAGAGAGAGAGAGAGAGAGAGAGAGCGTGTGTGCACAAAAATACCTCCCTGGAGTACATTTTCAGGGGAAGTTTTGGCAATTTCAATAATCAGAGGGGTGCAATATATATCTATATATACAAGAAGCTAGTTCAATTGTGGGTTTATTTTGTTAAGGTGTCAGTTTGATGTTGATGTGCTTGATGAGAGTTTCTTCAAAAGAGAAACTTCCATACATGGATTGATTATGTGGGCTTTATATAAAGAACCTTGTTATTTTTTTCTTTGATGTGAGGCTATGAAGATTGGCAGCTTGAAGATAGTGCTTTTCCCTACTATGTTTAGAGCATTGAGGACGGCTTCTCAAGCAACCCGTGCCACTATCATTAGTATTGGAAGAAGGTTGAAAGGTAGAGTTTCTTCTCTCTGCCTTTCTCCTTTTCCACTAGTTTGGGAGTCATCTGAGCCTGTCTTCTATTTACGCAAATTTTGTTCATATTTTTGGATATAATAAATTTTTTGTAAACCATTTTGTGCATTGATAAGCAATATTTTTTCTATTTAAATACCATGTATGGTGCATTTTCCTTACTATGTTTTTGGGATGGAGGATGGTTTCTGGAGAGGTTTTTCAAGCTACTCGTGTCACTATCATTATTGTTGGGAGCAGGTAGAGTTTCATCTCTCAGCGTTTCTTTTTTTTGTGTAAATATTGTAATGTTGAAGGATAGAGATATGTTTTCAGTGTAATTATATGAAGTTGGAGGAGGTTCCAAGAAATGACAATATACATGCGTATATATGCATATGCATGTGCATGCGAACTTATACAACAGGAATGTATTTTTGTGCATTGAGAGCTCTAATGGGTTTTTTCTGTTTGGTCCTTGATTGGTGAGCCTAAAGGTCAAATTATGTGCAACATCTTTTTACTAATCTCTTATTTTTTGCCCTATATATTTCGAGAGGCCAGGAAGAATCATGTACTGATGATGGAGTTATGCCAATAATAAGGCAGTTGGGGATGGCCTTGTGAAGCAGGATAGACTTCATATCTACTTGCCACCCTAGAGTCTCATCAAGGGGCTCACCTTGTAGTCCACCAAGGCGACTTTCATTAAGGTTGCAATCTGGACACCCAAAATAGCTCTCCGCTTCCCATCACTAGGAAACAATATGTTGTTGAGGCCCAAGATCGAGGGGCCCAACCAGCTCAGTTGGTGATGAGAGTGCTGGTGAGAGACTCTTATCTAGGAGGTCGGGTGTTTGATCCTGGGCCTCAACAACCTACCTTTTCCCGGTGATGGGAAACAAAGAGCTGGTTGGGGTGTACGAGCTACAGCTCTGATAAAAGCCGTCTTGATGGACACTACGATGACCCCCTGGTGGAACTCCACGGTGGCAGGCAAGTATGATGCATGTCCTGCATCACCATGTTTATTCGGCAAGTGGTGCAACAGACATGTTATTCTCTTACGGCCCGTTTGGCACGGTGGTGATTGTCTTTGATGCGATTGTCTTTGTTCGTGAATCCCCAACCTCACCTTTGGAACTCCATACACTTTATGTTCAAAATTTTCTCTTCTTGGTGGCCGTTCTGACCATTGTCATGTCAAACACATTTTATAACGGTGTCATTTTTGCTCAAATGACACAATGGCATGTTACTGAGAAATGTGAACAAAGCAGCATTAGGAGCAGCCACTGTGTAATCTTAGGAAGTCAATCTTCTTGCATGTATCTTTACCTCAATTTTGGAGAAATTATTGCCTTTGTTCCCTTCCAGCACTTTTGTTTCTCTTCTTCCTTTCTAGTTTTTCTTTTACCTGAAATTTTGGTGGACTTTCTTCCTTGAAAGAGCTAATGTGTTGAGGATGACTTGAATATTTCCTCCTCTCAAATATCTCTTTTTACTTTTGTATATATATATATGGCTGTTTTTGGGTATGGGTGTTGTGAAATTTGAACTTATAAGGGAGGTTTTTGTAATATATATATATGTATGATTTTACCAGATACTGATTTGTTTATTTTTTTAGTTTATTTTTTTAAGGTTTAACTTGGATGTTAATGAGTTCGATGAGAGTGTTTTTTTGATGTACAAAGTGTTATATGAACGGACTGTTGATGTCCATGACACCACCAAATTGTTGCGCTCACTCAAGGCTCCTGTAGACCAACCTAAATTGCATCGTCTTAGCCTGTGAGCGGTCAAGCGCGCATTCAGTCATGGAGTGATGAGACAATCAGCAAGAAGGATTGAAGATTCACAGTCTGATGATTGGCATCCTGAAAAGAAGATGGGGGGTGGGGTTGTATTTATATGGCCAGTTTTGTGTCACTGTCATTTTTATTTGAAGGTGGTTGGAAGGACTGAATTTCTTTTCTCGACCTTTCTCCTTTTCTTCTAGTTTGGGAGTCATCTAAGGCTCAATATATTTTAGCCTCCGCTCGTTTGGGCAAAATTCAAGGAATGAAATTGATGAATATCAAAATCTGAAATTGATTTTATAAGTTAACTTCTGTGTTCCTTTTAAAATTTTGCGGCATAATCTAGATGTCTCCAGTAATGATATGATAATTTAACCAAGGGTTAATTATATTTACTAACTCATCCACAAGTGCCACAATGATAGGAACCGATAATATAGATAACAAATAACAAATTAACGACAAAGAGGATGTAAGTTAATGTTGGGCAAGCAAGCTCTGCAAATTGAGGGAGAGTCATTCCAACGTTGTGTGCAAATGACAAATCGCAGCTGTGTAGGTGTGGGTATTAGGGGCAGAGGTCTCTTGATTTGGATCTAGACAGTTGTGGAAGGGTTTGGAAGGGGGAGTTTTGGCCTGGTAAAGATGCAGCCGAGGTTGTGGAAGGGTTTGGAAGGGGGAGTTTTGGCCTGGTAAAAATGCAGCCGAGGCCTGGGACGTCTGGAGGACTTATTGTCAAGGGCTTGACGGAGATTTGTGGCCGGAAAATCGTCTGGAAAGGGTTCTTGCGATGATTTGCAGGGAATGAAACGAGATCCCTGCTTCAAAAAATGTCGGGGAGCTGAGGGAGAGGCAGTTTTGGACGCGTCGATGATCGACAGCCCTGGGCAAGCGGAGATGAGTTTGCCGGCAAGGAGCTCTCTCTGGTGGCGTTGTCGGGGTGAGGAAGCCGTCGGGCATTGGAAGGAGGCTTTGGCGAGGCTGTTGTGGGTATTACCGAGCACAAAAAACCTCTTTGCTCGATTCTAACCCCGGCCCCCATCCCTTACTTTCACGTGGAGTGTACAAGGACTTTAAGGTATTAAATGTCAGGGCAGGTGTTTCAAAAAAAAAAAGGTGACTGTTATTAGCACTGCACTTTTGGATATTCGCACTTTTTTTACTTTTAATTTTTCGCGCTTTTTGAAAATACTCCTTGTACATGCATTTTTAGGAAAAGTGTTCAACACAAAAGTTGTAGATCTCGTCGAGATCTACAACTTTCGTGTTGAACACTTTTCCTAAAAATGCATGTACAAGGAGTATTTTCAAAAGACGCAAAATCTGAGCGTATTTCTAGAAATACGCTTTATACATGCATTTTTAGGAAAAGTGTTCAACACGAAAGTTGTAGATCTCGTCGAGATCTACAACTTTTGTGTTGAACACTTTTCCTAAAAATGCATGTACAATGAGTATTTTCAAAAGGCGCAGAAAATTAAGAGTAAAAAAAGTGCGAATATCCAAAAGTGCAGTGCTAATAACAATCACCAAAAAAAATGACAAGGTCGGATATTTTAATAACATTAAATGGGAGGAGTTTTTGGAGGGCCAACTGTTTAACCTTTTGGCTTTTAAACGGTTTTTAGGAGGTTTTGTGGAATGAAGTGGGAAATTAGAAGGGATTCCAAGAGTTTTGACATTAAATTTGAAATAAAATATAATTATTAACAGGATATTAATTTCAGTTATAGTAATTTAATAATTTTATTTTCTTGCTTGCCCAAAGTAATTCTAATTTGACAGACCAATTTATTCAAAAACTTATCGACCGATCACACGTATAAGTCATACATCTGACGCGATACAAAACATATCAATACATGAAAAATAATGGAAGTCAATTCCAATTCTATTGTTGCACCAACCGCTACCCGTTTATTATCAATATTATTACATTGTTATTTTTTTGTAATTTATATATAATATATATACTTACTATTAAGGGTGAAATTGACGTGGTTTGGTGCGATTTGAAGTCAAATCACAATCGCACCGAAGGAAGTTGATTTTGGACTGAACAAAATCACACCACTACGTATCTTTCCCGACAAACCAGTTACAGTAAGACCTACGGAAACACGTATGGGTTCGGGCCATCACATGTTGGTCTGGGTTGTGTGATGATGCAGGAAGGTAAGGTGATAGCGTATGGGTCTAAATAGTTAAAGATACATGAGAAGAACTACCCTACGCATGATTTGGAGTTTGCAGCTATAATTTATGCACTAAAATTGTGGAGGCATCAATTGTATGGTGTGTTGTGTAATATTTACACTGATCATAAAAGTTTAAAATACGTTTTCACTCAAAGGGAGTTGAATGTGCGCCAGCGAAGATGGTTAAAGTATGGTAAAATTGTGCGGTTTGGAGGGTTTTTGCGGTGCAGTTTCGATTTTTATACAATGATATAATTCTATAATGTATTTTCATTTTTTATAAGTAAACAGAACAATAAAATAACTTAGCTAGAATAATAAAATAAGTCGGGCTCAAATAAAATAAAACAAGACAGTCTGACAGATTGCTAGAGCATGAAATATTGAATTTGGAGTATGTTTAATTGATATAAATGAAAGACATGATGTTTTTCGGTTCAAATAAAACATGTGAATAATATAAAAAACTTTTAAAAAATTATATTTGTAATAATAGTGGCGTAGCACAGTTTTGTAGGTTTCGCACGATCAAAAATCACATCACAAACTATGCAGTTTTGCAACTAACAAAATAGCTCCACAACCAAACTGTCCGGTGCAGTTTAAAATTGGTGCGAAATGATGTGATTTTGTGCTTTCAGTTTTTAACTATCAGCCATACTTACTATATTATATAAAAAGTATTCCCTCTTGGTATAATAAAAAATTCTTGCATTCGAGCCCAGGACTTCGAAGTCTCTCCTGCAAAAAACCAAACTGGTTGACTTTTCCCTCAGGTGTTTTATTTTTGACTTCCCTCATTTATTTCATCGAGTTTGTTTTTGGTTCTGGTTGGAACCGATTTGAACCAGACTGAACCACATAGAACCAGACCGAATTGTTAGTGGTCGGTTTGGTTTTGGTTCTTATTGAGCCGGAATCAGAACCGTTGACATGACCAAGATATTGATGGCTTTGATGATCTCATGCTTAGTCAGGTCTGGAGTAACTATTATGGCCACATATATCTCGTTCGCTCTCGAAAGTTGTGATGGAGGCTTAACATGCACACTGTTCTCCTTTCCAAGTTCCTTGCAATTGCAACAACAACATTCACAATAATATCAGTTGCATCAACTCCGTTTTCTTTTGTTGTGGCTCTACCTCCTTAACAATATTTTCTCTCACAGATTCTTCTATGTTTATCTCATTCATAGCCTCAGATACTATCGTCACACGAGCTCCATTAGCCCTATAAATCCCACACAACATTGCCAAGTCGCCCCATTTATAATCACCTTACTGCGATAATGCACTCACATATACAACCAAGTTCACACATTCACACACACCGCTCACATCATGAAAATGAAACAACTCACATTCACATGCACACACATACACGTTCACATTCACATATACTGTAAGACCCCCCTCCTCCCGGAACACAAAACCCGGCCGAGAAGAGTCTTATGTTTAGAACAGCCGCCTTGCGGTAGCTTTAGCACACAGGCGAGTACGTAATGCCAAACGGCTACAAAATGATTCTCTCAAAAACTCACGTCAGTCACTGACGACAGTGATGATTCCGTCACTTCAAATCCTGTTGACCTGGCCTGGCTACCCTCCTGCAAAACCTGCTGCTGCTCTGTTTGCGGGGTTTCCTCCTAAAAAAGAAGACGTAACAACCGTTAGTCAAAAAGACTAAGTGGCTATCACATCCGCTCCCCCGATGACTCTTAGGCACCGGACGGAGAAAAGGACAAGAGTATAATATAAGTATGTAAACAATAGTACAACCAAGTGGAGAGTATATATATATCATGTGAGTAGACACAACAATGTAGTATAACAAGTTTATCAACAATCTAGCCTAGCAGTTGTACTTAATTATAGCAATTCAACAAGCTGGTAATCTATAATAGGAAATTAACTCAACTTATATGAATGCCCATACAAACATATAAGTTAAGAATCTGTTAGAAATGAACAAGAACAAACCGGAAGTAGATTAACAGAAATTTTATTATCCAAAAATGTATCTATTACAAAGGTATGATATCCCTTTTATAGAATGGAGGAGAAATGAGAGAATACAAATTAGAGATGTGGGACTAAAAAATTACAGGACTAAGCGGCTTATACAAAAAACAACCAGCACAAGCCGCGCGGTTAGATGAAAAGGGCTAATCGCTCGACTACCACCAGAGATAGAGAGAAGTCGTCATGGGAGACCGCTAGACCGCCCAGTCTCCAAGTCGCCTGAGACAAATCGCTAGACCGCTCAGACTCCAAACAGCATCAACCCAACAACCAAACCACTGAAGGGAAACTGTTAGACCGCGCGGTCTTCAACCTGCCAAGACATACCGCCAGACCGCCCGGTCACCAACTCCAACACTCCCCCTCAAGCTGGAGCATATATATCGATCATGCCCAGCTTCTCGCAAATATGAAAAAACGAGGCGGATACTGGCTTGGTGAAGATGTCAGCCAGCTCTTTATCAGAAGTGACGAATGGAGTGCAAATTTGTTCCTTCAAAATCTCTTCACGAATGAAATGACAGTCGACCTCAATGTGCTTGGTTCTTTCATGGAAGACCGAATTTTTGGAGATGTATATGACAACCTTGTTATCACAGAACATAGGTAGAAGATTGTTGTAGACCTCTCCTAAATCCAACACGAGAGTTCGTAACCACTTTAACTCACAAGTGGTCGATGTCATACAACACTCCGCTTCTGCACTGGACCTGAAAATAACAGAGTGCTTCTTGCTCTTTCAGCTCACCAAATTTCCCCCAACAAAGGTGCAAAAACCCGAGGCTGACTTGCGATCCCCTTTGTCATCAGCATAACTCGCATCTGAGTATGCTTCAACCCTCAGATGACCATTTTCTTGAAAGAGTAATCCTTTCCCAGACACTGCTTTGACATACTCCAAAATCCGCAAGGTGGACTGTAGATGGAACTCCCTAGGAGCTTGCATGAATTGGCTCACCTTGCCCACCGCATAGGAAATGTCGGGTCTGGTCACTGTGAGATATATGAGCTTACCAACCAGACGCCTGCACCGCATAATATCTGAAAGAGAAGGCGAATCATCTGTCCATGTTTTGTCTTCCTAGTTGTCATAGGGCATCAGGCAGGTTTTGCTCCAGTCAACCCTGCCTCTTTTAATAGATCAAGAGCATACTGACTTTGGGAGAGGACTAAGGAGTTGAGCTTCCGAGAGATTTCGATCCCCAGAAAGTACTTCGGAGGACCCATATCTTTTGTGACCAGATGTTGACGAAGATGCCTCTTTGTCAGGGCTACCCCTTCCTGGTCATCGTCAGTGAGAAGAATATCATCGATGTACACAGCAAGAACCACCAGTCCCGAGGAGGTTTTGCGAATGAATAACGAGTGATCGGCAGAGCTTCGCGCAAAACCCATGGCCGCCACGATGCCGATGAACTTGTCAAACTAAGCTCGAGGGCTCTGCTTGAGGCCATAGATTGCCTTCTTCAGCCGGCATACTCGTGTCTCCCCCTGAGCAACATACCTAGGAGGTTGCTCCATGTAGACGACCTCCTGAAGATCACCACAAAGGAAGGCATTCTTGACATCCAGCTGGGAAATAAGCCAATCTCTATTGACTGCCATAGAGAGGAGAACCCAGATAGTGCTGAGACGAGCCACGAGAGAGAAGGTGTCAGAGTAATCAACCCCATAGGTCTGAGTAAAGCCCTTAGCAACAAGGCGGGCATTATAACGATCGACATGGCCATCTAGGACAAATTTGACCATAAAGACCCAACAACAGCCTACAACATCGGTGCCGAAGGGAGGAGGAACAAGAGTCCAGGTACCCCGCTCAGTGAGGGTCGCCATTTCCTCATCCATGACCATCTTCCAATGACGAATAACAAGAGCCTCCTGGTAGGAATGGGGTATGGCAGTAGTAGAGATAGCCAGTGCAAAGGCCCTGCGAGAAGATGTAAGACGATCATATGAAATAACAGCAGCAAGGGGGTGCAGGGTACACGTCCGCACCCCTTTGCAAAGAGCATCATGAAGATCCAGGTCGGCGTGTCCCTCGGCATCCGGAGCATCCATGGCGGAGAGAGCTGACCCGGGAGTAGAGAGAGACGATGTCGGAGAGGAGGGAGACGCTGGCGGAGAAGAGGGAGAGAGAGGTGGAGGGAGAGGAGTGGACGGAGATGGTGTAGGAGGTGAGACCGCAGTAGGAGGCGAGGGGACGAAGGGGATAACATGAGTATCAGAAGTCGGAGGAAGAAGAGAGGAGTCATCCGAGAAGTAGGAGGCATTCTCGAAGAAGGTGACATCAGCGGAGATGAACTGCTTACAAGAACGGGGTCAAAGCAACAATAGCCTTTCTGAGTGGTGGAGTACCCCAGAAAGACGCATTTGGTGGAGCGAGGGGAGATCTTATCACGGGTGGCAGATGGAGCATGCACAAAGCCAGTGCACCTAAAGATTCGGAGAGGGAGAGGAAAAGGCTCCTTGCCCGGATACAGAATGGAGAATGGGGTATGCCGTGGAGAATCGTGGAGGGAATGCGATTGATGAGGTAGCAGGCAAGGAGAACAGCATAGCCCCAATAGGAGTGATGAACATGCATCTAGGTCATCAAAGTGCGAGCGACATCGAGGAGGTGACGATTTTTGCGTTCCGCCACCCCATTTTGCTGGGAGGTATAAACACAGTTAGTCTGATGAATAATGCCATATTGCACACAGAAAGAGGTAAAAGCATGACTCAGATATTTTTTAGCATTATCTGAGCGAAAGGTATTAATATAAACACCAAATTGTGTTTTAATTAATTAATAAAAAGAGAGCCATACATCAAAAAGTTCAGAGCGATCTCGTAAGAGATATATCCAAGTACATCTTGAAAAATCATCAATAAAGGTAACAAAATAAGTACCCCGACCAATGGTGAGGGTAGGAGCAGGTCCCCAGACATCGGAGTGGACTAGATCAAACGGACGGGTAGAACCCTGACCTTGCTTCAGCGGGAAGGAGGAACTGTGATGCTTGCCAAGCTGATAAGCATCGCAGTTGAGAGGAGTACTAGAAGGAGGGAGGTGGGGAAGAAGCTAACGTAGAAGTTGTGGAGGAGGATGACCGAGGCCGAGATGCCACTGGAGAAGATCCGTATAAGAAGAGGAGAAGGCGGACAAGGCGGAAACGTTGTCGAGGAAGTAGAGGCCGCCGCTCTCAGTCCCAATAGCAATCGTCCGTTGGGAGCTCGGATCCTGAAAAGAACAAGAAGTCGGAGTAAACGTCAACGAGCACTAAAGCTGCTTGTATAAAGAGGTAACCGACAATAAATTGCACGGAAACATGGGCACATAGAAAGTGTCCGCTAGGCGAAGAGACAGAGTAATATGAATCACTCCTGACCCATGAACCGAGGAGGGAGAACTGTTTGCAATGAGGACCGGGGGAAACCGATCATGCTATTTGAGGAGAGAGAAGCACTAAGTATTGCCCATCATGTGATTAGTCGCACCAGAGTCGATAAACCATTTACCTTGAGTCACCACGTTGGCACTACCTGATGATGTGACCACGGAGGCAGATGGGTTGGAAGAGGAGGCAGAAGAGTCACCCGAGGGGCAAAGATGGGGATGCTTTATCCAGCAGCGATCCATAGTATGGCCGGTGCGGCCACATTGAGAGCAGAGGTAGCGGGAAGGAACACATCCGCCGGACTGGTGACTGTGGCTACCAGAGCCACTCCGTTGAGCTTGGTGAGCATAGTTATCCGGTGGAGGAGGAGCGGGCAGAAGAGGGAGCTGAAGGAGAGAGGTGACTGTTGCGATGCGGGCAGTGGTGGCATCTAAGGTAGGAGATTCTGCCTCACCCAGAATTTACTAGTGGATCATATCATAAGTATCAGGAAGCCGCAGAAGATAACACACAACTAGAAGCTCCTGGAAGTGCTTGTGTTGTTGGGCCAAATCCGCAAAAAAGGGGCGATTCTGAAGAATCTCAGCCCTGAGAGCCTGAACCTGTTGGTAGGCAGCAGCATGAGACAAGGTAGGACGGGCAAAGAGGTTCGCATACAATGTGTAGATGCGGGACGTCTGAGCCCCCTTGGAGTACAGAGCAGCAAGATGAAGCCAAGCTGCCTTGACCATCTCATCATGAGGGATGACAGGAAAGCATTCATCGGATAGGATGTTAGCGATCCAAGTACGCACAAGAGTGTCGCTCGCATCCCAATCATCAAACAGAGGGGAAGTGGGAGGAGGAGGGTCATCAACGAGATGGTGGCGTTTGCGTTGTGAGCGAAGGAGAAAGGTGAAGGAGACACTCCAATCCGGGTTCCCGGAAGGAGTAGGAGGAAGAGGCGAAGGCGGATTGTCGACAAGAGTGGTGGCAGTAGACACATCAGAAAGAGCCATAGGAGAAAAATAAGGAAGTCGCGTGGTTAGGAGACAAGCCACGCGAATAGGGAGAAATCACGGCGGCTAGGAGAAACAGAGCTGCAACGGTCACGGTGTTAGACACAAGCGGCAAGAAAAACCACGACCAAGCCGCAGAACCAAGCAGAGGGAAAGAATTCGAGCGGCTAGAAAGCAGCCCGCGCGAATAGAAGGAAGAGAAGACAGCACGAACAGAAAGGAGTCCGCGGGAAAACGAATAGGGCGTGCGAGCAGAACAGAGGTCGCACAAAGAGGCCGCGCACATAGAGGGCAGCGACAAGAAGAAGAGAAAAGAGACCGCGCGAATAGACAGCAAGAGAGGAACAAGCCGCGCGGACAGAAAGAGGAACTGAATCAGGCGGAAAAGATCGAGTCCTCTAATACCATGTTAGAAATGAACAAGAACAAACCGGAAGTGGATTAACAGAAATTTTATTATCCAAAAAATGTATCTATTACAAAGGTATGACCTCCCTTTTATAGAATGGAGGAGGAATGAGAGAATACAAATTAGAGACGTGGGACTAAAAAAATTACAGGACTAAGCAGCTTATACAAAAAACAACCTGCACAAGTCGCGCGGTTAGATAAGAAGGGCTAACCGCTCGTCTACCACCAGAGAGAGAGAGAAGTCTCCATGGGAGACCGCTAGACCGCCCGGTCTCCAAGTCGCTTGAGACAAACTCTAGACCGCTCAGACTCCAGACAATAACAAGCCGGTCACCAACTCCAACAGGATCGTCTTAATAGTAAAGTAACATATCGTATAAGAGTTCCCATACAAACCTATATGATAAGGATCTTGTGTATGTAATGTAATGTGATGATATGAATACAATGACTAACCCATGCACACACACATGCAACTGCTATGTCGACACAGACTTGTAGTTCTCACTTTTCAAACAGGTAGCTAACCTCTCAGGCGTCATTCGTTGTGGCCAGACGGTGATAGTGGAACGGGATTTTCCACTACTAGGCGGGCATCCACACTACCGAGCCTAGACCTCCGTACGCCTCAATGCTAAGAACACAACAGCGGAGCTCACATGCGTACTACAACTCAGAGGGGTCTTGGGTAGATGTTCACCAAGAACACAACCCAAACTGGTCTACAAGTGTGGTGCGGGGCCTCGGGAAGGATCACAAGGACAGCCAATCCGTCCACTTAGCACGGAGAGGGCCTCGGGAATGAGCACCGAGGACACAACCAAACCGTCCAAAGTCTATCTGTCAGCTCCTATCGGTGTAACGATTGGCAAGCCCGAAGACCTGCCACACTATCCTCAACCCAGGATTATGACACTACGTGTCAACTCACATCGCATGCATTTCACATACAAGGGTTCTACACAGAGTCCTTATTTATTATTCACATCCCGTGCTCATTAGCACGCAAGAGCTCCACACCGAGTCCCTTATCAACACATCGTTTTAGTGCGGAAAACACACACGCACTTCAGACCCTTCCACATTTCCATATCACACAAGGGTTTATTAATTACACAGGTGGCAAGCCACCCAGCATAACGTACCAATTCCACACTGCTACATGTAGGGAGGCTCAACTCTAAGTAGTGGACTACTAATTACATTCCCTAAACCAATATCCCATATAATCATGCAATAGCTTATCCAATACTCTCTTAAATTAAGCATTCACAAACAACCATGCTTCCACAATAAGTTCACAAACTATCATGATATTCCACATGCACATGTAGTGTTCACTAACTTTTCCATTCAATTGATTATGAAACTCCACTAAGTCAATTATACAACGTGTTTCGCCAAACCATTTGTTGAATTAAGGATCTATCAACTAAATCTCATCAATATTTTGTTTAGAGCAATTTGTTGGGGTTTGTCTCCACAATACCTCAGATTTGTAGGAAGTCAGACCTTGAACTAAGATGAATTAAGATGTATTTGATGTGGTGTTTGAGTTGTATGTGTGCAGGTTCTAATTGCCAAGTGTAGACCAATGTCAGTCTATAATGGGTCACCAAACACAGGACCATGCAATGTAATTCCTCATTGTGTGATCCAAAGTGTTGGCCCATGTATAGCCTCTCTATTGGGATACACTTCTCATTCATGCACTTGGATTGATGGACAGAAGCATTGGAGCTAATTTCCTCAGAAAATATTTCTAAGTCCAAAATACTCGAGTAACCCCTTTCTTATACTCGAGTATCAGACTTAATACTCGAGTAGCTAGTTAGACATACTCGAGTAGTTAGTTAGACATACTCGAGTAAATCAGTTAGACTTACTCGAGTAAGCTCTGAATACTCGTGTAGATAAATCTATACTCGAGTAGTTAAGTAGTCATACTCGAGTAGTTCTTTTCATACTCGAGTAAGTAACTTAATCACTCGAGTAAATCATGTATCATACTCGAGTAGATCCTTTTCTTCTCTTCTCTGCAAGTTCAAGTAGTTATACTCGAGTAGTTTCTTCTAATACTCGAGTAAGTATTTCTATACTCGAGTAATTGATTTTTCATACTCGAGTAAATTATTCGATACTCGAGTAGTTGATTTTAATACTCGAGTAAGTATTTCCATACTCGAGTAATTGACTTTGATACTCGAGTAAGTGAATGTTTCCCGGATACATATTCTAATACTCGAGTAACTTCCCCTTTCACTCGAGTATATCTTTCTTTCACTCGAGTATATCTTTCTTTCACTCGAGTATATATTTCTGATACTCGAGTATATCTTTTCTGATACTCGAGTATATCTCTTCTGATACTCGAGTAGTTCATCTTTCACTCAGTAAATTTCTCCTCTCATACTCGAGTATAATCCTCTTTGTCACTCGAGTATCTAAATTCCCATACTCGAGTATATCTTCTCTTACTCGAGTATAACAGTTCTCTATTCCAGAATTTCGAATTCGCCATAAGTATTTTAAATCCGTCAATTCTGATTGGTCCACGTGTCATCCTTAATTAAGATTATGACCGTTGGAGTCCACCTATAAATAGGTCATTTCAGAATTGACTAATTAACAAGATTACAGAGATATTCTTTTTAAGAAAGAGAAAATTCCGTGAACCCTAATTCTCACGCCGCTGCCGCCATCGTTGTTCACGGAAGAAACTCTGGATCGCCGATCTCCGTCTTCAACGACTATTTCTCCAGCGATCCAGACAAAAGTGAATCACTCGATCTCGCCGAGCCTGAAAGATTTCAGATCTATCTTCTCGATCAAGGTGGTTCTAGTTTTCAGATTCGTGGATCTCTCTCAAGTTATCTTCAACCTTTTCTGATCAAGCCGAAGTTCCTAAAGAAGAAGACTGTCAAAGATCCAGATCTGAGATTGTTGTTTTGATTTTTTATTCACAAACCAAAATTTCTTTGTAGGAGTTTTTCTCCGAGATTTGTAGGAAGATCCTTCTTCCGAGTTTTGTAGATCCAGTTGGATCGAGTTTTGTAGGAACGTGGTTCCGAGGTGTAGGATTGTTTTCAATCCGAGATAGTGGAGTAGCCGAGTCTAGTGATTTGCTAGATCGGTGAGGAAAGTGGACGTACCCAAGGTTGGGGAACCACTATAAATCTCTTGTCGTCTGTGATTGCTTGATGTGTGCTGTGTTAGTTTTTAATTCCGCATTTGACACGCATTTCACCTATTCACCCCCCTCTAGGTGATTTAGGCTAACAACTTAGACCTCTCAATTGGTATCAGAGGGAGGTTGATCATTAAAAGGTTAACACCTTGATCGTATCCTTCTAAGTTGAGTATCAAGCATGAGTAAGACTAAGGATTTTGCCAAGCTCCCTATCTGCACCAAGAACAACTTTCCTATATGGAAGGAAAGGGTCAAATTCTTCATGGAAGCTGTAGACCCTCGGATCTTCATGATTGTTGAAGAAGGTCCTCATGTTCCTATGACCGCATCAACAATAGATCCAACCAAAAAGGTACCAAAGAAATTGATGGATCTAGACAAGGATGAGATTGCACTTGTCTCTCTGGACAAGAAAACAAAGAATATCATAGCAAGTGCAGTCGATGACTCAATGCTGCAAAATCTGATTCATTGCCAATCTGCCAAGGAGATGTGGCAATCCCTAGTGACTCTAATGGAAGGTACAAAGGAAGTGAGGGATGATCGGAGATCCCTTCTGAATCAAAAGTATGAAGCCTTCCGGCAAGGTCACAAGGAAGCCATAGCTGACACGTTCGAGAACTTTTTCAAGATAGTGAACGGCCTAAGAGTTTATGGCCGAGTCTTCACCAACGGGGAACTCAATGACAAATTCTTAAGATCCCTAACCAAGGAATGGGACAATAAGGTATGTGCCATTCGGGAGTTTGGAAGGTTAGCTGAGACGGACCCGCAGAATCTGTTCGGAAAGCTTATGTCTTACGAGCTGCAAATCAACTCAAGAAAAGCTGAAGAAGAGACAAGCAGGTCTGCATCCAAGGAGAAATCTGTCGCTCTAAAGGCAGATGGCTCAAGGAAGATAAAGGCTAGCTCTCCTGCCCCAGTTCCTGAGGCTGATGAAGAAGAATCATCTGAGCCTAGCTCATCTGGCTCAGAACTATCTGATGGAGAGTTCTCCCTACTCTCAAGGCAGTTCAAGAAGTTCTTGAACAAGAAGAAGCAATGGAGAGGCAAGGATGCCTCATATAGAAGATCACGACATGATGGTGATCATCGGAAGAAAGGCTCAAGCAGCCATGACAGGTATAATTCTAAACAGAACAAACAGATCTCAACTGACATCATTTGTTATTGTTGCAATAAGCCAGGTCACGTCATCTCCGATTGCCCTCACAAAAAGAAAGAGGGTGGAAGAAGAGAGGAAAAGAAATCCTCACACCATAAGAACAGGAAAGAGAAAAGCTTAGTAGCCAAGAAGAGCAAAACTCTCAGCGAATCTGACTCATCCGAGTCGAGTGAAGAAGAGGAAGCTTACTTTGGGCTCATGGCTCATTCAGATGATGAACAAGTTCCCCAGTTTACTGGGGAGGTAAAATCTCACACTCCTCTCTCTGATTTTGATGATGACAATGAGCAAGAGGGATATTCCTCTGAAGATGAATCTGAGCTCATGGGTCAGTATAAGGAGTTACTCACCGCCTACGAAAAATGTCGTAGATTAATGAAAACTCAAGCCAAAGAGATAAATACTCTACGAGCTAGTGAGAGCAGCTTGAGAGAAGAAGTCGATAAGACTAACTCTCTTCAAGAGAACCTCAATGCAGCTATGGAGGGATACAATAAAGCTCTCAAGCACATCGACCTTAAAGAGGAAATCATCAAAGAATTGGAACGACAACTCGAGGCTGAAAAGAAGCTTGTTGAGAGTTTCTCCAAGCCTAAGACAGTTCTTCCAATCGTTGCTGAATTCTCTGCTAAGGCCAAGGGTGCTGGTTTAGGCCACATTGTCTCTTCTAGTAAATCCTCTAGGAGAAACAAGGCCAAGAGAAAGAATAAGGCTGCCCGGAAGGCTCTAGCTGAAGAAAAAGGGAAAGCTCCCTTGGAACCTGTTGTGTTCAAGAAAGTTATCTTTCCCACGAACGAACTCGATTATGAGTCCACCTACGGACACTTTTCTAGGCCGATCCCTGAGAAGCCTAAGTCAAGATACCAAGGTTGGACTCGTCCTCGTAACTTTGGCGAGAGTGTCTTCAAGGCACCTTATGAGGAGATTCAGCTTCAAAGCTATGGACCTTATGCTCATGGTCATAATTTCAAAAAGACACAAAAAGTAAAACCCATTGTAGAAAAGCCTATGAAGGAGAAGACCTCATGTAACTGTCATCATCATGAAGCCTCTTCCTCCAAGAGTAAAGCTCCTGCTGGACCTTCATTCCAGAAAGTCAAGCAGGACTACACAAGGCAAAGATACAACAGGTTCAACTGTTGGTGCTGTGACAGAATTGGTCATTTTGCCAGTGATTGTTGGTTCAATCCTGAAAATGCTGCAACCCCTAAAGTTAGCAACGTGAGAGTGACCACTCATGAGGCTAATACTCGTAGGGGGAGTATTCTAACTCGAGACCAAGGACCCAAACTTGTTTGGGTTCCTAAGGCTAAATGATTGTAATTGCAGGTATGTCCAAAGGCCACTAAAACGCCAATCTGGTATTTGGACAGTGGATGCTCTTGGCATATGACCGGGACAAGGAGCCTACTACAGAATTAGATCCCAGTCTACAACGGACCAAAGGTCATCTTTGGAGGTTCAGATCGTGGGACAACGAAAGGCTATGGTATGATTTCTAATGGTAGCGTATCCTTTTCGAATGTGGCATATGTTGAAGGATTGGAACACAATCTCATCAGCATAAGCCAACTATGCGACAAAGGATACGTAGTTGAATTTCATGCTGACAAGTGTTTGATAAAATCGGTTAACAATATGGAAACTATTTTATCAGGCACTCGAAGCAGAAATATTTTTCGCTTAAATTTTATTTGTATAGACTCCTCGACACCAGTGTGTCTTTTGGCAAAAAGTAGTGCATCTCTTGCTGATCAATGGCACAAGATACTAGCACATATTAATTTCAAAACTATTAATAAATTATTCTCTCAAAACTTAGTGCGTGATGCACCTAATGTCAAGTGCGTTACGGACAGTCCTTGTCACGCTTGTATCAAAGGCAAGCAAACAAGAAGTTCGTTTAAAAGCATAATAGGCAAGGCTTCCAATAGAAGTTTGCAGCTTCTCCATATGGACTTGTTTGGTCCACTGCAGGTTAGAAGTTTGGGAGGTAAGGAATATACGTTGGTTATTGTGGATGATTACTCGCGCTTTGCGTGGGTGTTCTTTCTGAAACACAAGTCAGATACCTTCGGTATTTTTACTAATTTTGTGAGGCAGATCCAGAATGAATACAACTGTTCCATAGTCAAAATCAGAAGTGACAATGGAACAGAATTCAAATCTGGAGCCATGATAGAATTTTGTGAAAGTCAAGGTATCTTTCATGAGTTTTCCTCTCCTCGCACTCCACAGCAAAATGGAGTAGCTGAGAGAAGGAACAGAACACTCATAGAGGCTTGTCGGACCATGTTGAGTGATGCCTCACTTCCGGAGTATTTCTGGGCTGAAGCCGTCAACACCGCTTGTCACGTGCAAAATCGAGCACTCATCAACAAGAACCATGATAAGACTCCTTACGAACTTCTAAAAGGCAGGCAACCAACCATTTCATACTTTAGAATCTTTGGCTGTAAATGCTTCGTGCTCAACAACGGGAAGTATCACTCTACCAAGTTTAGCGAGAAAAGCTTTGAAGGTATTTTTGTAGGATATAGTAGCCATAGTAAGGCTTATAGAGTATTCAATAGAAAAACTCTGGTGGTGGAAGAGTCGATACATCTTGTATTTGATGAGACGAGTCTGTTGCAAAGCAACTCGTCTAGTGTGCCTATTGTAGATGCAGGTACAAAGTTGAAAGAACTTAGCTTGGATGAACCTAGTGAAGATAAAGATGAGACATTCATCAAGGTCCCCTCTACAACCACCATTGGAGAGGTGGATGATCAAGATGAAGAAGACATCCCAGCTGAAGATGCAACTCCAGTGGCTGACGAGATCCCAGATGCAAGGACTTTAGAGTTCAGACACTTGAAGGATCATCCTGTTGACCAAATAATAGGAGATCCTCGGGATGGCGTCAGAACTCGTCGAGGTACAACTAACAGAATTTACACTTAAGTTTTCTCTCACAGGTTGAACCAAAGAAATTTGAGGAAGCCAACTCCGACGCATCCTGGATTCTAGCCATGGAAGAAGAATTGAATCAGTTCAAACGATGCAAGGTTTGGACACTTGTTCCTAGACCCAAAAGTAAGAATGTCATTGGGACAAAATGGGTCTACCGGAACAAGATGGATGAAGATGGGATAATCGTAAAGAATAAGGCCAGACTTGTCGCCAAGGGATATCGTCAAGAAGAAGGAATCGACTTCGACCAGACTTATGCTCCAGTAGCAAGACTGGAGGCGATCAGGTTATTTCTTGCCTACGCTGCACTTAAGGGCTTTACCGTCTATCAGATGGACGTAAAGTCCGCCTTCCTGAATGGTGACATAAAGGAAGAAGTGTACGTAGAGCAACCACCAGGTTTTGTTGATTCAACCCATCCTAATTATGTATACTTATTGCAAAAAGCACTATATGGTCTTAAACAAGCTCCTCGAGCTTGGTATGAGACTCTGTCTAGCTTCCTTCTTGAGAACAAGTTCACAAGAGGAAAGATAGACAAAACATTATTTCTTAGGAAATAAAAGGCAAGATTTTGCTAGTGCAGATCTATGTCGACGATATTATTTTCGGCTCTACGGATAACAACCTCTGCAAGAAGTTTTCTAAACTTATGCAAGGAAGTTTGAAATGAGCAGTATGGGAGAGCTAAAGTATTTCTTAGGGCTTCAGGTGAAACAATCTGAAGATGGAATTTTCATCTCACAGACCAAGTTCACCAAAGAGCTACTTAAGAAATTCGGAATGGAGAATGCAACCTCTATGAGGACTCCAATGGCCTCAGCTATGTCTCTGGACAAGGATGAGAAAGGGAAACCTTTTGATGAAACCAAGTACAGAAGCATAATTGGGTCCCTGCTCTACCTTACTGCGAGTAGACCAGATATAATGTTCTCAACATGTGTATGTGCTAGATTTCAGGTGAACTCTAAGGAATCTCACTACATCGCTGCAAAACGAATCTTGAGATACCTCAAAGGTACACCAAATCTTGGCTTATGGTACCCAAGAAGTAATGATAGTGAACTACTTGGATTTTCCGATGCAGATTTTGCAGGTAGCAAAGATGACAGGAAAAGTACCTCCGGGACTTGCCAATTTCTCGGAAGGAGACTCATTTCCTGGAGCAGTAAGAAACAAAACTGTGTAGCCATCTCAACGGCTGAATCAGAGTACATCTCTGCAGGCAGCTGTTGTGCACAGCTTTTATGGATCAAGAATCAGTTTGAAGACTACAACATGAAGTTCCAGAACATTCCCCTGTTCTGTGACTCTTCCAGCGCCATAGCAATAGCCAACAACCCAGTCTCCCACAGCAGGACCAAGCACATAGAGCTTCGCTATCATTTCATCCGGGAGCATGTGGAGAATGGAGACATAGATCTACAATATGTCTCCACAGACAGGCAAGTGGCAGATATATTCACGAAGCCGCTGGACGAGTCCAAGTTCTCGTTCTTCAAAACTGAACTTGGACTGCTCAACAAAGAAGACCGGTGATGGACTCTCAAATTATGAAGATATCAGTAATGATGGCTGCTCAGAGGTACAGTTCTTCAGTGGAAATAGACATCTACCAGGGAAATTCCTTCAAGTATTAGAGACTCGAGCATCGTTACACTTACACGAGTAAACGACTAATACTCTAGTAAAAAGTTTCATATACTCGAGTAATCCAAAAGATACTCGTGTATGAACTTCTTATACTCGAGTATGAAAATTCGTCAAAGACTTAATACTCGTGTATGCTAATTACATACTCGAGTATGTATGATTGATTACTCGTGTATGTTGTACCTACTCGAGTATACTAAACCTCATACTCGTGTATGCTGTCATCTTCCACTCGAGTACTCGTTCTTTTTGGACTTTCAAAATCTCTACTCGCACCTAGCAAATTGCCGCCTCGTTCAGGTATGATATCATACTTAATCCTCCTTAAACCTAATTAGGATTACTTATATATATATTCAAAACGAAAAAGTCCTTTCCACTTCTCATTCACTCGAGTAGCCGCCGACTTTTCGTATTCCCGATTCCTGTTCTTCCTCTTCCGTCGCCGCAAGATTCCTGTCTCTTCGTCTCCCAGCGCAGTTGCAGAGCTTCGTCGTCCTCGTTCTTGTCTCATTCGCATTGCAGAATCGCTAATGGCTCCTCCCTCCTCCAAGATTGGAATCGGCTCTGAACTGGTGACAGACGGTATTGAAGAAATTTCTGATGACTTCCAGAACTTACTGATTCTCTGGACACGACCGGGTTGTGTCGTTCTTTCAAGAACCTGCCCTGCTTCCTTTCCTGAGAACTACAGAAATCTGAAATTGACAACACCAGAGTTCTGAATCCAAGGTAAAGGGAGTTGAAATTCAGTTGGATAAAACTTCAGTCGCCACTCTGCTCCGGCATGCCAGTGGTCGACGAAGAAGATGACCTAGACAAGGCAGATGCCGACCGCACCTCTCTGTTCTGCGGTCGAGATCCTGAAGGTGGAGGTGAAACCCTGAATCGATCCTTGTTCAATTCAGAAGGGAAGTTTCTCGTTGACATCATCGCCAAAATCCTATGGTGTAAGACATACTCCATCAGAGACATCTCCCAAAATCTATTCGACGTTATGCAAGCAATTGTCTGTAGGAAGAAATTCCAGTTCGGAATGATGATACTGGATAAGATCCGAGAAAGCGTCAAACATCCCAGTTTTGCTAGGATTATCTCCCTCCTCCTCCATGAGATCAACCCTACAGTGTTTGACTTATCTAAAGGGACTCCTCTTCACCACATGAAGAAAGTTTCTATCTCTTCCATTCAGAGGTATGACCTCAAGCTCCTGAACTCTGCCCAAGCTTCAAAGGCTGATGCCATCTCAGAACTACAACAAGAAAAGAGTTTACCTGAAGACAGGATTTCCATCTCCTCCTCTACATCAAACTATTGCTACCTCTGGTGCTTTAGTTGAGGGGGAGCCTGCCTCTTCTCTCTCTCAGCATCAAGTTTCTTCTGAATCAGTGATTCCAGCACAAGAAGATGTCAGAGTTGCTCCTCCTCCAGTTTCTCCTACTCCAACTCATCTTCAATCAGCAATTCCTGAATCTGAAATTCCAGATACAGCTCACCTACTGTCTACAGCTGAAGATATTAACAGCCTTATTGATGAGCTAAGCTCAGATGCTCCTCTTTTTCAGAATGATTCAGCTGCCAAGTCTCCTGCCAAGTCTCCTGTACAGTCTCCTGCCAAGTCTCCTGTTGGTGAGCCCATCACATCTGATCATGTTATCCTGTCTGATGACGAGGAGGATTCCCCAGAACCTGTTGACCCTCCTCTGAGGACACTTGACTTCTCTCTCCCCTCCTTCACTGACCCTTGTGATTCCATAGAGATAATTCCAACCAAGAGAGCTGTGAGCTCAGTGATTGTGGAAGAGATCCCCCCTTGGAATACTCCTGCTCCCTCAGTCCCTGCATCAACCTCTACCCCTCCTTCTTCTTCCTCTTCAGATCTTGTAAGCAAGATTGAGCTTATGCTCAAAGAACAGAGAGATTACTTTGATGCCTCTCTGCAGTCAGTCACCTCCAAGGTCTCTGCTCTTGAAAAGGAGATGAGCAGAGGCTTTGCTGAAATTCAAGCAAACACTGACACACTCAAGCAGCTGTTCAATATTGGAGGCAAAGCCATAGATCACACCATAACAAGCATAGGTGAGCTAAGAAACCAGGCAGAGACAGTAGCCCACAATCAGCTCAAGCTAGATGAGAGAGCTGAAACTAATGTGTGAAAGTATGTAATGAAGTGGGCACCTTCAGAGATGAAAGCAATTGCCCAGCTATCCATAGTATCAGCAATGGGGAGAAGATCGTAAAAGAACAGTTGAAAAGCTCCTCTGAAACAGGCTGAAGCTCAAATTCAAACAACTATCTACCCAATCTCAAGATGCTGTAAGTGATCTAGTAAAAGGATGAAAGAATCCATTCTTCCCAGCTCTAGTCTGTCAAATTCTATACCTATGACACTGCTGTCTGGCTACATAATCAAAACTTTCCTGAGTTTCAACTGGACCCTACCATTATACCTCAGCATCTAGATCCTCTTGCAGAACAACCTCCAGCAGATGTCTCAGCTCAAGCAACCTTTCAAGAGGTGTGCCAGTCTTCTCACCCAGACCTGAGGGTGATGTGACTGAGCCTCCCCTATCCTATACTGAAGCATGGCAAGATGATTTTCCTTCCAGTTCTCAAGGTCCTTCTAAGAAGAAAAGAAGATATGGTGACGGCGCTTCTGCCAGCCGTTCTGCACCCAGGAAAGAGCCAGCTTCTGAAGGTAGACCACCTGTTGTTCATGCTGAAGTGTGGAGTCCTACCTCTAAGTCCCTAATTCTTGATACTTTGAGGTTAGTGACTGATCTTGGAGAGAACAGAGATAATTACTACAGTTATTCAGAGTGGAAAGCCTATGAAGCATCTCAGATAAAGATCAGGCTACATGACAGAAATTGGGGGCACAACAACCCAGCTGCTCCTCCTAGGCCCAGGACTTACTTTCCAAAACCTTTCAGCTACCTAGAGAGGCAAGAGCTGAAAAGAGAAAGGATGCACAAGGATGCCCCATCTTGAGTTGAACTGAGAATGTGGAATTGGACTTTTGTTTCTGTGCTTAAAACATTTCTATATATATATATATTTAATTCTGATTATGGCAATGTTTTGTTTACCCTGCTTTAGTTTAGTTTATTCTCCTGTTATATGCATGTTGTTCTTTTACTCTTAAGTAATTCACCTTAGTATAGAGAGTGCTGACATCTACAAATAGGGGGAGATTGTTGGGGTTTGTCTCCACAATACCTCAGATTTGTAGGAAGTCAGACCTTGAACTAAGATAAATTAAGATGTATTTGATGTGGTGTTTGAGTTGTATGTGTGCAGGTTCTAATTGCCAAGTGTAGACCAATGTCAGTCTATAATGGGTCACCAAACACAGGACCATGCAATGTAATTCCTCATTGTGTGATCCAAAGTGTTGGCCCATGTATAGCCTCTCTATTGGGATACACTTCTCATTCATGCACTTGGATTGATGGACAGAAGCATTGGAGCTAATTTCCTCAGAAAATATTTCTAAGTCCAAAATACTCGAGTAACCCCTTTCTTATACTCGAGTATCAAACTTAATACTCGAGTAGCTAGTTAGACATACTCGAGTAGTTAGTTAGACATACTCGAGTAAATCAGTTAGACTTACTCGAGTAAGCTCTGAATACTCGTGTAGATAAATCTATACTCGAGTAGTTAAGTAGTCATACTCGAGTAGTTCTTTTCATACTCGAGTAAGTAACTTAATCACTCGAGTAAATCATGTATCATACTCGAGTAGATCCTTTTCTTCTCTTCTCTGCAAGTTCAAGTAGTTATACTCGAGTAGTTTCTTCTAATACTCGAGTAAGTATTTCTATACTCGAGTAATTGATTTTTCATACTCGAGTAAATTATTCGATACTCGAGTAGTTGATTTTAATACTCGAGTAAGTATTTCCATACTCGAGTAATTGACTTTGATACTCGAGTAAGTGAATGTTTCCCGGATACATATTCTAATACTCGAGTAACTTCCCCTTTCACTCGAGTATATCTTTCTTTCACTCGAGTATATCTTTCTTTCACTCGAGTATATATTTCTGATACTCGAGTATATCTTTTCTGATACTCGAGTATATCTCTTCTGATACTCGAGTAGTTCATCTTTCACTCAGTAAATTTCTCCTCTCATACTCGAGTATAATCCTCTTTGTCACTCGAGTATCTAAATTCCCATACTCGAGTATATCTTCTCTTACTCGAGTATAGCAGTTCTCTATTCCAGAATTTCGAATTCGCCATAAGTATTTTAAATCCGTCAATTCTGATTGGTTCACGTGTCATCCTTAATTAAGATTATGACCATTGGAGTCCACCTATAAATAGGTCATTTCAGAATTGACTAATTAACAAGATTACAGAGATATTCTTTTAAGAAAGAGAAAATTCCGTGAACCCTAATTCTCACGCCGCCGCCGCCATCGTTATTCACGGAAGAAACTCTGGATCGCCGATCTCCGTCTTCAACGACTATTTCTCCAGCGATCCAGACAAAAGTGAATCACTCGATCTCGCCGAGCCTGAAAGATTTCAGATCTATCTTCTCGATCGAGGTGGTTCTAGTTTTCAGATTCGTGGATCTCTCTCAAGTTATCTTCAACCTTTTCTGATCAAGCCGAAGTTCCTAAAGAAGAAGACTGTCAAAGATCCAGATCTGAGATTGTTGTTTTGATTTTTTTATTCACAAACCAAAATTTCTTTGTAGGAGTTTTTCTCCGAGATTTGTAGGAAGATCCTTCTTCCGAGTTTTGTAGATCCAGTTGGATCGAGTTTTGTAGGAACGTGGTTCAGGTGTAGGATTGTTTTCAATCCGAGATAGTGGAGTAGCCGAGTCTAGTGATTTGCTAGATCGGTGAGGAAAGTGGACGTACCCAAGGTTGGGGAACCACTATAAATCTCTTGTCGTCTGTGATTGCTTGATGTGTGCTGTTTAGTTTTTTAATTCCGCATTTGACACGCATTTCACCTATTCACCCCCCCTCTGGTGATTTTAGGCTAACCTTAGACCTCTCACAATTACCAATAGTTTAAA